>JABFDZ020000049.1:8038872-8056945 GCA_019775955.2 Pollimyrus isidori
TGACTGGTGTGTGAGTGTGCCCTGCGATGGGCTGGCCCCCCATCCAGGGTTGTTCCCTGCCTCGTGCCCGTTGCTACTGGGATAGGCTCCGGACCCCCCGCGACCCAGTCAGGATAAGCGGTTTGGAAAATGGATGGATGGATGGATATTACTGATACATCAACTCGTGGTAACGGTTATCGAAATCAGCACATCGTCACCTGGACAGGAGAATATGAGTACTGTGTCAGACACGCCAATACTAGTTTCTGTATCAATGCACTCTTACTTATTTTGTAATGTTAATTGGCATAAACTAATTTGAAATCTTGTTTAGATCTGGGATACAAGTATTTAATTTTCCTTAAAATTTCAGTTTTGCTTAAGTTTAAATAACAGTTTAACAATGTGTGTACCTAATGTGACACAAAATTAAGCAATACCTAGAGAAAAAATAAAAACATGCCAAAATCATCGGTACTTTGAATGACCGTAATTTAATTACCAGGAGATACAAAAATCCTTGAATATATTTAATTGTCCCTGCAACACTGCATAAGTACAACAGGTATAGAAAATGGATGGATGAACATATGAAGTTGTCCCAAAATTCTCTCTATCTTCCAACCACTTTTGGAGGGTTAGAGTGTTAGCTTGGAGCCTGTTCTAGGAAATATGGGTGACAAGGTGGGAGAACACCCTAGACAGATTTCCAGTCCTATGAATTTTGCACTAGGACAATTTCCATATTTTCAGTGGACATTTATAGTTACAAAAACTAGGAAAGAGGTTCACAAGAACCCTTCATTGGTTATCTGGTCAACCCTAACTTACTTAAGCTTGTCAGTTCTCAACAGAGATGAAGAGGTTGTAACTGTGAAATATGCTGCAGTATTTTTAATACTGGAATAAATACTTATATACACCACGTCCTTATTTGCTGCCTTTAAAAGGCTTAATATTCATTTTCAGGTGAGGAAAAATACATTATATGAACAATCTGTGAAGGCTGTTTTTCCAGGTATTTCAATGTGTTAGATTACAATAACTAAAAAGAAAAAAAAACACATTTCGTGGCACAAGTATTCAACTAGCTACGACCACCATTCATAGACAAAAATCCTAATGCTAGCTGACTACTGTTACATCCAGTTCTGTCCGATTCTCATGTGTGCCACGCCCACCTTGTTACCTTGCGTTTATTCCGGATTGTTCTCACCTGTTCCTTGTTGATGTCTGCTAGTCCTATGTATTTAGTCCTCGTCTGAGTCAGTCTTCCCCAGATTTGTCATTATTAACGTTACCTTGTGTCGGTTGTTTGCCCTGTCCATGAGAATAAATCCCTGTTTTGCCCGATTGCCTGGCTCCTCTCTCCTGCTTGACCGCTCGCCCACCAACGCACCGTAACAACTACAGCTTAAGAAAAAGTTCAAATAGCCATGCTAATTAGGCATGTAGCTAATTTCCCAAGTACTGTTTTGTAAGTGAGGGAGAAGGATACTAGCTCTGGGTAATTTATCGTATTGTGTTAAAAGTCATAAAAGTTATTATAACTTTGATTGTATTAAAGCATGCAGTATTTTGTTACCCAAATGGAACAATGGTATGACTATAGATTTTAATACAGACTTATAATATTTCTTCCTCGCTGTAAACAGCATAAGAGATTAGTTTGTGAACTTGCACACAATCCCAGAATTTAGGGCTAAAATCAAAATATTAAGTTTGTATCTCACAGAGATGCTAATCTTCTCTGATTTGTTTCATTTTAAAAAAACTGCCAGACAGAAGCAAACAGGATAAAAATACCATTCATCCATTTTCTGTAACCACTTGTCCTACTCAGGGTTTTGGGGGAAACTGGAGTATCCAGGGCAAATCATGACACAGGGAAAACAGACATGGAGCCGTGGTGGGGATTCAAACCCTGGTTCCAGAATAGTAAGGCAACAGTTCTAAGTACTGTACAACCACACCACCCTAAAATATCATAAACTGCAATATCTGTTTTATTTTATTGAAGGCTCATATCTTACAATCTTAAGTTTGTTCCTGTCGTAAAGAATACTTTCAGTGCTTGTCCAGCTTCTGTTTTTATAGCTATTTGCTAAATAGGTTTAAGATTTTAGAGTAACCGCTCCATCAGGATTAAGTAGTGTTTCAATCCACCTGTTGAGCACATGGGATTATATGTTCATATGGTATATGACATTAAACACCAAGGTGTGTGATTAAAAACATTATAATTTAACATCCCAACTTCACATCCTCTCTTTTCTTTTTGCCATCTTTGTCAAGCCTTTTTCAAATTGGAATTCAGCTTGTATTTGCTTTAAAGTAGTATATTTGTTGCAAATTAATAATCTGTACATAGGTTCTGCAATATCTGTACAAAATTAAGTTAACACATTAAAAAATATTAAAATATGAACATGAGAATTTTCGCGAGAAAAAAAATGTTCTGGTAAAATAGTATTTGTTTTTTTGAGTAGGGCAATTGACAGTTTGACACTACCTTAACCTTTTCGATGCACTAAAATTGTTATTTCTTGCTGTGACTCAAAGATTTTACTAAACCATTTGCTACAAATAATCAGTAGAAATCTCGTCGCGTTTTAATCTCGCGGGATCTCGTAACACGAGATCTCGTCACACCCCTAATAATCAGTATGACCAAACTACATAAAGTGATTCAATGATTGGATTTTCTTGCATGTATTCCACAATAATAATCAATTTGTATGATAAGATGTATGTTGTTGCTCAATTTTTTGTTTTGTCATTTTTTTTCTCAGTATCTCAGTAACACTGCTGGATTTGATTACATACTTTTATTACAGAAATAAATGGTAATATACCTGTGTGTCATCACTTGCCTTCCGCACTGAGATTGGATAGTGTAACTTAGGATTTTACTATCTGCCAGCTACTGGAGAATGGACTCCCTCTTTGAGTCTGATTCCTCCCAAGGTTTCTTTCTTCTTGCCACAGCCACCTCTGGCTTGCTCACTGGGGCCTTTAGGCAGGGATACTGTAAAGCACTTTGAGACAATGTAATGTTGTGAAAATGAGCTATACAATGAAATTTTAATTGAATTAAAGATGACAGAAATTAAGTAATTACCCCAGAGGCAATATTGATAATTTAGGCAATAAAGTTGTACGATCTGAGTCTGTCTAAAAGTTAGAGAAAATGTATATGTTACAGTAATGAATTCACTCCACTTTGTGTCATTTCTACATTAATTAAGGGATTCAATGCATAATTATAAATTTTAATATTAGGTAAATTAATCATGATTAATCACAGAAAGCTGTATCATTATTCTTTTTTTTGATTCAGGGCCCTAATAAATACTGCAGTAAATGTACTCATACCAATTACTGTGTTTAAGTAGGGTTACTAATAAGTTTGCATAACATAAATTCATTTAAAATATCTGTTTATGAACAGCAATCTGTAGCAAGAGAAACAGATCCTGTTTCCTACTATACACACCATACTGTACATAGTCTGCTGTTTCAGCAAAATAAAAAAATGAGGAATTAAATAAAAGTTGGGGCACAGGGAAATGGCTATTTCGCTATATATGACACCACGGAATACTATTAGCAAGTATGGTGTTAACTAAAAAGGGGTTCATAAATTTCTTATAAACCCGTCTTCAAGTAATTTAAACAGCAAGGATAAAAATGATTATGATTGTCTAGGAGAACGTATGCAAGGCTTTTGGACAAGCAGCGAAGGTAAAACTTTAAACATAAGAATTTATAAAAGAAATTCAAATTGCAAAGCTTGCTGTTTTTTTCCTATGACAGAGTAAAAATATTTTTACCAATGGTACCAGTTTCTACGTCAGTAGAAAACCAACTCCTTGACGTACCGTACATTTGGTACTTTCTCAATGTACCAAAAGTTCAGTACCTGGTGTGGTGGCAAAAACGCCCTAGGATAGCTGTTTGTATGTGTAAGAAGCATTTCTCGCCAAGACAATATTGGGTTGTAGTTTGCGTAGTGCTTTTCTTTCCGACTGAAAATCATGCAAATAGAAATGCAATTCCACATTCTATTGGATTATTATTGTTGATGTTGCTATTGCTATTATTAGGCTTAAATCTTGGAAGAATACATAAGAAACCTGGGTTCACCGTGGTCATGTTTAGAGCTCTTGTAGTCACAGCTTCACTTATAGAATTTCTCATTTGATTTCTCATTTGATTCATCCAGCCATGGAACCTGGGGTTCTTATGAATGAAGAAGATGAGAAACATTCGTACACACATTTATATGAAAGTTTGCACATTTGTAAATGGTCCAGAACTGTCATACAAATATTCTGGAGGAAAAAAGAGACATCTATAGTATAGAGATATGCATCTCAGCTTTGTGAAATGCATGTTAGTAAACACAGAAACATTTTTATTATATCTGACAACTCAGAATTTGTTGTACTGTTTTAAATGAACGACTTCATATATACCAATATATTTATTGCATAGAATATAAGTTAGAGCAGTGCGTACTGAAATGTCAAAGTAAGTAGGCACAAACACGTGGCACCCACATATATAAAATGCCCATATGAAAGTATGTCAAAGGCAGCATCATCACGGCATATTTACATTTGTTAGAGGATATTGTGTGCAGCCAAATACAAAGCCAATATTTACAGATCACAATGATTATTTTTCCAATAATGTTTTGTGGCTTATCAGCCATTTTACACTGCCAAGAGTGATTCTGATGGAATTGTGGATGACTTGGCCCTGCCTCTTGAACAATCTACATTATGAAATCATGCTGTTCTTGTTCATCATTGAATACTAACAAAACTTGCATTTTGGTGACAGGTGCATAACAGCAGGAACTGGCTGACAGATAAGGGACATCCAAGACCATTATTGGCTATAATATTGGCCATACTGCAATAAAAGTACCATCAGTGAATAAAGCTGCTCTTTTTTACAAAACGTAGTTTCATTCCGTCAACATCCAAATAGAGGTTGTTTTATATATGCATACAGACATGGAAAAATGTGTTGGTACCCTTACAGCTCATTTAACCTATGCTTCATTTTTTCGTAAAAGTGATTCAATTAAAAGCAATTGTCTAATGCATGCATTTAGTATATGATAGAGTAAACCAATAAAATTAAAAATGATTTGTTGTTTATTTTTCAAAGTTATGCTAAAATAGTATGGACAGATTTGTTGGTACCCATTAAGAGACTATTTATCTTTACATGTAGTCATGTTTCAAACTAAGTGTTTAACCTTAATTAGTATCACAGGTGCCTTCAAGCTTTTCAGCAGCCATTCAGACTATTTAAAGGGAAAGAACATGCTACTGTGTTGTTTGGTATCATTGTGTGCAACAAACTGAACATGTACCAAAGAAAGCAAAGGAGAGAAGAGTCAGAAAGAAGACCATGTTAAAGGTAAACGCTATAAGACCATCTCCAAACAGCTTCATGTTCCTGTGACCACAGTTATCAATATAATTTTCAAAAGTATAAGGTCCATGGGACTATAGCCAACCTCCCAGGACGTAGACACAAGAGGAAATGCAACCCCAGGTTGATCAGAAGGATAGTGCAGATGGTAGAAAAACAGGCAAGGAAACCATCCAAAACCATTCAAGCTGAGCTCCAGGGTCAAGGTATGTCACATTCTGATCACACCGTCCATCGCATGTTGAACAATAATGGGCTCCATGGAAAAAGACCCAAGAGGGCTCCATTATTGACAGAAAAATGTAAAACTATATGTAAAACCTACTGTGAAATATGGGAGCGGGGGGTTGGTTTTGTTTTGGAGCAGCTTTGCTGCATCTGGCACAGTGAACCTTGAATCTGTGCAGGGCACAGTGAAGTCTCAAGCCTACCAAGACATCCTGGAGTGAAACATACTGCTCAGTGTCAGAAAGCTCAGCCTCAGTTGCAGGTCTTGAGTCCTCTAACAGGATGATAACCTAAAACGTAAGAATGGCTGACAAAAAAATCATTGAACAATTCTTAAATGGCCCTCCAGGAGTCCAGATCTTAATCCTTTCTCACATCTGTGGAAAGATCTGAAAACTGCAGTGTAGAGATGTTACCCTTAAACCCTGAGACAGCTTGAGCAGTTTGCTCAGGAAGAGTGGACCAAACTACCTGTTGACAAACGCAGACATCACATTGTGAAGTACATAGATCGCTTGTTGCTGCTAAAGGTGGTGCCACAAAAACTATATATTTTTTTGTCCATGCCATTTTAATTTGTTTAATTATAGAAAGTATGCATCATCAATAATCAGATGCAAAGTCTGATTTATGTTAAATATGGAATAAGCAATAAAGGAATTAAACTTTTGTCAGTTTCAAATAATTTCAGAGATAGTTGTGTTTTTTGTGGAAGGGTACCAACAAAATGTCCACATCTGTATGTATGGGCTGCCCCCTGAAAGTCAATGATTTGAATATTCAATCAGAGACCAGTACTGAATCAACTACAATTCTTTAAGTGAAATGATCATTTTATTTTTACCTGGACAAAAATGATGCATGTGGTCCTGCCGGTTGATACTTTCATTGATCAGTGTAGTGATTCTGTTTTCGCCTACTCCATCTTGCTCTCCATGACACACAGATGGGTATATAAGCTTGGCAGTGAAGGGCAGCCACCCATAGCAGTGCCTATGGAGCAAAGAGTTAAGGGCCCTGCTCAAGGGCCCACAGACATGGCTATCTTACTGAGGCCAGGCTTGAACAAGCAAGCATCCTAGCATTACTCAGAGGCTTAGCCAACTGAGCCACATGCCGTCTATAGGAGGAAGCTTTGTAATTGTCCATATTTAAAGACAAATCCTGCATTATAGGCATCAGTGCATGTGTTTATGGTATCCTAGATGGTGTTGTCCATCCACAGTTTCCAGTTTGGATATGTTTTAAGGTACCTTTAAGTATAATGTCATCTATTATTTTTCTGATGAAACCCAAGCATAGCTTCCATAAACATGCCGTTGTCATCATTTGAGCTGTGCCAGAAAATGCCCCAAACTATGTCACTCAGCACATCATGGAGAGCGGCCTCTCGGCTGTCCCATACATAGTTTCTTTGGTTACTGGAGCTTCTTGTTTCTGGCATGAGGAGTTTTGCATTGTGGTCAGACTTGCCCAGCAGATGAATCAGCTGAACTTGGTACCCATCTTTAAATAAAGAGTAACAATGGCCCAGTCTCCGTTCTCCTTTAGTAGTACATGTATGTTGACATTAATAGGACTAACCTAAGAAAGGTAATGCCTAACTAAAGTCCTCGTCTATGATTAAAGTTGCATCCTGTTTTCATCCAGGTGCTTGTTGTTCAGTGTCTTGTACTGTTCAGACTGTCTACACTTGAGCTGGAAGGTATATGGTGGCGTCGATAGTTGACATGAACTTGCAGGGTAGATGGAATTAACTCATCAGGATTTCGAGGTTAGGCATCCTGGACCTTGATAAGACTGCAATATTCCTATTGCACTAGTGGTTATTCACCATGAGACAATCACCACCCCCATTTTTTTGCTGGATTCTTTCTGTCCATGCAATGAAGAGAATGGAAATTAGCAGGATGAATTGCATAGTCTGGTGCTGATGAGGTAAGTCATGTATCAGTGACACAAAAGATGTTACAGTCCCTGATGTCATGCTAGAATTTATCCTTGCTTGGATATTTTCAAACTTGCTTCCTATTGAGTGGACATTGGCTAACAGGGTACTGGGCAATGGTGACTCATAATAACATATACGTTTTCTCTATATTTTCTCTTGGAGACACTTTTTTTTTTATTATGCCTCTGTGGTAGTTAATCAGTTTTATGTTACCATTTATTTATGTAATAACCAAAAGTATTTCATCAAATCTAGGGATGAGATGCGAACAAATTGAAAAACTGAACAGAAATATATATATTTTATCATACAAATTGATTTTTTTTATTGTGGGTTACATGCAATGAAGTTGAACAAATTAAAAGCAATTTAATGTCATGCCCAGCCCGCCCTGCTTGTCTGCTCCTTGTGTTTTCCGTGGGTGTGGCTGCTAATCAGCCGCACCTGAAACTTATTTGTCTTGCCTCTGCCTTGTGTTTACTCCTTTGCTAGTGATGTATATGAGTGTCTTTTAATCTTGTGCTCCCTATTCAGTCATTGTTCTCTGTCCATGTGTGCTACCCTGCCAGTTTCCTGTAATAAAACACTCCTGCAAGGGGTTTCCTTACAGACAGCCTGCATTTGTGTTGTACTTCTGTTGCTACATGACACAATGACTGAACCCTCAAAACGACCCTGTGGCTGTACTTTGGATCTGCCAATCCCACCCTAGATGTGTTCTCCTAACCTGTGTCCCGATAACGCTCCTCTTCTTGACCCAGCATCCAGGAAGAGCCCTGGGGATCGTTCATTTGGTATGGAGACCAACTGATCTCTGAAGAATACTGGCTCAGAAGACAGATGACTGACTCCGATGAGGCTTTCTCCAACCTTAGATTTACTGACTCCAGGCTCCCAGAGTCAGTGCTGTCCACCACCTCAGAGTACTGTGATGCCGCCAAGCTCACGGCATCCTCACTAAGTTAGACTCCTTGTACCTCACCTGTCTCCACAACCAAGCTCTTTACCCTCCAGGAGTTGTACTGGAAGCTGGCTGACAACCACCTCTTCCAGACCTGTGAAGACCTATTCCGACAGATTGCCCAGGGATTGTCAGCCATTTCCCTGCTATTGTTGTCCCGGGAACTGCAATGAGTCGCCAACATCATAAGAGAGGTGCTTAGTCTCTGAAAATCTGAAAATAGGCTAGTGTGCAATGCAGTCTGTCTCCCTTGGTGCCACATGCTGGAGAGTCTCACCTGGAGGACGGGCCAATCACAAACTCGAAATGAAGCATCCAATCCAGGTGACACCAGGACTCTTTTCCTGACCCATGGCTCCTGATCCAGAAGAGCTTCTTGTCGCCTCACAAATGCCTTACTCAACAGAGGCTGTTGCCTCCCCATTAGCACCCAGCCAGGGTAAGCTCTCTGATGCTTTGCTAGTACCCAGTCCAGCTGAGCTGTCCGTCACTTCGCTGGTGCTTGACCCTGAAGAGTTTGTCTCCTGCTTACATTCAGCTACTTAAAGATGCTTGAATATTGGTGCACGGAATACCTTCACCACTACTGGCACTTCAGAAGAATCTAGCCCTTATGAGGCCACCATGGCAATGCTAGCATCCGGCCGAGCTAAAGCCACATTTCCACTCGCGTTGAACCCAGACAAAGCTGCGGCTCCCCTAGCACCAGGCCCAGATGAAACCATGGCCTGGCTTTTGCCTTGCTCACGGCCCAAAGTCCCCGTTGTGCCCGATCAGCTTGCTTGACTCTGCTCGCGTACCTGCAGCTATCACCTAGAAGGTTTTTGCCTGCCCGTCTGCTTGCCTGCAGCTGTCACCCGAGCAGCTCCTATCTGCTAGTTGGTGGCCACCCCTGGACCAGCTTCTGCCTGCACACCCGAGGCCGTTTTCGCCCTGACAGCTCCCACCTGCTTGCCCACCTACTCGTCAGAATCCCACACATGCTTTGCACTGTTTGTTCCCAGAAGAGCACATTGAGCTCCACCTGCCTCCAGAAGCACCTGTCAAGCTCCACCCACCTTCAGAAGTACCCAACAAGCTCAGCTGACTGCCCGATATCTCCACTTTGCTCTTCTTGCCTGCCAATGCCCTGGCTATGCTCCTGGTTGCCTGCAGCTGTTGCCTCCATCAACTACCACCTGCTTACCTACCCACTCACCTAAGGCCACCACCTCGGCAGCTCCTAACTTCTCCCTCACGGCCATTGCTACCCCGTTGACTCCTGTTTCGTCACTAACTGTAGTCCACTATGAAATGACCAGGCTCCTTCCCAGAGGCCTCCACAGGATGTCTGGGACTGCATCATCAGCTTCTTCTGCTGGCCGCCACAAACCCTGTTCCAGACACGCCAATAGCCAACCACTCAGCGACTGCTGTGTCAGTCACTCCTGTGTCAGAAGAATCAGGCTCAGAGGAGAAGGTTGAGTGGGACCCTCTGGGCATTGACCTCAGTTCCACTTCGTGAGCACCCGACAAGATTCCATGATGCATCAATGCCAAGCTTGAGGGGCTGCTGATGATACGGGGTTCCAAAAAGGAAATGTGCCAAGTCTGCCAAAAAGGGAGATGGGGACCCATTGTCCATGCCATCCAGACCATGTCCAGTTCCTTGTACGTTCCTAAGGGTCCGCCTGTTCCAGACTACCAGGACAGTGTTCCTCAGGCCTGGAAATGCCTTCCAGACCTGGTTCCTGCTCTGACGCCATTCTGCCTTCTGCAGACTTAAAGACACCAACCTGTGTTTGTCCCGATCCCTGTCCTGGTCCTATGGGCCGCTGAACACCCTCCAGCTCTACAGTTCCCTCGACGCCACCAGATCCCACTAGCCCCCCGACACCTCAGGGGATCCTGGTCTTCGTACAGACGACCCACACTCTAGTGCACATCAGAAGCTGTGGTCTGGCCTTGTTCATTCTCTTCAGTGTCTGCTCCTTACCCTGGCTCATCCTGGTCTGCACCTTATTCTGTTTTGCCCTGACTTGTTTCCCCTATGGTCCGCACTTGTGCCCGTGTCCCTGTGGTTCCTGTCTGTCTTTGTCTGTCCAACCTGTTGTTCCTGCAGTCCCTCGTCCTGCTTCTGTCTGTCCTCTGGTTCAAGTAATTTTCCATCTTGCCCTGTGATGTCGCATGTTGGGTGTCCTCTGTGATGTCCGTCATCCCTTTGGTATAGTCTGCCCAGTCCTGTTCATGGTTCTGTTTTGTCTCTTCAGGTCTTCAGTCTTGAGTCAGCATGGCTGGAGTCCAACCCTGTCCATCGTTCCTGGTCCTGCCTTGTGTTCTGGCCCCATATGCCTGTCCTCTCGTCTGATCCCTTGGGTTGCCTCCCCAGCTTGTCTGCTCCCTACGTGTCCCGTGGGAGTGGCTGTTAATCAGCTGCACCTAAAGCTTGTTAGTCTTATCTCTTGTTCCTGCCCTCTTGTTAATCAACCACAGCTGCCTTGCATTTACTCCTTTGCTAGTCATGTATATGAGTGTTTCTTAGTCCCGTGCTCCCTGTTCAATTATTGTTCTCTGTCTGCATGTACTACTCTACCAGTTTCCAGCAATAAAACACCCCTGTGTGGGGTTTCCTCACCAACAGCCTGCATTTCGGTCATCCTTCTGTTGCTACCTGACATTTCAGTGACACAACAATACTTCATTTTGAGTATTTTTGAAAAAAATCAGAAAAACAAATGACATGTTTAATACCTAAAAAGTTAATCTCAATTGCTCTACACAAAAAACACTTCAGTTGACATAATGTCAACATTTCAGTTCATAATGATGACCCATATGCTAATATTTCTTTAATAGTTTAACTTAAACTTGTGATGTAGCATTTTTTTCCAACAAAAATGCTAATTGTAAGCAAGTACAAGGTAAATTTCAAGGCAAAAATCCTCAATGAACAGATAACAATATATAAGAGAGGGCACTGTATTACAAGTAGGAATGTTAAATTTAATCACAACCTGACGATTATTTGTGTTTACCACATGTATACAGTATATGGATGTGCTCAACAGGCAGATTGAAAGACTACTTGACTCTGACAGTATGATCTAAAATCTTAAACCTATTTGGCAAATGGTTCTTTAAACAGAAGCCTGACAGCCACTGAAAGTATATACAATGGTACCTCAGTTTTAACTCATTAGAACTCAAATTTCTTAAAAGTCAAATTAATTAGTTCAAAAAAATTACCTAGAGCTCGATCTGAATCTCAAAACTCAAACCGTGAACGCCGACCAAAACACAGTTTTTATTTTTTACTTTACACATTGTTTGGATACATTTATTTTCTTACTTTACAAATTACTGTTTTGATAAATGTGCTTAGATGTGTTTAGTAAAGTATATGCTCTTCTTGTTTTATACGGTTCATTTCGTGTTTAAATGCTAAAAAAAACATATTTAGGTGTAATTTTTTGTGGCCAGGAACCAATTACTTGGTTTTCCATTATTTCTTATGGGGAAAATTCGAACTCAAACTTTTTAGGATTCAAACCCGAGTTCTGAAAGGATTAAGTTCGAGTTCTGAGGTATCACGTCCTGTACTTTATAAAATTAAATATTGTAAGATTTAAAGGTACAAGCCTTCAATAAAATAAAAATTACCAAATATATTTTTATCCTATTTTTGGGAGTTTTTAAAAATGAAATAAACCAGGTTACTTCAGCTTATCCTTGAGATGCTACCCGAGGTTAAAATAAAACATATGTACATTGAAACATTTTTCTCTCTTCTGCCACTTCTTTAATTAATTTATAATAAAAATTGCACAGAATGTTTGATCTAACCCATGTACAGATTATGAAGTCTCAATAAGAACTATTCTGCCTGACTGCATTTAAAAATTAACTGTAATTATTGTTCATCTTCTTTGTGTGTGAGTAATAGGGATGGGCAATTTGACAAAAAATTACTATCACAGTATTTTTAACTTCTTGGGCAAGGATGGTATTATATCACAGTATTACTTTTCTCCAGGTTTTGAGAGGAGGAATATAGGTCCTCTCCCTTTATGCAAATTTTCTATATATAAAAATACTGTGTGTTTATAACTTGACTGAATATTCGATTAATTACTCAGTTTTATGTGATATATTACAATTAAGAAGATTACACACATACAATTATATAACTGTGTGTGTGACAGTGAAGCTTGAGCTCTAAGAGCCATTTTCTGGTGACCAAGGAGCATGTCACTTGACAAATTCCACTGAATAAAAACACTTCAGTCAAAAGAAATTATTATTAGCCTACCTTTACACACTCTCCCCATATCTCCAACAAATGTTATACAATTAAATTCCAAGTTTTCCACGATACATTTCATCAACTGGCTACCTTACTGCTATCGTTAGAATGTAAGAAACAGGGACGCTACCAATCAAAAATCAGTATACTTTTTACTATAGAATATTCAAAAAATAATCATACAGTCCACATTTTTAAAATTACTCACCTGTAAAAAGATCAACGTAATACATTCACCAGGCCAATTATCTCCTATCACACTTCCATTTGCTGCCACTAAGTGGTGTCAAATCTGGGGCAAGCTGTCTCAACCTTTAATCAGTTCAGTTCAATATCCATATAATGCCTCTGCCAAGTTAGAAGAAGATCTATCTAAAACTTTTAGAGTTATTGTCTTAATAGGAACAAGTGTCTTAACTGCCCTTTTTTGCTATCTGTATGCAGCAATGCTTCAGTTTTGGAATTAATTAATTAAAAGGGAAATCATGTTTAATAGATGTTGGGAAAGTATTTTGCTTTTCATTTTTAACTTAGCATAGCTGACTTAAATGCTTATACAAAGTATGGTTACATGTTAGACAGATTGTGCTTACCTTTATTTCCTTAAACACAGTCAAATTAAATTTTTAATAAGTGTAGGTTAACTTTTGCTATTAGTAGATGAAATTAAACTTGAACATAAACCTGTGATTTTTTGTTTGTCCTCATGATCATATTATGCCCTGGATCACACACCTTACAAAGAAAGATATGAAAAAATATTAGATGCTTCCACGTACAGGAAAAGTAAACTGAAGTAAACTAAACTGAAAAAGCCACCATTCTACTGCATAGACCATCTCAGTAAATGCAATGAAGACCTTCATTATGTACAAGTAAAAAATCCAGAATAATTTGTAATTCTCCCAAACTCTTCCTAAAAAGATTATGAATAGATTTTATAGAAATGTAACCTATCAATTAACTAAAATTTAAATGCAGTGATTTGAATGAAATATGTCATGGATGGAGCAACCTGACCAGGATAAATGATCAATAGATGGACGGATGGAGCTAATGAATGTGTTTGGATCAGTCCCTTCCTTATTCCCCTGTCTGTTGTTTTCCCATTTGGCCAGCAGGTGCCACTGGCTATCCCATTCTTTCCCCTTTGTTTCTTTTGGTTTAGCACCTCTCAGTCCCTATTGTCTACACTTGCTCCTCAGGCCGCCACATGGATGAATGGGCAGGGTGTATAGTTGCTAATTATGTATCCCATGCTGTTATGAGTACAAGGCTGACCAAAGATGTCTTCACCCATTCTGACATTTTGAGTTTGTGTGGCTCAAGATTTTTATTGTCACCCCCTTGTTAATTATGTTACTGGTGTTTACGTACTCAGTGCTGGTCCTTGCGTTTAGTGTCCTTGTTCCTGTATTCAGCTTTATAGTTCTATAGTTTATAGTTATGCCTTCTATTACTTACCTCTTGTGTAGCATCTAGTCCCTAGTGGTTTATGGTTTGTAATTTACACCTGCTTCTTGTCTAGACTTTGTTACCAGTGAATACACACTCACTGGCCACTTTATTAGGTACACCTGTTCAACTGCTCATTGAAGCAAATATCAAATCAGTCAATCATATGTTGACAGCACAATGTACAAAATCATGCTGAAACAGGTCAGGACCTTCAGCTGAGGTTCACATCACACATGAGGATGGGGAGATTTAAGTGACTGTGGCATGGCTGTTGGTGTGAATAACAAACACTTACGATCTAGATTTTCACTTACAACCATGTCTAAAAAAAGCATCCAGTGCATGGCAGTTCCTTAGGTGCCTTGATGATGGCAGAAGTCAGAGAAGAATGGCCAGACTGGTTCAAGCCAACAGAAGGGTAACAGTAACTCAAATAACCACATGTTACAACCAAGGTTTGCAGGAGAGCATCTCTGAATGCATAACATGTTCAGCCTTGAAACAAATGGGCTACATCAGCAAAAGACCATACTGGGAGCCACTCCTGTCAGCTAAGAACAAGAAACCAAGATTAAGGTGGGCACTGGCTAACCAATACTGGACAATGAATGGATGGGAACAGTGTTGCATGATCAGATGCATTTCTATTTCTCCTCCAATATTCAAATGGTAGACTCAGAATTTTGTCATAAACAATATTACAGCATGGATCCATCCAGTCTTGAATCAACAATTCAGGCTACTGTTTGGTGGCATAAGGGTGTAGGGGAACTTTTCTTGGCACACTTTAGGCCCCTTAGTACTAATTGAACTATGTTTAAATGCCACAACCTACCTCAATATTAACCATACTCAAACCGTTTTAACCACAGTATACCCAGCATCTGATAGCTACTTAGAGCAGGAAAACGCACAATGTCACAAAGCTCATATCATCTCAGACTTGTACTGAACATTTTGTACTCAAGTAAGGCACCTTCACACCGAAGTTCCGGATTCTGTTCCTGGGCTTTCTCAACCAAGGACTTTTTTAGCATCTCACCTCACAACAGAAACTCAGAACCTTATGCTAAATAAGCAAGGAGGACACAAAAATCTCACAGACTAAATTTCACATATAATTTTACATGAAACTGCCACCCCAGAACAAGGCAGGATAAACAAGTCATTTTGTTAGTTATTTGTTAGCTATTAGGCGGATCAGTTACGATTAGGCAGATCAGTTGGGACATAGCCTTTTATTTACATTTTGTTTATATGACCGTTGTGCTAAATAATAATAATAATAATAAGTTATTCGCGGTATCGATCGCAATCAAAACCAGACGCTGCCTTTAATTTCAACCGTGTTAACAAGTTTTTTTTCTCAAAATTATTCTAAAAAAAGTGGTGTCATCTTATATTCAAGGTCTAGACGAAAAAAGTAATAGATGGCGCCAAATAAGATATTCTGTAACAAGTGTTTTGATTTACCGTCGTGTAGATTTGCCATAAGATTTCTTGCATGAGCATGAGAGTCAAAAAGTGTGAGTGTCATGCCAGATGCGTGAGTAGGATTATCTTATATTCAGGCTAATATGATATTTTATTTATACAACCCTCAACATATTTATAATTCTTATTAAATCTGGCCAGCCAAACGATCTTTCACTTTCCACACAAAAAAAACATGCAATGGTTTCCTGCTAATAAACACTGGCAAGTTTAACCATTAGCAATGCCCATATTAGACAAAAGCATGACGGTTATCCATCAAATTTTTCAATTCAGAAATATGGAGATGCAAGCAAATAAATGTACTAGTGAATACTTCTATCCTTTTTCCCTGCATTTCCGCAAAATTTCCAATTTAATTGTGGTGCTTGTGGCCAACAAATGAGCAAGTTTATCGCCGTAAGCACCTACCCAGTAGTCTGTGTTCAAATGATGAGTACCTAATCTGGAGTAGGGACTAATAATGGGTTCCAGAACTGCTTCTAAGGAGCTAGAATTAGACCGAGTTCCTGCAGTGTGAACATGACAAAAGTTCCTGGTTCTGGAAAAAGGTGCTGGCCCCTAAAAAAAGTTCTGTGGTATGAAAGCACTCACGGGCACCACAGTCATTTAATCTCAATCCAATGGAGCACCTTTGGGATGTGATAGAATGGGAGATTTGAATCATATAATAATGTAGCGAACAAATCTGCGGCAACTTCATGATGCTATCATGCCTTTGTCTCGTCATAACAAAATGTTGATGATATAGCCTATGGTGATAATGTAATGTAACCCACTACAAAAAAATTGCAAAAGAAATTACACAAAATGCAATGAACGCCAATGGAAGCAAAATAACTGTAAATAAATGTGTCTATATTCCATTTTGTACTATTGCTTTTGAAACTAGATTACTAAACTTTTTGGATGCTTAGGTAAACTGCTAAATCATCTTAATATGGCAGTTATAATTTTAGAGGTTAGAGAAGGTGACAGATTAACCGTACCATTAACCAAAATATGTAATCATCATTGCAGCAACATACAACAGTTAATATCGTTCTAAAATTAGAATGTAATCTAACATAAGCAACAGGATTGGCTTGGAGCATCACATTTTATGTAAGAACTGCTTAACTCTCAGTAACAAAAATGAATATAGTTAGAATATTTGAAATACAGCACAAATACAAAATACTGTAAAGGTTCTCATAACTGGTAACATCGACACAGAGGCAATGCAGAATAACTAGATTTCCCAGACTGTTCAATGCTACTCTTGGAAAACACAGAATTGTAACAAGTTTCTTACTCTTTAACCAGTTTACATATCCACGTTAATGATTATTTAACACACTGCGACATTATCATCATCCGACTACTAAAGTGTGCTGCTCCATAGGCATGCAAAGGAACAAATATATGTATTTCACAGTGCTATTCCGTTACATTTAATTAGTTTAGCGTAAACATTTATTAGAATACCCATTACATATTATTACATAATGTTCATTTTCTTACTGATATTACAGTTTTTTTGATGCAACATTTAGATTTCGGATTTAAGGTCTGTCCAGATTTGAAATCCTGTCTTTGAAATGTCACCACTACACCAAGACATTTAAAATTAGTCTACAGATTTTTCAACAATATCTCGTGTTTCTCTGGAATGGGATTTTACTAGTGCTATATTTATTCACTGTGAAAGAAAACCAGAAAACCATCAACAGAATTATTTTAATCCATCCATACATTTTTTGTTGTGTGCAAACTAATACAAAAATTAAGGTATATTATACAGTATGTTAATATTATAAACAAGTGATGCATATAATAGTGTTATACTCTCAAGGTACCTGATTGCAATAGAATCCAAGCTACCCTATGCTACAATTATACTTTACATAAGAATGAATTATTTTTAAAACAAATTTGAGATATTATAAATTCATAGTAATAAAACAAAATAAATCTGCCACCATGACAGACATGTTGTTTTTATAGTTCCATCTATCCATCATCTTCTCTAGCACATGGCTGCAACAAGCCTGGAGCCTATTCTAGGAAGCAGGGGCACTAGAAACCCAAGGTTGGATCACACGCAATATGAAAAGACAGCACTTCACCCAAGTGCATGTTTTTGAACTATAGGTGAGAATCACACAGACAGGCACACAGGGGTTAGGAAGCAAACCTGGAGATGTGGAGCCACTGAGCCACATCCACTGAGCCACCATGGCAGCATAATATATATATATATATATATATATATATATACTGT
Source organism: Pollimyrus isidori (assembly GCA_019775955.2). Taxonomy (NCBI): domain Eukaryota; kingdom Metazoa; phylum Chordata; class Actinopteri; order Osteoglossiformes; family Mormyridae; genus Pollimyrus; species Pollimyrus isidori. The sequence continues at coordinate 8,056,943 of JABFDZ020000049.1, forward strand.
ATA
>JABFDZ020000049.1:8121158-8133134 GCA_019775955.2 Pollimyrus isidori
AATCGGTTAACCGGTTTCAACCGGCTAATGAGGCTCGGTGGTCGGTCAAGAAATTTTTTAGGTTTCGCCATCCCTAAGTCAGAGTATGGAATAGTCTTCCTGTTGGTGTAGTGCTAAAACCTTGGGCTCATTTAAATGAGCTAGATAACATTTTAACAACTCTGAGCTATTAATAGAGTTCTCCCCAAACAAGCTTGTTGGGTAAATGGCCTGATCTCGTCTGTAAATTTCTTATGTTCTTAAAGTGGAATGCTTTTTTTTTGGTAGTCATTTTTATTTCAGTTCACAATTTTAGGATGTAACACTGGTCCCAACAAGCCCAACACACCAGCAATCAACATAGAATAAGACTAGATTGTAGCGTAAACAGTTTCTGAAACAATTATTCAATGGACATTCTAAGGTAGCAGGCAAACAACTTTATGGCTTTAATAATACTTAACTACAAGCTACAAGGACAAAGGATATAAAAAAGCTCTCCATACATAAAAATTAACAGACAGTGCTTACGATGGTTTTGATTATTCTGACAGCACAGAATAGCACCAGTGTGTTTTCTTTTCAGGTGCTTATGTACAGCACTAATATCACTGTGGTGCCATCAAAATCTTGCACAATGTGCAAACTGTCATTTTGTTTTGTGATAATTTGAACTTCTCCCATAATCATGTAGTGAAATTAAAAGAAAACATTCGTTATAATGAATGCAAGCATGTTACCTGTACAAATCAAAAAGGTTTTATTTAAATAATAAAGCATCAATTTATAATATTGATGTTGACATCTTCAGTGTGAACGTCATCAACTGACTTCAGCCCTAAAAATATGGCAATTCAAAGAGTGAAAGTCTTACCTAGGAAGCGCCGTCAACAATAGTCAAACAATATCTCAAGAGCGAATCATATGGAGAGGAAACTAAACAGTGCCAGAGTTTGCAGAGGTCGCTTTTTGTGAAAGATAAAAATAATGCTAAAAATGCTAGTACTTCCATGTGCTTGGTTCCATAAATAACAGTACTGATCTTTGAATTGGTGAACATCGTGTCTTTTGTTAGCATGCTAACACTATTATATCTCATAATCCCATTCGGTTTATGGCTGGTGACCAATTATGGATTTTTCAGCCACATGACTTATGAAAGTCAAGCTAAGTACATAAAATTGTCTGCTTTCAAAAAAATGTGACATGGAGACTCCCCAAAATGGCCATTTTTACAATTTCATACAAGACAAACCTGCCACTATGTATGACATAGGCGACATTGATTGGGTATAAACAAACTTGGGACACAGCAGTGTGAAGAGTTTGAAAATATCAAAGACATTAAGCGAAGAAAGTAAAAAATCTTCCAAAGCAGTCCCAGCAATCAAAAAGCCAGACATCCAGGGATAAAAACAAAACAATCAACAATTTACCTTTAAAAGATTAATTTGTGTGAGATCAAACTATATTTGTTGTAATACGTATAGCACTGTAGTTAAAATTACAGCACAGAGCAACATAGTTGCTTAATGTTGCCATCACATTACAAAAATAATATTCAATTCAATTTATTTTTATATAGTGCCCTTCACAACAGAAAGCATATGAAAGCATAACAAATGTAGATTTATACTTGTACTTACCTGTGAGTACACCAATATTTAATCCATACTTTGTTTCCAGGCAGAAGTAAATGAAACCTCCAGACTTGTAGTTTTCTGCTTTTGCTTCAGTATTACCATGACTTTTGAAAAACCAGCCAATTAATGATACTAATAAATGAGAGGGTGACTAAGAACCATTTTGCTTTCAGTGTGTATGGTATCAGGTGATATCCATTTTCTCTTTACATCATGTGATTTTATTTTGCCTTTATGTTATTTCGCATCATTTGTGACAGCAGGGTGATGTAACTGTGCAATACACTGCAACCCTCCTATCACAGGCCTAACCTACTACAAGAGCCAACAAACAATTTTAACAAGTAATCATGAGCTCAGGTAATGCATCCCCAGGGGCTCTTTAAGACTTGTTACTCATTTCAGATATAACAGTATTTATCAATTCCATCCACTCAATTTAAAAAATCCCATATAATTTCCTAAAAATGGAGAAAAACACTTCACAATAACCTAACTCTAGATTCAGGGCAGGTAATAGCGTATACAATTATTTTGCTAGAGCCCCTATTTATATTGTTTGTGCATAAATGTAGCAAGCTCACTTTTACTGTTCCTCAAAAAACCAGAACTGTGCTGTTAAACATAACCAGTATCAAGTCCTATAATACGCTTCTAACAAACCGTTGCAGTTGCAATTAACCTGCTGTTCGATAAACACAGATGTGATTAAATGTTTCGTTATACTATGTTATGTTCTTTACGCTACCAGCTGTATTTCCCAGAGAAGACAAAAATATTTGGCGGGAGCTATTTAAGTGAGAGAGCAGAGCCCCAGTAACGTACGTGAACTGCACGTACAGGTACGCTACAAAACCACACCCTTCAGACAGGCTGCTCACAAAAAAGGGCCACAAAACCAATTATCATACATCACAATGTAATGCATTTTCATGAGACTCTACTTGTGTTATTGTATACAGTAATAAACGGATGGCGTGAGAGTAGAGAAAATTTTACATGCAACTTGTTTCAGCAGACTACAACTTATCTGGAAACGGAGAACTGGACCTGAAAGGATGCCTGTCGGTCGAGCCGGATTCAGAACGCATTCTGGATAACAGCCAATCGTCGTGCAATTAACCGATTTCATTTGGTGATTTTGATTTTAGGGACACGCGTTTTATGTAGTTGATAACCACAAATCGTACTTCAGTTAAAAATGCATCATGCATCGTCAGCGCAATACACTTAAAAAATCAATTGGCCTTACTACCTATCAGTGGTAAGCACATAAAAGAATAATTCATACGGAAAAAAATCTCGAAAATTCTTCTTCTAGATGTAAATTGCTAAATTACCTAACAAACCGCTAGCAAGCAGGGTGTTTTCACGCGCATTTAAACCCACACGTCACGCAAATTAGCTAGCTAGCTAACACGTTCCGTATGAAAGCAACATCCCCAGATGCATGACGATGGTCGGTAAATTTCCCACTGACTAGTTTATAAAACATATACGAGTAAAAATGCAACATAATAAATAAGAATATCCACCCTAGTCTCTGATTACATTTCAGCAAACATAAATGAATAAAAATGCAAATGTAGTAATGCAAAAATGTAGTAGCCATCTTGCCTGCCGCTAACGTTATTGCCAACTCGGCTAAAAAGCTACAAATTAAAAAGTTATAGAACGGACTGCTGCACTTTTTGACTCAGCAGTTAGCGAACTATTTCGGTAGGTTAGGTAGGTGCACACATCGCTTGTTAACACAGTATCGTCATATTGTCGAAACAAAAGAGAGTTTGTTAACCAGATATCAAACAGCTAAACCCGCGATGGGCAACCCACATACATGCATACATTCATAAATATCATGTAGACGTGCAGAAAGAGAAATGCAAACAAAATAAGTAGAATTCCGGCGGGCTAGCTACCTGCTGGCGTGCCGATTCATTTCTCTTCCTGCCTGTTATTGGTAACCTTTCGTCTCGGTTTTTTCGCCGCTTTCGACTCAATCAGCCAAGCCACGTCCACCGAGGCCCAAGACTCCGACAGCCGTCGTACCACAAACTCTTTCTTTCCCCTCTCCTCTGTTCTCCACCCTCTCTCCTCTTGACTAATTCCGCTCCGTTTTCGCTCCCTCGTTTCGCTCTCCTATGTCTCGCGCAAGCATTTCCGTCGTGAACACTTACTTGCGCGCGCAACCCGAGCTTAGCGTATTTACGAAAAGGAGAAAACTGTTCGGGGACTATATATATATCGTGGTGGTATATATGTTTGATAGAACGGTACACCCTACCTTCTCAAAAACTGCCCTGTCCCCATTTCAAATAAATTTCCTTGACCCAGCCTTTTCCCCATAATGGGGAAAGTTTTATAATGAGTGACAAGTAAATTTACATAAAGGAGAAATACCTTTTGAAGTACAGGCATGCAAGTTCCACTACACAGACACAAAACCTTAACAGGATGTGCCTTTATTGGTTTAACAAATTGTACAAAAATGCAGAAGCATAGAAATTAAATTATTCAATAAAATACATCAGTAAATACAAATCAGTTTCAAAAATGAGTTCAATAAAAGTTCCATATATGAGAAAAAAAGCACACCGTTCTCTGGGCTACTCTTCAGCAGAAAACAAAAATCATTACTAGTCAAAGGGACTGAAGCACAAAGTCAGATCTACATTTCCTCTGAGTTTTAGCTGGAGCCCTCCTAGGTAACCAGCATAATGTTCCCTTCCAGCCCCTGCCCAAAAATATGAGCACCAATTACCCCCACCCCTTTACTGTTTCTGCAGCCTCTCCACAATCTACTTATTGCAAACACCTTGCAATACTTCTTGTCATTGATTAGCAATCAAACCTAAGCTGAAAGGGAATATTTATAAATTATGTAAAGAATTCTATAAACTGAATGCTTCAATAACAGCATCAGAACATCTGGCAATTCCAATACCTGGCAAAATGTTGTCCTTTCATTCAGAATGACTTTTCCCTGGATGTGACATACTTTTTAAGCCAGATTTTCATTTTTCATTGGAAGCAACCTGTTAGTGTATGCATTAAACAAAAACATGCATTAATATATAAAATTGTTTAACAAACTTCAAAACAAGTCTTTGCAATAGACAAATCAAGGCTTATTGTTTTACAATAACCTAAGAAAGTTTTTTTTTTTAAAATGCATGAGTTTCACATCATTGCACAAATATTTTAAACATCACATATTTAATTTCTTTACCTGGACGTGTCTTAGTTCTGTTTGGTACAGTACACACTGAAATAAACCCTGAGTGAATCACTAAAAATAACGATGTGAACTTGAGAAAATACAGCAAATAGAAATTTGTAATATAATATTGGCAATAAGTTAATGTGTACTAACTGGCCTATTTTTATGAAAAAAATGCTCAAATTAAGTGGAAAAATAGGCAACTGCATTAATCTGATTCAGAAATACATTTTTATATTAGTAATGTGGTCTTATGGAATATGATGAAAAATTGGGAAATGAAAACAAATTTATAAAATGGCTCAAAATAGTTAATATCAGTCAAAAAATCATTAATAAAATGACGCGTCACCATCATCAGATTTAAACACATCTACACTTTGTATATTGTATTGTGTGTGCTAGTAACCATTCAGAGAAATACTAGATATATGCAAAATAACACCAACCTATCACTAAGACTAATGTACATCTTTGATTTTAAAAAGACCTTTACAGCAGCAACAACAAAACATGGTAGAATAGCTATTCAGTATTTGATTTTATTAGTAGAATAAAATGTGAAGTATACAGCTTGAGGTTTACTGGTCAAAAAAGTTTTTGGAGTTGTAATATACTATACATTTGAAGACAAAAATAACAGATAAATATAAATGGAAAAAAAGATTATATTCCATCCTGAATTACTGTAAAATTAAGAGGTCATTAAAATGTTTGGAAATTCATTTACCAAAACAGTTCGCATTCTGTTAGCATGATATATACAATTTAAATTTCACTCTTGCACACAGTAGATGAAAGATACCAAGATAGCTTTATCACCATATTTCAGACCCAGCGTGGGACTCTTCAATATTCTGAAGGAAATAAGTACTTAAAACTGTAATAATCTTATTCTGCAAACAGATATTACAAATAATATCAGGGTTTAAATCCTGGTTCTCCATATGCCTGTGTGGGTTTATTTGAACTGTTTAAAAAAATGTGTATGAGCACCCTGTGATGGACCGATGTCACACCCAAGGTCTCCTCTGCCTTGCACCCCATGAATCCTGTGCCTCTGAACAGATGCATGGAATTTAAAATTGAGAGGTACACATGTAAATAATAAAATAATAATAAATATAGCTAGTAGCAACTCTATTGGCTGAGTTTTGTTCCAAGGAAGCTACAGTGTCAGTCAATGTCTACTTGAGTACTGGTCCATACTGCCCCATTATTCTTACACTGATAAACATTGGCTATATGAAAATATGTATATGGAAACCAAACTCGAGAAAATGAACATTTAAAATGGAATGTCTATTGTTGGTGAGGAGGACAAACTGCATAATGCACTGATAATGCCAATTATTTAATTTTTCCGTGTTGAGCTTTGTGGCAACCTACAACTGATTTTTACTAGTTACTGAGCAGACAAACAGTTGGTGTTCAATCGATGGCCAATGATATAAAAATGTAAAAAGCCAGGGGGTTATATTCAACCATCCTTATTGCTGAGAGTAAATTACATTTCTATCATTTAAAAATGTAAACAAAGTAAACATTTTAACAGGATTAAAGCAAAACCCACAATAGAATTATACAAAAAGAAAATAATGAACATTATATGCCAATTCCTGAATCCAATTCTTTTCTACTTTTTTGTGAATATAAACGTTGCAGAAAACAGATGCACTTGTTAAGCTTGCCTGAAGGGAATGTTGCATTGCTGTGTACTAAGTTACCAATATTTTACATGTTTCTGGTTTACAATAAGTATTTTCTTTTTCCCCAAGATAGGAATCATATTCAAGCATCAGAAGTTCCTTATTTTAAAAATCTATGCATTAAAAAAACGTGCATTTCTATTGTAAATAGGTCAACCACATATTCACACTTCACTAAGCTCTGCAAGTGGGCTGAAAACAAGAATACGACCATGAGAAAAGATGCATCAAATTATCGTTACATCTGCATGTCTGTTTCTTTTGAGTTGTCTGTAATCTCCCCCAAAGCAGATTAATTTAAGATTTGATACATTTGACTTTTTTGCCAAGATAATAAAAACTGCATTGCAGAAGCATTTGAATGTTTCCCCATTTCATTTTGTGAAATGCATAATTCCAGATATGCCCTATCAAAAATCTTTATAATGGTTAGATGGGTTTCTTTTGATTATGTTGAATTTTAACCATGATGCTTAGTTCACATAGTTTGAACATATTTTTAGCACATGAATAGGTCATTTGAATTTCAGAGCACTTAATTTCTTTGTACATTACCTTATGCTAAAATCAGTGCTGTCACTGGTTATAAACTATGACTACTTTTGCTATCAGAGATCAGTAGTTTATTGTATGATGTTCACCTGCATGACTAAGACAACTTACTGTAAACCATTGTCCATTTCTAGCTAAATTCCATTTGGTGTCATCTTTCTTCAGTTACCTTTAATGCAGAATACAGATGACATGTACTGAAATGCCAGCCCAACGGCTTCCTTCATTTAGTAAACTAAATGGAGTAAAAAGCTATATGTAAGAGGCACAGGTGTCTGATGATATATGAAGATGTCATGTAACTGCTCAAGTTCTTGTGGTATTGTGAGTCCGGAGATGTGCCTGTAGACGCTCAGGATGGGAAAAGCGCTTTCCACACAGCGAACAGCGCACCAGCGAACCAGTGGCGTGCGTCTGCTGATGGACCTTCAGCAGGGGCTGTCGGCTGAACTTCCTTCCACACTGCTTGCAGATGTAGTTCTTTCTCCCCACTGGGGCTTTAGCCTCCCCATACTCCTTTCCATCTGCTTCCTCTTCCCCTGGAGGCAGTAGCTGATCTACATTAAGGACCTGTGGCTCCCTCTGATGCTCATGTGTGTCTGGCGATGCACCAGAAGACGTGGGTAATGGCTCAACAGAAATGTCATGGTTAGAGCAGAGAAGCTCATTGAGCCCTTGCGATGGAATTGTCAGGAGTCTGTGCAGTATGGAGGGAGATTTGAGCTGGAGGTCATCACCAGAGGGGCAGGGGCTGTGATCTCCGCCAACAGATGGATGCACATACATGAAGGAACTTCCTTTGGAAACAGATCAACCAAAATTAAACTTTTGGTTTTGCATTGACTGATTGTACATTTGAATGTTCTAATAGAGTAAAATCCTCCGTGATTGTTTTGCCTACTCCACACATCCATCCTACCTGAAGTGGTTTCTTGCTGGCTGGTGAGGAGGGCGTCCTTCTTCTCTGGGATGACACTATCTGGCATGGCCATGGATGTAGCGGCTGTCTTGTTTGCGACCACGTTTTCCTCACCCTCGAGCTCTTTGTTCTGCCACAAGTCGCTGCACCACTTTTGGCCAAAGACCTTATCCAGAATGGGTACCCAGTCTTGAGCTACAGAAAGGACAGTCTGCTTTCCTGTCACTGATCATGCAGGGGGAAATGAGTTAGTCAGTCCATCAAATAATAACTGAAGTACACACTGTCCATGCCAGAACAAAGAGCCCAAGACACAGAATACGATAGGGAAACCAGTTCCTCAAACACACACAGGTATACTCATACAGTCACACACTAAGTTAGTCTCTAAGACATGTGAAGAACATTTGTGACTTCAGGTAGCAACACACATTTCAAAGTACATTTAAAAGGTGAGCAAAACTCTTCCAAATTTTCCCCATTGTAAAATGACCTACAGCTATGTACACAACAGGAAAAATAAGAGGTCATAACACAGGTGCACATAAATTAGTCCTATAATCATTATGGCATCTGTCGCAGTTACCCAAAGGTACTCAAGCATCACAAAGTGGCCATGTGGTGGCACCAAACTCAAAGCCATATACTGTAGTGGTGCTTTTTCACATTGTCAGCAAAATAAATAAATTATATAAGTATCAGAATAAAAATATGTACCGTATTTTCCACACTATAAGGCGCACCGGATTATAAGGCGCACCTTCAATGAATGGCCTATTTTAAAACTTTTTTCATAAGGCGCACCGCATTATAAGGCGCATAGAATAGAAGCTACAGTAGTGGCTGGGGTTGCGTTATGCATCCATAGATGGAGCTGCGCTAAAGGGAATGACACAAAACAGTCAGATAAGTCAGTCAAACTTTATTAATAGAATACAAACCAGCGTTCTGACAACTCCGTTTACACCCAAAATGAATGAACAGCTGTTTTATTATTTTTCCCGAGGTAATGTCAGTGACGTAGTATTTCCGCGACACAGTATAACAACAGCATGGTATAACAGGTTTTATGACGTAGTGGAGGGGAACTTTTCCTCGATTCAGTAAACATGTAAAAGAAACAGTCTGATACCGTTACGGTAAATCAAACGTTAATGCAATCACAATATAGTAACTCTCGAAATAGTGCAAAGCTATAACAATATAACAATAACTCAACGTTGTTCAAACGTTACTGTCCATATTCACAATATGACCAACCTTGTTCAGCTGTAAACACACACAGCTGTAAAGAAACACGTAAATTTCACTTTATCAGTTCATTCCTCATCAACGAATCCCTCAAATTCTTCTTCTTCAATGTTCGAATTGAACAGTTGGGCAAATACGGTATCAAACATGTCCGGTCTTTACACACACACACACACACACATATGTGTGTGTGTAATCCATATGTAAGGCACACCGGATTATAAGGCACACTGTCGGTTTTTGAGAAAATTTAAGGCTTTTAGGTGCGCCTTAGAGTGCGGAAAATACGGTACTCCAAATATAGAAAAAGTCTAATAAAATCATTTTTTCCATCTTGTTCTCCAATTTGTTTTGCTTCTGGGATGTTTTCCTTTGCTTTTGGAATGCTTTTTTGCTTCTGACTTTAGGCACTGTTTTAACGGGTGGGCGGGCTTTAGCGGCTTATTGTCCATTGGTCAGCTGGAATTCGGAGTGAACACACCTTTAACCAATCAAATATTCTTCTTTGCTTGAACAAGTTTACCTGGGGCACCGCATTTAAGTTAGCCTCATATTCGATATTCCGTTTTCTGGCTTTAAAAACACCCCACCTTACTTACGTTAAATGTTATTAATGATAGACACAGACAACGATGCACACCGATTATTTTTGCGCTTCAAACCATTAGTGATTTGAAGCGTCCACCCGTTAAAACAGTGCCAAAAGTCAGAAGCAAAAAACATTCCAAAAAGCAGAATTTTTATTTTTTAAAAAACAAAAAAATCTCAAAATTTCAAAATTTTGATTAATACTTTTGGCACAAAATTAACTCTATAGTTCAGGGGCTTCAGCTTCTAAAACCAACAGATTCTGTAATATTACAATCATGGAAAATAGCCCAAATTTCAAATACAAACCAATATATGTGGAGGACTGTCCAGAAGCTTACTCAATATCTGTTTGTTAAATTAGCATATTGGTAGATTTCAGTTATACAAATAAATGCCAAAACAGATGTCAAGATTTTCTTTAATATTTATACAGATGCACCCTGGGTTGCAGTGTTACGATATTTTGACTTCACAATGGGTATTCTATTTTGTACTGTTTTTCACTTTCAGTACATTATTCAATAAATTACATGAGATATTCAACACATATTATGATTTTGTTCAGCTGTTGGATAATGGAAATATTCTAATCATGCTTAAGCTAGGCTATACTATGATGTATACTGTATTAAAATGTATTTTCACCTAACAGTAAGTTTCTATTAAACAACTAATCTAACAACTGATTTGTTGATTTTTTTGCTGGGGAAAAAACTAAGAGGTAAATACTTAAATGGAAACATTAAATAATACTTAACATCGGAATGTCAATTTTATAGACTAATCAAATCCAGTTTAGGAATAGTGGCCTGATAGCAAAAGTAACGCAATTTAACGAAAGTATTTCAGTTAAAGAAACACTGGTGCAGCTTCAAACTGGTTATCAGTAAAAACAGTGAGATTATTAGGTTCAAGTAACGCTGGAGATAATGATATAGCGTAGGTTGAATCTGATTTTAATTACATACATATTTAATTACACAGAGATAAGATCTGTTTTGCAGTCCAAAAGTAGTGCAAAGCTCGGTATAAGGAACACTTATCCTTACGATAAAATCGGTATCAGCCAATATTCATTACAAAAAATTAAGAATCGGCATCTGTCGACACTGTTGGGCAGCACTTAAATGTGATCAATATGCAATTTTAAGAACAAAGTTACAAGTGAGGGGAGGGCATTCGGCCCATCAAGCTCACTTGGAGGGAATTAAACTAATTTAATTTAAATTTGGCAGGATCTTGTCCAGTTCAAATTTGAAGGAATCTAGGGTTTTAGTTTGCACTACCCCACACTATACCCCAGACTATTCCATACTTTAATTACACACCATGAGAAGTAGTTCTCAGATCAAAACTAAAGTGTTCCCCTATGCTTGGATAACTGTATCTAATCACCACTTAGTCTCCTTTGCTTAAGGCTAAACAAATCACCTCTGCCAACCTGTCTGCAAGACATCCCCATTAAGGCCAGGTATCATTCTTGTAGCCCTGCATTGGACCCCATCTAAAAGCAGTGATGTCCGTTTTGAGGCAAGGTAACCAAACCTGGACACAGTACTGAATGTAAACTGAAGAGAATTAGAGTACTCCATTACATTTGGGACAAAGGCACATTTTCCTTGATTTACCCCTCTGCTCCACAGTTTAAAATTTCAAATCAAAATTCTGACATGATTATAGCGCACATTCCATACTTTATATTAATGTTATTTGAATACATCTTGGTTTTGCCATTTAGAAATTACAACACGTTTTATAAATAGTCCCCACATTTCAGGGCACCATAATGGTTGGGACATTTGGCTTCACAGGTGTTTGTGATCACTCAGGTGTGTTTCATTGCCTCATTAGTGCAGGAATAAAGCTACCTAGGTTCACTTCTACCATTTGGAGTCTGTAGTTGCCATTCTTAAACATGAGGAGAAGAGCTGTGTCAATGAAAGTCAAAGAAGCTATTATGAGGCTGAAAAACAAAATACAACCATTATAGACATTGGTCAAACCTAAGTATTACCAAAATCAGCTGTCTGGAATATTAAGTAAGGAATAATTGACGACGGGCCGTTGAATTATTAGAAAATAATGCACACCCGAGGTGGTGATGCGGCCACG
>JABFDZ020000049.1:8161568-8176929 GCA_019775955.2 Pollimyrus isidori
GTTTTTTTAATTGCATTACGGACAATAAAGAACTTTATCACAATATTCTAATTTTCTGTGACAGTCCTGTACATGCAAATAAAACCATAATTGGAAAGCGAGCAAAAAACCAGCTATGTCAAATACGCGAAATCTGTGCGGAAACGGATGTTTACCAAGGCAGATATATATGTCAATAGTATATAGTCATAATTTGGCAAATGCATCCTTATATTGTGCATTTGTGCTGTTATGACAAATTGCCACACAGTATGTGAACTTGCATACCAATTATGTGCGTCCCTGCTAATTAGCATATCTGAATTTCTCTTTGGGTACTAGTGTGTGGGTGACACATGTCCTATAATGCACTGGTATCCCATTCATGGTGTTTCCTGTTTTGAGTTATTGGGCTGGACTTGGTTTTCCACAACCACCTATAGCTGAGCTGGTATGGAAAATATGCAGGTGAATAGGTAAACGGTACGCGTATATGCAATGATGCAAAGGAACGGTGTTTTTATTTATTTATTCCTTTTATTTGAATATTTTTAAATGCATTACAGTTTGAAGTTCCTGCACCCTTTTCCTATGTGTGCTTACTCTATTGTACACAGATTTTTTATTTTTTTTTTAAAAACATTGTCTCATGTAGAGGAACATTGACAAACAGATGTAAAGAGAGCTCCCTACTGAATTGGCAAACGTTTTTGCATTGTATTTGTCAGTTTCACTAATGATCAAGCATTTCAAATGTAAAATATATTTGTCAGTATAACCTGGCGTCTAATTAGTTACACATTGCTTAATGAGCACCGATTAAACACAACTTTTGAATATCTAAGGTTTTGTCAGCTGAGAATCTTTTTGAAATTTCAAACATGGGTAGACTGGCAAAATATTGTAATCAAACTTCACTGACTGTAGTGTTTTCCCTCATTTTATAATTCTACATAAAAGCAAATCTACTATGAGGACAAAGTGGTAACAGCACATGGTAAAATGCATTTGATGAAATTTACTGTAAATTCAAATTTACTTATCTTGCAGGCTACTGAAATGTAACATCACTAAAAGTGACACTTAATATTGGAAAAATAGTCACAAAGTACCTATCATCTTTTCATTTACTTTTCTTTGTAGTTGTGATGCATCTCATGCTGTTAAGCCCAATGGAAATATTATATGGTTAGGTGTAGATGTATACCTAAAATGAAGACTTTGCATGCTTGAAAATCAATTCTGAATTTAAGCAAAACCCGGCAACACTCATCCTATCATTGAGCGGCTGCTTCTGAAGAATATTTTATATACATCTTGTACTGCCCACATGGCATCTGATGATGAGATTTGGTCAAAATGAGCGGCTACAGTAGTGATTCGTGGTTAACACTGGTGGCTTGGATTTTCAGGGTCCTGCTCCTGGCTCAGAATGTGCAGTCAGCAAGTTCACCCAGTTATCTGAGCTTTGTTAGAATTTCCCCCCAGTTTCCATGCAGTTAGGTGGTGCCTCAGCTCACAGTTTGGATGTGTGACCTGTGACGGGCTACCGTCACGTCCTGGTAGTCCCTTCCTTTATACGCCATTGTCTGTGATGGGCTCTTGCATAAGTGATGTGGATGGATGTTTTGAGTAAGTTTGTGCAGAAAGATGCCAGAAGTTACCTTGGGACCAGGCAGCAAAAACTGAAGTTGAATTTGATTAGTGCACCACAGGGCAAGTCATGCGTACAATACAAGCTAAGTATCTTAAATTAGTGTCTGTGAAAGTTGGTGTAATCTTTAGTCCATTGTAACTGTTGGTCATATTTTTGTCGTAACTGGTGTATTACATCAGTAATTTGTAACAGTTCTGCATTCCATACTCTGTTCTGGAACCATGAGTCATAAATGTAATTCCTCTAACTTTGTTGTCCTTTCTGTTGTGGATGAAACAAAGGTACAAAATATCCTGGCAAGTTAGTGGCTTGATTGACATGCACCACTAAGTTGCTCTGTTGCATTCTTGTAGCAGAGCTAAAACAGGTTTGATCACCATCTTGTTTGTTCATCACTGCATTGGTCACATGGAGGTATCAAGTGCTTTCGGGCTACTTGTACAAGTCATTTGGAACCACTATCAGAGGTGCATCTTTGCTTTATGAAGTGGCACCTCAGTCACTATTGTGAGAAAATTAGGAGTTAAAATCCGATGTTCGGGTGGTAAATTACTTGTAGCCTTTGTTAAACTGTAGTTTACAACGCAAACGCAAATTATTCAAATTGGGAAAGCCTTATCTTTGCATTGCATCTTTCTTTTAACTTTAAATCTGTATTTGATCAATTTCAAACTTATTTCCACGAACATAATGACTTGGGAGGCAAGGGGATTATTCCAATTAAGTCAGTTCTTGTTTTGACTCCAGGGGACTATTAATTTACTGGTAGCCAAATGGAATATTACTTATAACTCTGATATATACTTTCATAATTTAATTGTCTAAGGTAACAGGTACGCATTTTTAACAGCTGAACTTCTATGCTGTAGCTTTCTGTACTGTAGTTGTAGCAACATCTATTTGTACCTTTTGGTGATGAATGTGCCACATCTCCTAATAGTCTTTGATGCTATGTTTTGCATTTAGACAGCACGTGTTCAACAACAGCCAGGCAGACATGAGTGGCCTGGAAAAGTCCCCTCCTGGGAGTGGTAAGCCCACCCACTCCAGGAACAGTAGCCACTCATCCCGCCACTCCCATCAGGTAAGGACCACAGTTTTGTGGTAATAAATTCAACCAGGGAAATGAATCCTACTTTTCTTATCGCTCATGTCTTATGTTTTCTATGGCCTTTTATTTCCCAGTGTATGTTTCACTTTCATATGAAACAATTGTCACTGTACTGCTCTTGCTTAGATTTGTATTGGAAAATGTTCTGTTGAATTTAGTCATTGAGGTTGTGTTGGTGTGTGGTGTGGTGTGGTGTGGTGTGGTGTGTGTGTGTGTGTGTGTGTGTGTGTATGCAGCATCTAAAGCTCTCCTTATGTAGTGACTGGCATACAGTATGTCAACCCTTTTCTGACACAAGGGTGTGTGTGTGTGTGCCCATTGACTTAACTAATCTGTTACATTTTTAGCATGCATTTAGTATAAAGTGCAATTAACTGGTAACCATTATAAGTACTGATTAGTAAATCCTATTTGCTGAACGAGTTATTTTTTTAATGATGGGTAGCAATGTGGCAGGCTTTCAATAAGCAGATATTGGAGCATCGGGGCAGCCAATGTAATAACTGCCACTAACGTGATTATTTCTGTTCTTAATGTAATGCTTTAACTTGCCAATAAAATTTGAATCAAAAACATTACATCATGCACAAAAAGTTATTACATTATTGGCTAGTATAGCAGCCAGTAATGTCATAACTGTTAATGTATTTTTTTATTTGTAGTTATTATATTACTGGCTGCTGCAAGCCTTTCATATAAAAGTGAGCTGGCTTTAAGGCTAACTGAGGCTTTCTTCACAGAACTCTCGCCATTGGGAAGTAGTGGAGGATATCGCAAGTGTGAGTGGAGGTGTGGAGTCTTTGCACGATGTGACTATTCCAGGCTTGTGTGAGGGTTTCCTCATGAAGAAGAAGAAGTGGCCCCTCACTGGCTGGCATAAGGTGGGCGCTGTGGTGCGGGAGACAAAACACGCTTGGTAGCTGTGCTGTGTGCTTGACCCCATTTGATTTCATTTCAGAGGTATTTTGTGTTGGAGCAAGGGATCCTCCGATATGCCAAAACTCAACAAGATGTAAGTACTTTAAATGTTGCCAAATCCTCCCCATAACCGGATCTATGGGCTATTTATAAAATCATTTGGCATCCATTATGTCCAATATATACATGCGGTCTCTGCCTCCTCAAACTGAGTATCCTACCTTTTCCCCAGATCTGTAGAGGGAAGCTGCATGGCTCTTTAGATGTCAGCCTAGCAGTGATGTCTGTGAACAAGAAATCCAAACGAATTGACTTGGATGCAGGGGATAATCTGTATCACATGAAGGTATTCTATTAAGAAGTAAATCATCTTGGTGCCTTTTGAGGGAAAGGGTCTCAAATTGCATTGTATGATGTTCAGATGAACTGGTCTCAAGTTGGGTTTTGGTGTACTTGCAGGTATGTTTGCCTTAAATATGGAATTATGAAAAATGTACTTAATCGTCAGTGCCACAATGACACAGGTTATTGTGGGACACTGCCTATGTAGATTTGCATATGAAATATCAGGGTTGTAACAGTGTAGGATTTTAAACTCTATCCTTTGCCCACAGGCAAAAAGCCATGAAATGTTTTATATTTGGGTGACCAAGCTTGGTGCTCATCGAATTTTCAAAAAGAATGAGGCTGTGCGTATGCACCATGGGGTGCTGCGGGCACTCTCAGTAGGTAGTAGTGGTCTCTCAACAATAGCTTGTCTTGCCCATCGAAACCAGGCCCTGCCAGATATGGTGAGTCTCTATTTTTTTTTTTTAAAAAGGTGTATGGTCTCCCTTTAATAAGCTATGTTGTGTAACACCTTCCTCTGCCTTTTCCTGCTCAGTACCAAGGCAGCACATCTGGAGAAGCACCACTTAAAGAAGGCTATCCAACGGACCTAACCAGCAAAGTATCATCCTGGCTGGAGCAGAATCATGAAGTTGGCTACTGCACTCAGGGTACTAGAACCACTGATTTTTTTTTTTTTTTTTTTTTTTAAGCTTAGCTACATGTTTGTGCGGTCTAGCTGGTTCCTTGGTTATGATTGACCTTGTATTTCAGTTCTCCCCTGTTGAATTTCAAACTGGACTCAAAACAAGCATTTGAACTCTACTCCGACAGAGCTCACCCAGTGTCAGCTGGACTTGGTGGAGCTGAACCAGTTGGTCCAAAAGTTGAATCTTCTGCAGTCCTGGCCTGTTACTGACAATGACTTAGAACGTCGCATTAGTATGCAGGTGAGTTTACTGGAGTCTGACATCCATCCATCTTTCAGCTACTTATCTTGCACAGGGTATTGCAGACATGGGATGTAAGGTTACACCAGGGATGATAAACTTGTACACTTCAGAGCACATAATGACCCATAATGTGTGACTGTGTACATTCTGGGACACAATCATGCAAATTTTTTATTTAATTAAATTTAGGAATTTAAGAGCCATCCATTGGGCTGCATTTGCTATATAATGCGAGGTTCTAAACATGTTTTTGGTGCCTGTTTGGGTTTAGTTGCCACCTGTCCTGTATTAAAGTAAAATGCTGTCTCCCATTTTGAGCCAATATGGGATGAGATTTGTCCTGTATTTCAGGAACTTGGGGGAGGCATCCCATATTTTAGATTTAAATTTGTTGTCTGTGGCGGTAAGCACTTGCATTCCGTGTGTTCCACTGGATAGCAGTGCTCCGAGTGGTGAAATGAGTATGCAGTATTTTCAGCCTCGATTGGCACTAGTTTTCAGCAGTTTCACGCTCAGCACAAGTCTTTTGTGCTTAATGTTGCATCGCAAAGCCACCACCACACCATCAACGTGTCTCGCCTTGTTTATCCACATCTCTTTTGTTAAATGCCAGTGGCTGCTGAAATTTCACTTTTTTTGCTGACACTCAAAGCATCCTTTGAGGGAGTCCCACTGTGGTATCACTAACACAATAGCACGTGGTGCTCCGCTAACTCAACCTTGCAGTACGTTAATTGGCAGCATTTAACTGAGCACCCACTGTCCATTAGGTGTTGCCAGGGCCGTATTAAGTGCCCCTGGGTAACAGCATGCATGTCATACCAGAAAGAAATGGAGCTTTATCGGTAGCTCACAGAATTCAGAAACAATTTAGGTGTTTGTTTGTCAATGACTGCCAAATTAAAAAGACCGTATGTAATTAAATGCACTGACTATTAAATTGCAGTGAATCGTTAGACATTCATGAACGGGAACCGGAAGGTGGGGTTATGGGGGGGGTTGCTGTGCTAGGTGTCCCTGGGCATATACCCTAATGGCCATACGCTTAATCCATGCAAGGGTATTGCTGTGGTGCCAAAAAGCTAGCATGCAAATAATTTTTTTAGTGTGTCGACAATTATCATAATTTTTGTGCCCGCAACCTCCCGGATTGCAACCGATCCCCAATGGGGTCACAACCCCCAGAGTAAAAACAATTGAATTCTATGTAATTGATATGGTTTGTTTTAGGCCAGCTTGATGTTTGCTGCATCTCATTTCAGAATCTTACTCTAGAGAAGCCCAAGAAGAAATCTGGCAAGATTTGGGGCCACACTCGCACCCTGTCTGGAGCAGAGGCAAGTCCCCACATAATTGGCTACTTGTTAAATCAGGGGTCTCCACCCTTGTTTTGAATGAGAGCTCCGTAAAGAAAATAATCTGAGGAGGTGCATGTTTGATACAAAATTAGCCAGGGCTGGCAGCAATGATCATGTCCTCCTATGCATGCCTACTTTGCAGTATGCAAAAATAAAATATTAATTTTGTCTTTCTTACAAATTAAGGGCATTTGATCTACCCTGGATCTTTCTCAGTGTGTTTGCGTACATATATAATATACATACACCCACACCCATAAATTCATGCATACATTCAGCTATAATTCTTTCTACATCACAGTTCACCTCTAGCCACCTGAGCATTTCATCACACATGGGTGCATCAGTTCAGTCTATCCCTGACTACGTCTACTCCCAGCTGTCTACACCAAGTACCATGTCTCCTGAGGGCAAGAAGATCCAGCAGGAAATCTGTGTTGTGTCTCAGCGACGTAAGCATAAATATCTTTCCTGAAAAATACTAGAAGGCATCAGAATCGCTAATTATAGGATCTATATCAGTAGTACATTTTGTTTGATTCTTTTCTCCTCTTGCCTGAAGTGCATAACTCGCTTGCATCCGTGTATCAAGCCCTGGTGAGGGACAGGGAGCGTCTCCAGCAGGCCTGGGCAGGGCCACATCTCCGAGAGGCTACGTCCCACCAATTGGCCAGCCTGTGTACCACCCTCTCTGAGGTGAAGGGGTTTTTGGGGCCAGACACTTTCAAAATGTTTACCTATTATGCATGATCTTGTTTCTGTATTTTTCATTGTACTAGCATGTGCTAATTTAACCAGGTTAGGGCACGTGGAGATTCTTTTCCAATATGACATGTACATCAAAAACAATGAAAAATAGAGGTGCAGTCTGTGGAAGGCAAAGAATTGTAAACCAAGCTTGAATTCCATTAAGCTCCCTCCATATCTTCAATGTGCTGCTTCATTATATCATGATACCAACACGGAACCAGCTGGACCAAACAAACTGGAGCATGACTGGACTGTGTTGGTGAAAGGTCACATGCCTAGCTAGCCATTGCATGTTTTTTCTGAATGTGTGTTTTTTTTTTTTAAAAAAAAAAAAAAACAAAAAACCTGGCTTTATCCTTTGCTGTTTGGTCTTTGTGTCCCTTCACAGCTAGAAGTACAGTCCCGTCTGACCAAAGTCCATTCCTTGTCCTTGTCTTCTGATTCTACTGAGGAATCCTTCTGTACTGTACGACAGGAACAGGTGTTGCCAGTTTACAGTTCATATCATTACATTGTGGCATCACTCCATGTTGCTCCACTCTAACTTCCTCGACATCCTTTAGTCTGTCAAGTCTGTATCATTCTTCTCATGATGCTTCACCCTGCATTTTTTTTTCGTCTTGCAGCCAGCATTTTTGGGAGGTCACAGGCCCCCATCTGTGGCTGATTCGATGGCAGAGTACTTTGATGCCAGTGACGTCCTCAAACGTGAGAGCTCCTCAGAAAATGAAGCTTCTGACGAGTCAGGACTAAGTGATATCACCACCAGTAACTCGGAGCCTGAGGAGAGTCATGGTTGGTAGTCTCTCCCCCTACTCTTGTTTAACTCTCATTTGGCATCCGACCATTATTTGTTTTTAGGTGTTACCCTCAACTTCTGGTTTTCCCCAACAGTGGTTTCCACAGAGACGTACCGTGCCAGTGTCTCAAGCGCCCCTGAAGTGTCCATTGTCCCTAAAGACACCGGCCGCCGCACCAGCCTTCCTGCTCCCTGCCCAGACAACAGCCACATTGGGCTGATGACCATCTTGTACAATAACATTGGAAAGGACTTGTCTCGAGTGTCCATGCCAGCTGCTCTCAATGAGCCCTTGTGTCTGATGCAGAGGCTATGTGAGGAGCTAGAGTATTCAGAGCTGCTTGACACTGCCAACCACACAGAGGACCCCTATCAGAGGATGGTAATGAGATTACATTATAAATCCAGTTACAATGTGCAAGACTTCTGGTGCAAAGGTAGTGCAGTGACAATACCTAAATCACAATTCTTGTTTTACAATTCACATAGAAACGATGCATGTTAATTTTTACTTAATTTTTACTTAATGTAGTACATAGTACTGAAATTATTTAATTTTTCGATTTAATTTCTACCATGAAAAGAATAATTACATGGCTTATCCAAATTCTGATTTAAATTTCAGGCTTTTAGCATACCAGTAAAGGTCAGTTAGTGTGGAGTTGTTAATGTTAGTAATGGTAAGGCAGGGATACACTCTGGATGGGGATAGAGTTCTACACAAGGCCAAATGTCTGGCTTGATACATTTTTTTTTTATTTGGGCAGTACTCATTTTACTCGTACCACTTCCAGTTGTCTCTTAAGCCAGTTCATCCTCTGATCTCTGTAAATGAGATCATTGGGGGAAAAAATGACTCGTACTAGAATAGTACAGTGCCGTAGCAGCTCCAAGGCTTTGGGCATAATTGGAAGTTTGTTCTGTTCTTTTTTTTTTTTGAGAGTCGATGGATAAAATGTTTTTCATTCAAGTTGCCATGGCTTTCCTTTCCACGGTTAGGGATATCCCATTTGAAGAATACATATCGTAAATATGAACGTTGAGTGAC
This sequence comes from Pollimyrus isidori, assembly GCA_019775955.2. NCBI lineage: Eukaryota > Metazoa > Chordata > Actinopteri > Osteoglossiformes > Mormyridae > Pollimyrus > Pollimyrus isidori. The sequence goes on from JABFDZ020000049.1 coordinate 8,170,469, forward strand.
TTAATTTATGCAGTACCTTTTGAGATCTACTTGGTGAAATGTTCCCTGGTGAAATATTGCTGAATGTTCTGTCTGCTTGCTTGTCAGGTCTATATTGCAGCATTTGCTATCTCTGGTTATGCCTGGGCACGCTATCGCAACCGATACAAACCCTTCAATCCTGTGCTTGGGGAAACTTTTGAATGTGTGCGTGAAGACCGAGGTTTTTGCTACATCAGTGAGCAGGTGAGCACTTTTAAAAAGTGAAAGCATTAATTTGAATTTCCTTGTACGGTCTGGAGTGTTATGTTGTTCCCAAATGCATGTAGATATGGGAGGAGGAATCTTTGAAGATGCGTGTGTGAGAGATGGACTTGCATTCAGTGTAGTGTATCCCTCTCATACTCCATTCAGTCTGGCATGGTCTCCAGACCCCTGGTTCTTTTCTCCTTTAGGCATGGTTACTCTTTTTCCTGCAGGGTATCCATGTCCTTACTATGCTGCTGGATGGGATCCCATTTAATTGCAGGATGTATGATGTATGTTGCAACACTCATTGGCCTTAAGATGAAAACTTACTCTTTTGGCTCTGTGGATGAATGTCTTTGTCTGTAATCACAGCAGAATACTTGAAGTCCTCTAATGTGGAGGTTCATCGCTGTCATTTATTAAGGAATTCTTCTGATTAAAGGAATTAATTGCTCACTTAATTTAATTCTGTGGTCAGGGATGGTAGAACAGCTTTCTTTTCCAAAAATTCCTAAGTGTAAATTGACACAATTCATAATATTGTCTTACTGGCTCTCGCTAATATTCAAGTTTTTTTTGAACAGTGATTGTGGTAAGCCACTGAAGCATTTTGTTGGTAAGGTTAGTGATGTCAGGGCTAATATAATTCCAGCTTCATGTTTCAATCACATTAGTCTCTTATGTTTATGCTGGTCTTTCATCTTTCTGTCTTAGAAAAATGAAACCCTCATGTCATTCTGATGTATGTTATTGCTGTTAAATACGCACATTATAAATTCCTTCTTGAGGTCTGGCATTGTTTCATCACATTTTAAGCATGCTATAATTCAGGCGAAGAAACTAAACGGGATTTGGATCCCTCTACTGAACAACTATGGACTTTTTTTCAAAATTTTTCATGGCTAAAGTTTTAGGAAAGTTGAACAGCAGCTTGGCACCTTCTTAGAGCAGCCGCAAACCTTTGTCTGGCTTTCGGAAATGGCAGAAAGTCATTTCTGTAGAATACAAAGGTTCTTAGTGACCTAGTAATGGCCACTGATGCAGGGGAGTGTTGTATTATTGTTAGACCTCAGTGCAGCCTTTATGGTGGACCATAAAATCTTAATAGGATAGAACAATCTCTGGGGACCTCTCGCTCCTTTCTGGACTGATTCTCATTCAACTAAAGGAGTGTTTCGGTTGGTGTTTGCGGATTATCACTTTATTTAATTTATACATCATATACTTCTCCTCTGATGTGCCACCGGACTTTGGCCGGTTCTGGTTTTCATTATAGATTCTTGGTGCGTATCCTAACACTTATGTACAGCTGAACATCATCTGCATTTCATTTAAATCAAATCAAAGCATCCATTCTGGTTGACTGCTTGCCACAGATTAAAAAGTGGCTCTACAATAGTTGCCTGCAGTTGGATTCAGGAAAGGCTAGTGTCCTAATTGTTGCACCCCAAACCTTCACTGCAAGATTAACTTTAAGATTGCTTTATCTCCAGCTCCCTAATCAAGATTGCGTTATACGTGGGTTATCGACTAGTCTAAGCCTAGATTTGTATGCAAGATCAGTTGCCCGCTCATGTTTCTTTTAAGAAACATTTCTAAACTGAGGACTAATTTCAAAATTAGAATCGGAGTTTCATGCTTTCCTTTTTGGATCTTGATTAATATAATGCTTTCTACCTGTCTAACCAAAATTTCTCACTCTTGGCTACAGCTGGTTGAAAATAAACTGGCTGGGCTAAACTCAATCTAGCTGGAAAACACACATTACTTACATTTTGCGTTGACTTCTGGTTGCGTATAGAATCAGTTTTCAAATTTTGGTGTTCACCTATAGAGCACTGCATGGGCAAGTGCCAGAATACATTACTGGCCTCTTGCACTGCTATACAGCTTGTCTGGCACTTGGGTCTGGGCCGCATGATCTGTCATTCCATGTACCTGCCTAAAGATACACGAGGATTATGCTTCTCAGTATGATGCACCAAGGCTTTGGAGCGGTCTCCCGTTCCAAAGACTTTTCAAAAGACATTTGAATAGAGTTGTAATCTTTTTCCTGTATTTGCTTATTACTGATGGTAATGTTACTTTTTTCCTTGTTTCATCTTGATGGTACTCAACTGTTTTAGGCTGTACAGCACTTTCACTTGTCTGATAGATTCATTATAAAGAAATGTTACTTATTTAAAAGGCCTGGTGTCAATTACTATTCCTAGGTTAGTCATCACCCTCCCATCTCTGCCTGCCATGCGGAGTCTGAGAACTTCTCATTTTGGCAAGGTAGGGTTCCAAAGCAGCCTGATGTACTTCCTAAAATTATAGAATTAAAGTCTCTCCAACTGAAACACAGGTAACCAAAAATCTGTTAACAGATCAGCGATGGAAAAACAAGTTTTGGGGCAAATCCCTGGAAATCATTCCTACAGGAATGGTAAATGTCATGCTTCCAAGGTGAGTCTTCATCCCTCTGTACATGATACGAGTTGGAACGAGGGCAGTAATTTTAATGATGGCATCTTGTCATAGCATGTGATAGAGCTCCACAGAAGCTTTATAGTCTTGGCGATAGATGAAACGGTGTCTATTTTACAGGTTTGGTGATCATTATGAGTGGAACAAAGTGGTCACCTGCATCCACAATGTGCTCAGCCAGCAGCGCTGGCTAGAGCATTATGGTGAAGTTGTAATTCGCAACACCAACAGCAATGTCTGCACTTGTAAGATCACATTTGTGAAGGTCAGTTCTTTTATGCGGCTTCACGTGTTTGTCGCAGAAGAGGCTGTGGATTTTAAACTTTTTTTTCCCAGCATTTAAAATTATTTCCTGTCAGTTTCGTTTAAATTGGCTTTTTTGATGATCTTTTAACATGCCATCCTGCATACAAAGATTAGCATTGGTCCCAATGATGTCATTGAATTACATTTAGAGGCAAACTTATTTCCAAAAATTTTGAAGTTTTCCTTCTGTTTGCATAATATATTTGCTAAATATTCAGATGGTCTGTTGTTCAAATATCTGTCTGAAGTTTTGGCAAATTGTGTGTGACTAAAATAAAATGCGAAGGAGGCATTCATTGTTGTCTTGCACAACTGTTCCTGAACCACAGTCTCGCTACTGGAACACAGACGGCAACATTAATGAGGTACAAGGACAGGTATTGAATGAGTCTGGTGAAGTGGTCCATCGTTTTGGCGGCCTCTGGCACGAGGGGATTTTTTGTGACACCTTTCCTGTGCCAAAGTGTGTTTGGAAACCTAGTAAGTACCAATTACAGGTTAAACTCTGTTTTAAAGGAATGTGTCCTCACTATCAGGCAAGCAATCTCCCAGCTTCTCCTTTCACAAGTTGCAGCTTGGGAGACTGATTTAAGATGCCTAAACCTTTGCATATCCTGTTACATTTTGATCAACACAGCTACATGCTGAATAGCAAAAATGTTTTACATGGCGTCTTATCAATCACATAAATGCCTGAAAAGACAAATATTCTCTAGCTACATAGTGCTCTACAACATGTTTTAATTGCTCTGTTGAAAAAAATGAAATTCTTTAATGTTTTAAATTTACTTGAATAATTTAAATTGTTTGGGACTCATGGCTTTATCAACCATAACCACTTAAGCCATTATGGGTAGTGGCTTCAAACTCACTGACCATGTACTGGATAAGTTTCAGATTGAATGCTAAGTGTTTAGGTTTCTATTGTTTTTCATTGATTCGTCATAAATTTTAAAATTTCTTTCAGGATAAGTTTTCTGATTCACTTTCTGATTTTCAGATTCTCAGCCAGAGGACCACTTTAAATACTATGGCTTCTCGCGCTTTGCCATGGAAATGAATGAGCTGACTCCTGAAATGCTGCCTTTACTTCCTCCAACTGATAGCCGCTTCCGCCCTGATCAGAGGTAGGTGCTATCAAATACATGAGCAGATGTAATTGTGAAGGTCCTCTGTTAGATTTGTTGGCTGCCTTTATTTCTAAACAATTTGAATTTTTTTTTTTATTAATAAAGAATTTTGGGTCTAGGATGCTCGATCCATGAGCTGTAAACCAGCACTACGGTTTTACATGCAACACATACTCTCTGGTTTTGGGACTAGGGGCTAATTATCAGCCTACTGATGTAATGCAGGGGTAGCCAATCTTATCTACAAAGGGGCTGGTGTGTATGTGGGTTTTTGCTGCAACTCCATAATTAGGTCACACATTAGAAGACCAAATTGGCTGAAGAGTCCTCACACCTGGGTTTGAACAGATGACCTAAAGGTTATCCCAAAAACCTGCATACACACTGGCCCTTTGCAGATAAGATTGGCCACCCCTGATGTAGCGTGCATATTTTTTTGTTTGCTCCAAAGGCTTCTGGAAGAGGGTATGGTAAATGAGTCAGATAAACGCAAGGATGAAGTGGAGGAGAAGCAGAGGGAACGGAGGAAGCTCCTGGCCAAGAAAGGCCAGGAGCATGTACCCCGATTTTTCAGGTTTGCTGCTCTACTCTTGTCTAAGTCAATAGTTAATGTTCTGTTAAACTGATGGGCTGAGCCTTGTAAGAAACCCTGATTTCTTTTGCTGTGTTTGCATAGCAAATTGCAATAGGTGCTTTCCCACTACAGGAAGTTTTTGTATTTTCAGGAACTAGCAACTACTGTCGCTTTCCCACTGCAGGAACTCTTTCTCATTTATAGTTTTCCGGATTATAGTAGTTCAAGAAACTTTTTTTTTTTCTCCTCCTTTGCTGTCTGGCAGTTTAGCAAGCATGTTAATCTGGGTGCTTTATTGTGCCAACACTTGCCTTTCCCATGCTTATTTAGCATTAAGGCCATGGTTTCCCACCATACAACCGGGGCTAACACCAAAATGTGGTGAGAAACTCTGAATCGGGAACTAGGTTCCTGAACTCTGGGAAAGTGCCCAATGCAAGTTTTTTTTGTTTTTCTGTAGTACTGACACTGCCCATCTGAATTTGCTAGATACAGGTCTTGATGTCTTCAATAATCACAGAAATAATTTGGTGTGTGTTTTTTTTTTTTTTTTTTTTTTTTGTTTGTTTAAATTTAAACCCCCGCGATATGAAAACCATGGATTAGGCGGGCAGGGAGGTATGGATCACTAATGAAACCTACTGGAAGATCCGTGAGGATCCTGGATTTACCAATACAGACAATCTGGCACTGTGGTGAACCCATCAACAGTGTACACACTGGGGACTGAAGCTAGATGCTTGTATAATTCAAATGTCGCATAAAGCATATCCATGTGTATAGGAAGGGGTGGGGAGGATGATTCTCTAGTGTTTGCTGCATGTATGAACTACTCTATTATAGAGCAGGGATTATGCTTCTCTGCACCGTCAGTCTTATTCATGGACATACCTGATAGTCTCAAACTTGCAAGCCATGATGGTGTACACCCAGTGAAATTTAGGTTTTTTTTAATAATGGTGACTAATTTGTCATGTAAAGAATGAGAAATCCGTTATTTGTTCTACCATGATGCACTTTGAAATAGGGTCGCTCACTTGTGGTGAAGTTTATAGAATGGATGCTTGGGTTTGTATGTTTATTCTCTTCTCCATTGTACAGTCTTATCTTTACCGCAGGTATTTTTACTCAGTCACTGCATTTATGCAAAATCCTGACAAGCTCATGCTTTTACTGGGTCTAAGTGTGATTCATTTTAAACTGCCTTCTCTGCAGATTCATTCTGTTGATACAATGATGTATTATGGATGTTTCCACAGCTGCAAAAATCTAAAATGAGGTTCTGTAAATGATTGGGAACATCTCACCATGTTAGTGTAAGACTTCCTGTAAGTTAATAAAACTGATTCTAAATATCCCATAAGCTCCCTTTAGAGACATGAGGTATGACGATGATTGCCTTTTGGTGATTTAACCTTTTTTTTTTTTTTTTTTTTTTTTGAAATATTAAAAATTCCATGTTTACATGGTCTTCATTTTTCATTTGACACTTGCAATCCAGGACTCACCCTTAGGTGTACAACTGAAATAACCTACATCAACTGAAATGATGGTCTACTGGTCAAGCAATCTTGGTGCCCCGCACTTTTTTTAGAAGACAAAAAGGGTAGGTAAAGGACAGGTGCTGAAGAATCTGTAATGTGCAAGAATGGATCAATGTAGAATGTGTGTCCCTCTGCAATATACAGGACTGTCACAGAAAATTAGAATATTGTGATAAAGTTCTTTATTGTCCGTAATGCAATTAAAAAAAC
>JABFDZ020000049.1:8219968-8232155 GCA_019775955.2 Pollimyrus isidori
TTCCTATTTCTAAACTTGAGAAACTGGTCTCCTCGGTCCCCAGACGTCTGTTGAGTGTTGTAAGAAGGGGAGATGCCCAGTGGTATAAATGGCCTTGTCCCAACTTTTTTGGGATTTGTTGACACCGTGAAATTTTGAATCAACATATTTTCCCCTTAAAATGATACATTTTCTCAGTTTAAACTTTTGTTCCGTGATTTATGTTCTATTCTGAAAAAAAATTCTGAAGTAGGCACCTCCACATCATTGCATTCAGTTTTTATTCACGATTTGTATAGTGTCCCAACTTTTTTGGAATCCAGTTTGAATATACCTGGATCATGTCACCCCCTTAGTCTCCTTTGCTTGAGGCTGAACTAGAGGTGGGCAATAAATTGACTATATCGATTAATTAGAAATTAGGACGATGTGTTTTTATGAAAACCGATTTTTAAAACTTATTTTACACGCGAGTGCCAAAAGCGGAACTAATGCCATGCACTGTTCTTCACAGATAAATTAGTGCAGTGCACCCAAACACTGTAGCGAATTCACAAACAACATGGCAATGGTTCAATTTTCCACCGTCGAACACAGACCAAACAAGTCCTCGTTGCAAAGTCTGTTTAAAAGCTGTGGCAACCAAAAGAAGCAGCACGACAAATTTATTCCAGCACCTAAAGCAGAGGCACACAGCATAGTGGGAGAAGTGCAGCTCCCAGCGAAATGAAAATACCCGCAGTACCAGCACAGCATCCAAAGTTAAGCAAGCAACTGTCCCTTACACATTTCGAACTGTGTGCCATATGATAAGAATGGGGCACGGTGGAAAGCGATAAATGTGGCGATGTATTTTGCAAAAGACATGGTGTCCATACAAACTGTGAAAAAGCCAGGATTCATTAACATGCTAACACCTTTAAAAGTGTTTACAATGGCGTGGTCTTCCATCTCACAAGCATATTTTTGGCTTGTCAGATAAACACTAAAGAAAAAAAAAAGTGCAAAGTTAAAACTTGTTTTGGACCACTTATTTGTCATCCGTACTTTGATTTTGAGTAGGTGAGTTGATTAAAATCGAAAATCAGATTTATTGTGCAAAAAAAATCTGAGATTCTATTTTTAGGTCATATCGCCCAGCTCTAGGCTAGGAACAGATTTAGCTCAGCCTCCCTCTCCCTGCAAGACATTCCTAAAAGACCAGGAATCATTTTTGTTGCCTTACCCTTTAAAGGCAGCAATGTCCATTTTAAGATAAGGTGACCAAACCTGCACACCTGCAAAAATTCTATAATCTTAGCATTAACTCTCTGAACAAACTCCACATACCTTGAGTTGTAACCCAGCATCCTAATGACCTTTTTTATTGCTTCCCCACACAAACGAGATGTGTCTCATAATCAGCGACCTTTATTTCGGTGCAATATCTGTACTTTATATTTCTGCTCCCTGCATGGATTTATCCACATTAAATTTCATCTGCCAGGTATCAGCCCATTCGCTAATTAAATTAAGGTCCCGTTGTAGCCTCTCTGCTGCTAGTTCAATATCTGCTACACCAACCACCTGGGGGGGGCCCATCTACAAATTTAACCAGTTTACATTGATGATGTTGATACAAATGCAAGTTGGGAACAAAATTGGTCCTAAAATTGAGCCCTGTGGTAGCCCACTATGAACGCAGGCCCACTGTGACATTGGAACCCAATTAGTACATTATTATCCGGATGGAAACACGACGAGTCAAAATTGTTCGCACACCAATCAGAACCTTCAATAGTAAGATAAAAGGGTCTTGGGTCAGTTCACCTGGTTTTGGAAAAATGGATGTAGAAAGACTTGAAGAAAGAAGAGGATGAGGAAGGGAGAGGCTAAGGAGAAAAGTCATGTCAGATGAAATTTGTGTCACTCTTGTTGACCATGTCCTTGTCCATGGTATGTCAATGAGAGAGGCTGGGCAACAAGTACAGCCAAATCTGTGGTGCTCCACCACTACCTCTGTAATACAAAGGTAGTAGGTGTTTTACATACTGCTCTCCACTTGCTTGTGTTGTAAAAGCACAGAGTACAACAAATTACAGTAACTGTATATGCTTGCTCTATAGCACTACGTCAGAAATACTTTGAATTATGTCCAGTCACAGAAATATATTACAGTATGCTTTTTGTACTAAACTAATAGACACATGTCTATTATTATTATTACATGTCTGTAATAGACACATCGATACTTTTCTTGTTGTAGGACTGAGAAACTACCACTTGGTTGAGGAAGGCAAATATTTTCAGAGGAGCAGGAGAGGGGGAATATGGCGATTGCCAGCAATGTTATCCGCTTCCAAGATTCAACAACGAGTGATTGAAGACTAAGAAATAAAGTAATTAATACAAAAGTAAAAAAATACATAAACAAAATTGACTTGCACTTTACCTTTGAATAGAATCGTGGATGATGGGAGGGAGATGAAAGAGGAAAGTTATTTTGTAGTACCACTCATAACTAATGGAATATCTGTTGGTTCACTGGAATCTTTGTGTGACTAACACGGAAATCTATCCAATGTCAACCGCTTTTGCGGAAATGTGGACATTGCATTGTTGTTAAATAGATTCATTTCTCGCACTGCTACGACCTTATTTGGGTAGTGCTTTCTACTAAATTTTGACTATATGAATGAGGCATGCCGACTGAGATGAGTATTTCACAATCTGCTCAGTAACTGGGATTTTCACGCACAACCATTGTATTAAGATTATAATGTCATTAAAAGTTCATTGTGTGTGTGTGTAAAGGCAGGTGTCCCAATACTTTTGGCAATATAGTGTATATTCTAAGCTGTGCTTAAGTGCACAAATGTTGGACTGCTAAATAGATCTTCCGTATATTATTAAAATCAGATTCAAGATGCACAATTTCGTTACATCTTCAGTGATAGCAGTAACTGAAATCTGATCTGTTTGTACTGTTATTCAGTTGAAGCTTCACAAGTTTGTTACATTTCCAGTGTTGCTTGAACTGCATTACTTTTGTTAAATTACACTACTTTCGGCATTAACCCTTATTCCTGGAACTGTCTATTTCATCTGGAAATACCTTGCAAACCTGCATTCAAGTAGAATCTGCTATAAATGAACAGGAGTGACATCATGACCAGGAGCATTCAGGTAAAAGCACATTGTGCTGTCATATTTCCAGCAGGTACAGAAATTGTAGTGGTTGCAGGGTGTGGCAGGAGAAAGGATCAGTTGGGGGTGGAGTGGTGAAGCTGTCTGGGAAATACAGTTGCAATTTTTCATACCATCCAGACATTATACCACGGTATACAGTAATTCCAAATGAGACCAATTTTTGTAATCTTGATAAATCATGATAAAATTCCCCCCAAAGACCTGAAATACTGTGGTATATTATAATAATACCATCCAAGCCTACTTCAGATCATCAGTAACTTTTACTAAAATATTTCGTCAGAGAAACTTGAGCTCTACATGGATTCCAAGATTGTAATCATTCTTGTCCTTGTTGTTGGACTCACTCATAGACAGTGTGGCATTTGCAGTGACAATATAAAGCACTTTGACCAAGGTAATATTGTCTAAATTAGAGATGCAGTAATACCATTATTCGGATCGGTATCGGCGCCGATCCAGACCTATTTGACGGATCGGGTATCGGGCACGCGTGACCGATCCACGTCCTATACTTACTTAATTAGGTTTTCCCATTCTACATGCGTTTTTGCAGCATTCAAATCAAAAGCTAACGCTGCCCCTCAGTGGGTGCGAGTACAATGACTTCCGCCTGCTGTGACATCGTGCGCATACCCTTCATAATACGAGGAATGCAGGATAAGACGTGACGAACTTGGGAGAATTATACATTTTAACAGAAACCAGTAGCACAGCGATTTGCAATCTATGTAAAATAAAGTTTGAGGTGTGAATAGCATTAAATGGACAATCCCATTTAACAAAGCGCACGCAACTGCAAGACTAAAGGAGTGGCAAACTTAATTGGACTGTATTGCAAACTCTGTGCAGCTTTTGTATTGTGGGGCGGCCATTGCCAAAAAAGTGTAAATTGGCTTACGCCAATTTCACTAAAATGGTTTTAAAATTAAGCATTCACCAAGTTTTGTTGTTTTTTCATGCATTTCCCCCCCCCCCCCCCATCTGCATTTACTATCTTAAAGTTAATATATTAAGTATAAAGTAAAAAGACCTCTTGTATCAGAATCTGTATGCGTATCGGCAGTTGTGTATCGGAATCGAAAATGAAGAAATGTAGATCGGCCATCTCTAGTCTAAATGCACCATATAAAAATAAACTGAACTGAAGTGAAATGCAAACATGAACTGGTAATTTGCCTCCTGTTATATGGAAATATTTTGGATTACAGAGAGATTATACTGAGAAAAAGCGCAAGTGATTTTTCAGCACTTCCTTGTGTCAGTACATCTCATGAAAACAGCACCAACTTGTTTGACAGACTATCGGTAGATATGCTTAATTTCTGCTGTACTATAAAATTTAAGTTCGAGATTTATAAATATCGCAAAATATATATTACATTTTCCCAATAATTTGCAGCCCTAATTCTAATCACGACTGCAAAGGTATTCCATTTCACTGAAAATGGGTAGTTAGTGATTTTTTAATTAAAAACAAAGTGGTTACCTCCAAGTCAAACATGGCATCAGCGTTCCAAGTGAGTGAGAGAGAGAGAGGCTCCAGATGCCCCAGGGATGGCCGGCACGCTTGGGGTGACAGCTCTATGTGAAGCTGCTTCTCCCCCACCCATTGCAGCTTGTAGCCAGTCAGGCCCAGTGTAGCCTGCACTGATCGCTCCAGCCTGGAAGTGATGAATAAGAAACCACATTACATATTGGCAAGTCTCTGTTGCGCCAAGCTTTACAAGATTGAATAATGTCAGCTCATCTGTGAGCAGTCATCGCGGTTAAGCATATTTCTAAATGGAACTGCAGCGCATCATTCTGATTTAAAAAAAGCTTATGCATTTACCATAGAAGTCAGCAAATACAAACCCAGCCAACCATATCAGTATCACAGAAAATATGACATACGGTTTTTATAATGTTCAATTGATTTTAATAAGAGCACATTGAAGTAAATAAGATTTATTTTACCACAGTACTGAACTTGGTATATTGAGATTTGTGGAATTTCTCTGGTATTTGCACAGACTATTAAAATTCTTGTACCATGACATCCCTACCTGTAACTACTAAGCAAGAAACTGAATGTTGGACTACAAATTGTCTGAAGATTCCATAAAGCCAACAAATGTAAGAAATTGCAGTGTTCAAAAGAGGGCTGTGATGTTTGCAGTTAAATTTTATAAACCAACAAATTCTCTCTCCTATGACTTTTAATTTCCTTTTCAAAAATTTTCAACATCGCCAACACTCACCCCCTACCTGGAAACCCATTCAGTGCTCAATGTTGAAAGGATCCCATGGTTGTCAGGTTACACAAAAGCCAATTAAAATCTAGAACTGCATAATAGTTCTGTTATTTGTACAGAATTAAAAATTGAATAGAAAAATACCCAACATTATCTTATTATACAACTATTATACTTTGAAAGTTGAGCTAGATATAATGGTTCAGTACATCTTTACTGTCACTCTTTAAACAACAAAGCCACAGCCTTTCATCTGCACATTCTTGGCTACTGGTCAGCGCCTACTGGTCTTTGTGTAGCACCCAGTTGTCCAGGCGAGCACTGCAAGACGATAACTTGGCTTCGAGATTCGCAATCCTCTGCTCGGTCACTCGCAGAGCTTCCTGGCTAGCCTCCTGAGCAAACTGCACCTCCTGCAGTTTCACACTGGCCTCTCTCTGAAGAGCAAGGCACAAGGTAAAGAGCCAACTCTCAGGTCACTTACAATAATCCAAGATTTTAAGAACAGAAACCTAGAAGAGTACATTATTAGCGCTAATTATAAACCAAAAAGAAAAATGAAAAATTAGGGAAAGAAACCTTTATCGAAAGCTTGATTTTTATAGGTAATAAATAACTTACAGAAAATCAATTTGCTCATTTATTTTTTCATGCCAATATGGGACTGCCTCCGGCATAATAAAATATACAGGTTGCCACCTTGTCCTGAGAGCACCTGAGCCATGTGCCCTAAGGTGACCAAGTGACCTAATGTGACCCAAATTAAGATAAGCTATAGAAAAGGTATAGAAAACACCTACCTCGGTCTTTCTGTCCATTTTCATTTTTTGTTTTGCCTTTTCCTTTGCTTCTGCAATCTATTTAGAAGACAAATAATTGATTGATTAAAAACAGATGAGGACGGGCAATGTGCACTTTCAGGAAGTTAGTTTGAAGGAATGGAGCAGACTAACATGGAGACAGGAATTCAAGACACAAAAAACTAAAATTACAGAATAGCTGAATCAATTAAAATGACATTTTTATGCCTCTACTATAAGTGCTATACAACCCAAAATCCAGCCAGATAAGAAAACTATGCTGCAACTAGATACTCAATTACCTTTCTCTCCAAAGTAACCTGCATCTGGGCAATCATCTCTCTCTTTTCATTTGCCTGCTCCATTTTTTCCTGCAAACTCACGATGCAGTCTTGCACACCCTGTGTACCCTCTCTGTGCTGATTCTTCAGAGCTTTCCACTGAGTGTAGGCAAAGTCATCTGCAACATTTCATGGAGAGTTAGCAAAGAAATCCAATGGCATTCTTTCGTTACTTCAGATCAAATAGGTGTCCTGTATTAAATGTAAAAGCATCTTCTGTAAGCATCCCCATTTGGAATTTATGTCCATGTATGAGTGTAAGTGAGTAAATGTGTGGTGATGTGCACTGTTGTGTGGTTCTTGCCTGCATCCTCAGGACAAGATTGATTCAGCAGCTCCTCTGGTGACTCCAGACTTTCCAGAAGGTTGAGCGTGTCGTCCAGCACACACAGTTGCTGGCTCATTACTTTCAGCTTCCTCCTGCTATCCTTAAGAGAGATGGGCAGAAACATGGTACAGTTTGGCCATACAGGCCAAATTTTTATTTTGCCACCATTTGTTATCCGGTCCAACTTGTTAGAGCATGTGCTTTGTTCCTTTTTTTTGTCGGGGGGGCTGTATTCACAATACACCCTCAGGTTTCACAAATGACATAAAAGTACAATCTCAGCTGTACTGTTAAGGATTATTAGGAACACCTGTTCCAATTTCTCATTGGTTGATTAGATAATTGCATTAATCACATGACAGAAATATCGCAAATAAAACCCAAACTAGATTACAATGGACATCAGAAAATTGAAGATTTACATTAGTTTCTCCTCTGTTTCTACATGTTTTGGTGATCAAGATGAAAATCTCCAAATCGCTCACTTAATTGTGTATGTGACACATGATGGTGTGATTTGAGGATACATGGTGGATTTTTTTGTCTTTATGTGACAGATACTCACAATTAGAAAGGGCACCATTGCTTTGGCCGGAAGCTCCACTTCTCCAGTCATCGGAGCATACTTTACGTCCAAAAGATTTCTTTGAGCAGCTTCCCATTGCTGCTCCAAACTAGAAGACCACACAAATCATTTAACTTAACGAATACTCTGTAAATGCCGTTGCTATGTACACAATACCTATCAACTACCAAACTAAATTGAGGACATCATATAATAAATTCTCTAAAAAGATCATAAGATTATTATATATGCTAATCGATTATCCGGGAGAGAGGTGAACCTGGGCGGGTCCAAATCGTTTCGAGCGAGAAAACAGCTATCATTAGGATAACCTGATTTTCACATACAACTCACATGTAGCATGTGTGTGTCGGCTGAGCTGTTTGTTGCACATTACAACTTTTTGGAATAGGAAATTACTTCTAGGAACACCCAAACGGCTGGACTGAAATCGGAACATTCACTGCAAACGTGGATGTCTGGTCACCCAAGTTATCACAAAACACTTGTAAAGAACACGATCTATATTATAAAGCATATATACACATTATCTATACAGTAAAATATCAGGGCTCCTTTTATGTAAGAAAACAAAAACGACTAATTACATATCGACTTACACAACAATCCTTTCTGCCGCCATTTATGTTTTTCAAAATGAGCCGCAAAAGAGCCTTGATATCTGATTGGGTAAAGGACGCGAGACGTCATCTATTTTTTTTTTTTTAATACGGGCCAATCTCAAACCGAACTCTGCACACTCCACCTTCGTTCACGTCGATCTTGCTCGGCTAAGGGGGAGTGGCCCATGATGAAGCGAGTCAGGAGGGACAAATAAATGTCTACGTTAATTCAAAGCTCGCTGGAAGAACCAATCAAATTTCACAATATTACACGGATCGCTTAGTTGACGTGCCAATCAAGCTGCAACTTCACCTTTAATTGTGCCCACGAAGTAATGACGCTGAATACATTTACGTGCACAATAAATAGTGGCGCTTATAACTCGACCACGCCACTGTATCGGACTACTGTTCTTGTTCCAGTATACATACACAGGAAGGAAATCAATTTACTGATCGAAGAATGTCTGACTTCGCTGCAGTAGGTGGCAATATGGCTCATTTCAGCTGGTTAATTTTGGGCTTCCACTTGACCAATTACGTAAAAATAACGTAATTACGTAAAAATAATAAAAGCAATAACAATGGATGCGTGGACAAATAAAATGACACAAGGCTTCTACTGTTAGTTTCGGATCAAAGTCCGGAGGGGGAATGGAGGGACTGTGAAGCATGCGTAGACCGCCTAGGCCATATTGAGTCCGACTGAATTTACACATGCAGGAGCAAATCGACTCGCAATCGCATTATCTGGATGTCTTAGTCCGACATAATGAAATTCTACTTACTTACGACTAAGTCGTAGTAACATGTTTACATGCACTTTAAAACTCCGGTTTTAGTCGCACTACAATAATTCGATTTTCTTATTTTGCATTTAAACGTAATGACTGAAGGAAAACTAGTTCTCGAATATTAAGTAAAAGGCAGTATTATGTTAATATTAAGCAGGGAATTTTTGTTTTGACAAAAATATAAATCTGCGCAGACAACATTTCTTGTAATTGTTTTAATGTTAAGATCATCCTGACCTTGACCCTAAACCCTTGAAATATTGAAATCAAGGAATAATTGTAATATATGTGGACCACGGATTGTAAAACACAAATCAGAAAAGATATAATACGGGGGATGGTTATAATTTAGCTGAAGCAACAATACATTATATATAATATAAATAAATGAAATATTTTATAATAGAACAAATAGGAATATAATCATGTTCAATTCATTTTTATATAGCATCTTTCACAACAGTCAGCCCAAGTCATTTTACATCAGTGTGTTGTGATATATTACATCATCAAGATGTAATAATACAAAAGCAGGGGAAAGGAAAGACAAATGAAAAGAAAGTCAAATCACAAAAGAGAAGAGAAACCAAAAATTCCCAAGTAGGGAGGAAAAAAATCCTGGGGGTTCAAGGTGAACTGGCTGCCTACCCCTGCTTGGCATGCAAGCATTACTAAAAAATATAGTGTGGGCTTGCTTGCTAGAAGCAAGGGGTGAGCTGTGATCAAGGTCAAAGCCAAAGTCCTTCATTGAATCATTTCTCCACACTGGTCTGTGTAGGGTGGGAGATTGAAGTCTGCATCCATGATGTTACAGTTCGTAAGTCACATCTGTAATGTCAGCCTTCCATGGGACAGATCCAGGACTCCAACTCAACCTGTGCACACCTGGGCACCATTCAGACACGTGGGAAGAAGGGCCGAGAGTGTGGGTGGTCAGAACAAGCATAGACACATTAATGAAAAAGCGTGATGGCATGTACAGCAGAACCAACAGCCTTAGTTACAGTGTTGTGTAAGTAGTGGGTAAGCTCAACTGAAGTAATACATCTTCAGTCAAGTCAAGATTTACCCTGCTAGGATCTTTGTTTTTTGGTTACACAGGGAATCCTGCTGGGTCTGGTGGACCCATTGCATTTTGGGCCTTTTAATTCAACATATTCAAACCTTTTTTGTTGAAATTCTCAGCAGATGTTTACTACATCCCATTTGCAAGTAATATATATATAAAAAATGTCGCTTTTGTTCTCTTTACCTTTGTTAAATCACATTTATGAATAGAAATGCAAATCATTTTTAAAAATTAAAATAGAATAAGGAAATGCATAAAAAATAGGCATAATTGGAAAATAATTAACAAATTAAGTTAAGCAAATTTTCCCAGAACTAGTGTATTATTTGAATTTCATTAGAAATTCACCCTACTGTGGTTCGTCCACACCACATCTGTCTGAACAACACATTATTCCCATTGAACATGGCTATTTTCATGCCAGACTATACCATATGCGGGGCAGTTTCAATGTGTGTGTACTGCAAATGCACTTCTTGCATTGGGTGCATGTATATTGTGTATTTCTATCCATCTTGGGGCCAAACACTTCACAGTGCTTTTTGTTGCTGGCTACAATCTATGTGAAAAGATAAGGATCTTTACTAAAACTTTACTCCTCTTTCTCAGAAACAAAAATTATTATACTGCACCAGCTTCAAACACACAACCCAGGATCTGCAAATGATGGTTCTGTGTTTTTTTTTGTCCTGCCCAGCAGCTTTAGCAAGCAGAATCATGGCCTGAATGCACTGCTGTGTCAAACATATATGCTTCACCATGAGGGGCCCTATAAACTCTATATAGGCCCTTCATGTTGGTCAATTTATTTTTATTTGTATATTTATTGTATATTAATCTTAACATATGCAAAATATTCCAGTTGGCGAGCTGCCCGGAGGGGAGTGACAGATTAGTGAAAATGAGTGAAAAAAGGGGTAAGGAGAGAGATTAAAAAGGAGGAAAAAGAAAAAAAAAACAAAGGAGATGACCACGGTGGGAGAGAGGCTAAAAAAAGACAGGGGTAACGTAAAAAGCACATATCAAGGCAAAAAAAAAAAAAAACAGCGTTTGAAATACAACCCAAAAGGGATAAATACAAAGACACGACCAGAAATAGAAAAGAGAAAGAAAATAAAGCAGATATACAGACATACAAAATTTGTTGCGTGTGCTTGGAAGGGAGCATGTAAGTATTTGCATGTGTGTTCATCATGCGTGTGAATTTCTCCATGGAATGTACTTCATAGCGAGGGTGGGGGGCCACAACCCCACCCCACAAGAGCCAGAGGCCAGCGGAGACAGGCCCAGGAGACCCAGCATATAAAAGCCAAGGCCCCACATTCCCATGACAGCCGTGTCCCCACCCCAGCAGGTGGAGGTAGATCCCAGGCGCAGCCCCTGCAGCCAAAAGGGCACGAACCCCAAAGAACCAGAGGCAACAGGCAGCTGACCCTGCAAGGGGGATGGTCGCTCTCGCATGGGCCAAAGCTAAGGCCAGGATCCCAGGACCCCAGGCAGCCGGGAGCCGACTGGCCCCCAGCAGAGAGCCCCACCCATGAGGGAGAGGCCCGAGCCCCCCCCCCGGCCACCACCTGGGGATATCGTCCTCAGTTGATGGTCCCAGCTGACTACTTCAGCATCCATTTCGAATAACTGGAGGAGATCGCATGCGTTTTTTGAAAATGAAAGTGGGAGATTTCCGGGAATGTGCTTGCAGGCATAAACTGAAATGGATTTCATGTTTTATCATCTTGAATGCAGAGATTTTATCACTAAAATATAGCCCTAGGGTATTTTTTGTTGGCACATAATGTTTTGAAAACCGCAATTTAGTTCTCCTGTGTCCGACCCGAACCCGTATCCGACACAGTACAATATTTTTCAACAAATTTGCATATCACCCATCGAGTACCCGAACCCCTGCAGGACTCTGCCTGGCAGGACCTTTATGGGAGAGATGGTCATACTAATATAAATGTAGTTATGACACTAGTCTAGTTCAGCGTCTTTTCTGCTTACCTATGCAGTTTACAAAACCAACCTGTATTTTTAATAAAAGGTGAAACCAGGGAAGTTATTCTAAATGTTTTCATATTTTTTCTATAACTGCAAATTTACATAAATATTGTACCATGACTACTTTGAAATGTTTTAACCATTTACTATACAACTTCGTGCTGCAATGCCTTTGCTATGGACATATACTCACCTAAAGGATTAATAGGAACACCATATTAATATGGTGTTTGACCCCCTTTTGCCTTCAGAACTGCCTTAATT
>JABFDZ020000049.1:8333972-8348186 GCA_019775955.2 Pollimyrus isidori
GTCTTGACCAGGACCACACCCCTAAATGCATTGAAGCAACTGCCATGTGATTGGTTGATTAGATAATTGAATTAATGTACAGGTGTTCCTAATAATCCATGGGTGAGTGTATATATGTCTAATCATTTTAAAATTTACCTCCGATGTGTCACCACCGTTTACTTTAGCTTTACATGTATTACAAATTTCAAGCTTTATGCCGTCTTCACTCACTCACAGTGAAGAACTTCCACACTAATGACGTTTTAGCATGTGGCTATGAGTGATAACATGGCTGTGAAGCTATTATCTGCACCACTGTGCATATGACATGTGGTGCATGCGTAGAACGTACCAGTTCGGTATCGGAAAATGCATGAGATCAGCTGGTCTCTAGTCTTGGCCGAGTACATTGAAAAACAGGCAATTCCGGTCCCTGGATGATCGATCGGGGCATCTCTATTACATACGCCTCTGTCTTTCTACCCCTGAGGGAACCATGCTTGCTCTTCCAGTCCTTGCATTCATCAGTTTGAATTGCTGAGAACAGCTAGAATGACTTAACATGTTTTATTGGTTGTGCGGTAACATGAGCGGTTCTTTTTGTTATGTGTGTCTATGTGTCTGAAATTGACCTCCCACACTGCCAGGGGGTGCTGTGTGAAAAGTAAAGGGACAGAGCGTAACTGTGAACTTCTGTTGTTCAGCCATAGATTAAACTGCACTGCACGGATGCCGTAAGTGAAAATATTTGACTGATACTGTATTGGTGCAACAGCTATATGAGATGTAACAATGAGCAGAATGAATTCAAATGAACTTGGGATTGTGTGAATGTATTTGATTAGAAGCGCACGTTGTTACAATACATTCACTGGTAAAAAATGCCACAGCCGCTGACCCATGGCCGACAAAATCGATGTATAGCTCTGATGTTTAGACATGAAAATTGTGAAACACCCCACGTCGAATTTCCTCTCATCTTTTCCAAAAAGTGTGTTGTCTCATTTTCTGACAGAAACTTTTGTGACCTCAAACCCATGTTCGTGCTGTGGGCTTTCTGTCTTGTTCAACGGGTCAGCTTGGCCATGTCATTTCCGGCTACCTCCTGGAGGGACCGTTAAGGGTGCAGGAGTATGCAAGCATAAGAATTTTACTTCCTATTGGAGCCCTTTTGCATTTCCATGGCTGCTCTCTGAATGTTAGCCACATGACAATGAGTATTTTTGACACTGAGTTGTCGGAGGAGCTGTTATTTTTAGGTATGTTGTCTATTTCCTTAGGCTTGGGTGGTGGCAGTAGGACATGACCTGTTTGGTGAGAGCCTTGCAGCAGGACTCAGTTTCACTTGTTACAGACTGACAGTTGGCTAATGGACCGTGTGTGCTCTGGTTGAGGCCTTCAGGACAGTGAACTACTTAACACTGAACATCTAGGTACTATGAACGAACTAATATTCTTGCACTGTCTTTTACTTTGCAAATCACAGCCACCTTGCTATGAGTGGGGACTGAATGTCATTCTGTGTCCAGAGGATTTCTTAGCAGAGTCATGAGAAATGTTCAAAGATGGAACCTAATGTTCCGGGCTTTGTCTATTTAAAGGGCCTTGTAATATCACCCCGCCTTTCCTCTTTTATCTGTAACTCCCTCCTTTCTCTTCAGTGCCTTGCTGATAGGTTTCCACATGACACCCCCCCAGAATTAGATCTGACCTTCTCTGTATTCTGTATTGCAGACTCTTATGCCTCAAATTTTCACCCCAGTGTTTGACTCCTACTGATCTGGTCTCTGAAGATGGCAGGTTTGCATACCTGGAGCTACACAGAACTCTCTTGTGATGTGGGATTTTGTGGGTGGAGCGAGGATCCAATGACAGTTGAGGTCTCAGTGATAATGCTGAGGTTTTTTGTTTTCCCTTCAGTACCTTATTTGGAGCAAGTCAGTTCTGGGTCCTACACAGCCTTGCACCAAAGCTTAATGCGCAACCTGCTGTGTGAAACCAATGTGAAAATGATCACAGGTGGATCATTTAATCCACCTGTGAAGATAGCTGTATGCAGATGCCTCCAGTATAATCTTAATATACATCAAAAACCGAATAACACTGTTCTTTATGCTGTGATTGCAAACTCATGTCTGTGATGGCTGCCAGTATATTAAACACTGAATTTAAATTATTTGAAATTCTGTACTGTACTGTTGGACACAGCATTGAAAACGTAGTTTTAATTTTGATTCAGTTACATTTTGATTTGTTTGAGTTGGTCTGCAGTGTTATTTTTCTCAGTATTCGTATTCCATTTATTGAAGGTTTCAATTGAATATTTTACTTGCTGTGCTGGCGTTGGAGAATGGTTACTTTCAACATGTTTCTGTCTTTTAATACAACATAAGTATAAGTTAAGACCCAAAATGGTTGATAAAAGCTTGATGGACTTTCTTCATTTTGTCTGTTTTTCCATTTTAGTTTTTTTTTTAGTTTTTAGGTTAATATAGATATTAGAGTTAAATTGATAAACTTCTTATACATACAGCAGCAAGAACACAGGAGAACACAAGAGCACAAGCAAACAATATACATTAGTACAAGACAGACAAGGTGTAAAAACTGAACACAGTACAATCTAAATAGTCTGCAGTACAAAAAACTGAAAAGCAGAATATTATAGAATATCAAGGAAGTAAATATTAGGGATGGTGGCATGGTATATGTGGAATTAAAAAAAGAGTATGGCTGGGACAGAGAGTGGAAATACAAGCATGTTTCGACTTGGTTTCAAACTGTGAACCTTTTGGCTGTGAGCAAACATGGTAACCACCACCTATGGAAACCGAAGATTGGTGCTTTTAAATACCTGCCAGTGCTTCAACGGACCTCCAGTGGATAGTGCATTTACTTAAAGCCCCTCCCCACATCTCTGCTTATAGACCTGTTTACATTTTGCAATGGTCAGGTTCCAGAAAACCCCTAGATGGTATGAAATACTAGCTTTGTGGCACAGTGTCCCTGGAGGTGTGTCAAGATGGTGTTTGTTAGTGCGATTCAATGTTTCTCTTTGTGGCTTATCAAGCTGCTGGTTCCTAAGGATTTGTCTGAGTGTGCACCGTACCTGTTAAACCCTATAGCCTGTTTCACTGGTAGCTAATCTACCACATATAATCATACATACTAGTACTGTGGTTGGTGGGGAATAAGATTAATTGGCTACAAGCATATCTTCCAGCTTTTCGAAAACACTGTAGATAGTACCAGCAGTTTATTTCTGCCTTTTTTATGGATTTTTGATTTTGTGCAATACAAATAGGTTGGCTTGCATATTTTTCTTTATTTCTTCATGTAATGTATGCTGAAGTCTCTCAAGCACTTGGGAGCACCAGGAGGGGGAAAGTGGCCAAATTTGGATGGCCCCTTATAGCCTTTATATCAAGGTTCTTAATATTTCGAGGTTGAGGGTAAGCTGTTGGGTATCTTTTATATTCCAGCCAAAAGGCACGGGGGTAAAGATGACATCTGTGCTGATGATACAAGTTTTACATTGTGCTGCGTAATAATAATGCAAGAACCAATGGTGGCTTTGGGTCCCATGAATGATGTGTGTTTAGAATGGTGTAGGTGGTCCGGTGTCACTGCACAGGGAAGCTGACAGGACCTGACAGTAAAATGATGCTCTACCCATTGTGTATGGAGTGGGAATAAGGCAAGCTAAGGCAGAGGCTAATGTCTGTCCCCATTCAAGTTACCAGCATTCGGTTGTATACTGTATATTGGTGACCGATCAATAGGTAAGGCACTCTGACACGAGAAAAGTGGAGGTTGTGAGTTCCTGTTTAGCAGAAACTGTTTTTGTTTACATGTTCTAAAAATAAGACTGCTGGATTGTGCAGTCCACATGGTTCCTCGAAGATAAAAATTGCAGTAATGTCTTCCTCCAATTTCATAAATTGGTTTTAGTTTTGATGTCACTTGGTGTGCATGCTCCTGTGTCTTGAGTATTTACATGGGTCCTTGTTTTGACAGCCAGATATTTCAGAGTTGTGTGATTATGATGGCCGGTGAAGTCTGGTTTAATTTTATCCAGAGGGGATGCCAGCATCTTTTTAAACTTCATAATAAACTGTATGGTCATGTGGTTGCATCATCCGGAGTCATGGGACCAGGATCCAGAATCCAACAGAGGTGGAGTGTGGGACATCCAAGCAAAACCAGCCAGGATCCGTCATATTTGGTTGTCTGCTTAAGTCTCTCAAGCACTCGGGATGAACCAGGGAAGGGAAAGTGGCCAAATTTGGATGCCTATCTGCCCCTTATAGCCTTTGCCTCAAGGTTCCTAATATTTCAAGATTGGGGGTAGGCTGTTGGGTATCTTATATTCCAGCCAAAAATTGTCCAGTCAACACTCTCCGAAATGGTAACGGTATGTTTGAATTCATTTTATTTATTTGCATATGTACATTTTGCCCATTAAGAGTTGTCTATTTTTTTTTATCTGTACATGTTTTCATATCTGTACATTTTATTTGAACATTTATATTTTATTCAGGCAATTTTCCATGTCTGTGTATTTTTCTTGTGAGAGCTGCTGTAACATCCTTATGTCCATCTGGAATCAATAAAATCCCACCTCAGAGTTCCATCAGGTGAAACTAAACGTCAGTATACATAGCTCAGGCAGCTGAATTGTTTTTATATTTTACAGGATATAGATAAAGCATCCAACCTACACGGTAATCAGTTGTCGTTTCAGGTAGTCTTTGCTTGTTATGTTTAGCAAGATTCTATAAAGGAGTTAAATTCACCTGTGTTAGATGTCTAGATTTGCACACTTTTGAGGATACATGTGTGGTTTGCCTATGGGCATTGTTAGGTCTGATCACTCAGGGCTGTTGCCCCAAGTATTTTAGCCCCGATGCCAATCTTCCTTACTTCAAAAAAAAGAAAAGTCAAGCCTCAGGTAAACCTAACTTAGCCCCTGATCTTTTCAATAGCTAGAAACTTCCTTGGGGTGTTCAATACAATTACTACTGTTGAAGTGGGCATTTGGTAATGAATGTTTTTGATCAATGAAGTGCCATCCGTAAATATGTCCAGTTATTTTCTACTGTGAGATTACCTGCTGCCCCACTCAGTTGCATCGCTGCCTGGGGCAAAGTGCCAGGTGTGTCCCCTGTCAACAGTGGTTGATCCCTCGCACATTTTTCACTCAGTGCAAAATGGGCCACTTCTCTGTGCAGAGCTGCCCCCTTGGCCACTCAGATTGGGTTACAGGGCACCTTCAGAGAGCTGTGCCAGATGTCTGGTCTGATGCTCCATGTATGAGTAAGTTGGCAGCTGAATCTACAGTGAAAGTGAGCAAGCGAGTGAGCTTGCGACGGCTATATACTCCTTACTGGCTGGCATTTGCTGCTCAGACAAGCCAGATGGTCAGAGGGGCCTCTGTTCTGTGGGAGAGATCATTCAGAGTTTGTGATAATGATTGTAAATGATGTAAGGGAAGTGAATCTTTCTTAAATGAAAGTAAATTCCTCAGCATTTCCGTGCATGAATGCTCTTCTTTCAGCTTGAATATTCCTCATCTGAGGTGGATGGCTGCCTCCCACGGTCTCTCACTGAACGTTCAGGACATTTCACAGGTTCCTCTTCTATCAGTCTTTGATCACCCTCACTGATCAGCCTCTGCTACACCTAGGCCTTTATCTGTGTCCCCTGCCTTCAACTCACCCTTGCTGGAATTATGAACCGCACAGACTGCAACAACAGGCAACAAACACTGTAAGTAGAGACTTGTGAAATGGGCCATGCATAGTCGAGTGTGCGAGCGGGCCCCAGCACTCATGTGAAAGTCTACCCTGGCCTGGGATTCACAATGCACTGGATCACGAGCAGGACCCTTAAGAATCTGGTCAAAGGGTGTAGTATCAGTCCCATATGAGATGACCCCCCTGAACATCAGAGGAGCCTGGAACTGTCACTGGGAAATGGATTTGGGGGAGCTTCACCGTCAGCATTCATGACCATTTATATTCTGTCTGGCACTCTATAACATTATTTGCAACAGCTATCAAATAATGTCTTTCTGGATGGGGCATATCCTATTACACCATTACTATTATATGTTATTTGATCGATGTCTGACAGTGTTGTCAGCATGTTAAATTTATTTTGAAAGACTACTATTGAATTAAGAACCTGAGTGACATAAGATTAGATAATGAAAATTGGGGGGCAAGGGGTGGTCGGGGAAACGCAGTATAGGTGGCTTAAGTATTTACTTTGGAATATCTTGTGTTTTATTAAAAATTGACACATTTACCTGTGCTTGTCTAACCATGTAACTGGTGGGGGAAGGATTTACAGAAGATTTATGTGATCATAAAATAACATAAGCGGCTGAGTACATACAACAGGTTAAGAGTTTTTAACAAATACATTTTTCTCATTACAGGCTATGTCCGGGCACATTTTTTTATTGTAAAATGTGTGACAGTAGCCTGTTTTTCATTGTTCCTTCGTCCTTTGAGGGGTATAAAAAAACTTTATTTTCATTGCTCAGTTATCCATTGATAGATGTTTTTTTTAGTATATTGTTTTTGGAGAATTAGCCTAAAATGTTAGAATTCTTTTTATTCAAGCGCGTACAGTACTGTCCAGTACTTTATAATGCACAGTATTTTATTCTTACTGTATTTAATGTTGGCAATGTTTTACTTTTCGTAGTATATCCCATAAACTCGGGGCTTTATGCCCTTCGTAGGGTCACCCAAGGCAAACAGGTCCTGGGTGAGGAACCAGATGAACTGCAGCTCACAAGACCCTTAATGAGGAGTAAAAACATTGATCCATGGTTTCCCTTGCCCGGATGTGGGTCAACGCCCCCCCCCTTCCCGTACCCAGGCCAGACAGTGGAGGTTCGATGACGAGCACCTGGTAGCCTGGCCTGCACCCATCGGGCCTTGTCGGGCACAGTCAGAACAAGGCACGTAGGTCCCCCCTCCAATGGGCTCACCACCTGTAGGAGGGGCCATAGGGGTCGGGTGCAGTGTGAGTTGGGCAGTGGCCAAAGCCGGGGACCTTGGCGGGGTCCGATCCTCAGCTGCAGAAGCTAGCTCTAGGGACATGAAATGTCACCTCTCGGGTGGGGAAGGAGCCTGAGGTGGTACACGAAGCTGTGAGGTTCCAACTAGATGTAGTCTGTATCCCTTCGATGCAAGACTTGGGCTCTGGAACCAATCACCTCGAAGGGGGTTGGACCCTCTTCTACTCTAGAGTTGCTCATGGGGAGAGGTACCGAGCTGGGGTGGACATACTTATGGCGCCCAGCCAGGGGGCAATAAGTCTGTACATTGGGGTTTACAGCAGTGGACGACAGGGTAGCCTCCCTTGCCTTTAATTGGGGAGACACTGCGCTTATGTACCAAATGGTAGTTCATAATACCCTCCCTTTTTGGAGTCTTTAGAAGGGGGTTGGAGAACGCTCCTCCCGCTCTTGTTCTGCTGGGGGACTTCAATGCACACGTGGGCAATGACAGTGAGATGTGGAGGGGTGTGATTGGGAGGAACGCTTCCTCCCATCTGAACCCAAGTGAGTGGTGTTTTGTTGTTGGATTTCTGTGCTCGTCATGGATTGTCCAAAATTAACATCATGTTCAAGCATAAGGGTGTCTATATGTACACTTAGCACCAGGACACCCTAGGCCAAAATTAAATTATGGACTTTGTGGTCATGTCATTGGACTTGCGGCCACGTGTATTGGACATTCGGGTGAGGAGATGGGTGGAGCTGTCAATCGATCACCACCTGCTGGTGAGTTGGCTCCGCTGGTGGGGGAGGAAGCCGGTTAGACCTGGCAGACCCAAGTATATAGTGCGGGCCTGTTGGGAACGTCTAGCGGAATCTCATGTCTGGGGGAGTTTCATCTCCTACCTCCGGCAGAACTTTGCCCATGTCCTGGAGAAGGCGAGGGACATGGAGTCTAAATGGGTTATGTTCTACGCCTCCATTGTGGAGGCGGCTGACTGGAGCTGTAGTTGTAAGATGGTCGGTGCTTGTCGGGGAGGCAATACCCGAACCTGCTGGTGGACACCAGTGGTGAGGGATTCCATGAAGCTGAGGGAATCCTATCGAGTCTTTTTGGCCTGTGGGACTCCTGAAGCAGGCTAAGCGAAACGTGGCTTGGGTGGTTGCTGAGGGAGGCAAAAAATTCGGTATGAGAGGAGTTTAGCGAGGCCATGGAGAATGACTTCCGGATGACTTCGAGGAGATTCTGGACCACCATCTGGCGTCTCAGGGCAGGAAACCGGTGCAGCATCAACATTGTATATGGTGGGGATGGTGTGCTACTGACCTCAGCTCGGGAAGTTGTGGGTCGGTGGAAGGAATACTTTGAAGACCTCCTCAATCCCACCGACATGCCTTCCAATGAGGAAGTGGAATCTGAGGACTTGGGGGTGGACTCCCCTATCTCTGGGGCAGAGGTTGCTGAGGTGGTTAAAAAGCTCCTCGGTGGCCAGACCCGGGGGTGAATGAGGTCCACTCGGAGATCCTCAAGGCTCCGGATGTTGCAGCACTGTCTTGGTTGATACGCATCTGCAGCATCGCGTGGGCATCGGGGGCGGTGAAGAGGGACTGGAGAGTGTGTTCCAGCTATATGGGGATCACACTCCTCAGCCTCCCTGGTAAGGTCTCATCCGGGGTGCTGGAGAGGAGGGTCCATCAGGTAGTCGAACCTCGGATTCAGGAGGAGCAGTGTGGTTTTCCCCTTGGCCATGGGGAGTGCTATGGGGAGCCGGACTGTCTTATAAGGGCTGGTTGGTCCCTGTACAACCGGTGTCAGAACTTGGTCCGCATTGCCGGCAGTAAGTCTGATTGGGTGGGGAGTTGGTCTCCACCAGGGCTGCCCTTTATCACTGATTCTGTTTTGTAACCTTTATGGACAGAATTTATAGGCATAGCCAGGGCATTAAAGGTGTCCGGTTTGGTGACCTCAGGATTAGGTCTCTGCTATTTACAGATGATGTGGTTCTGTTGGCCTCATCAGATTGTGAGTTTCGGCTCTCACTGGAACAGTTCGCAGCCGAGTTTGAAGCGGTTGGAATGAAAATCAGCACCACCAAATCTGGACGATGGTCCTCAGCTAGAAAAGGGTGGAGTGCACTATCTGGGTCATGGAGGAGGTCCTTCCCCTAGTGGAGGAGTTTAAGTATCTCAGGGTCTTGTTCATGAGTGAGGGAAGGATGGAGTGGGAGATTGACAGGTGGATCGGTGTGGCATCAACAGTGATGTGTTGCTCTGTCATGGTGAAGAAAGAGCTGAGCCAAAAGGTAAAGCTCTCGATTTACCAATCAATCTACGTTCCTCCCCTCATCTATGGTGACGAGCTGTGGGTAGTGACTGAAGGTGCTAGGTCTTGGAATGTATTACCCATGGATACTGAAGGACTACTGTTTTGAAATGTCTAATTGTATATTATCTTTCTAAATCATTTTCAGTACCCTTCCCTCTTCCACAGTGTATTTATCATGGGCCTTGTTCATGTACTAAATTTTATACTGAGTGTATGAAATATTTAAGTGTTAGAATATATTGCACTTGATTAAAAATCTTAAGCAGCTATTGATGCTCTTGTGTTGGGTCTCATTTATCAACCATGTGTATGACTAGTTTTGAGGATTAATTGTCCATATGCACATTTTTACGCATAGAATGGTATTTATCAATTTCTTCCTCTGTGTAGGAATGTGCATATAGGCCTATTTATAAACACTGCTGATAATGTGCACACAAATCTCTAGTGGAACAGAAGATTAACTGAATTAAAGTGATCAGAACATAGAATATGCATTGACCTCAACCTTGACAAATAGAAAATGACAAATAGAATGGTCTGGTTATATTTACACAAAGTATGCGCAGGCAGGTTATGCTTATGACAAAGAATCATTCTGAAGTCATAAGGCCAAAGAAATGTGTCACTGTCACTAAATACAGTTTTACATTGCAATACGGGAGATCTAGTCACGTTTGACCACATATACGTACCAGGTCTTTAGTAAATAATGTGCAATGATCAAGGGCCACCTGTAAGTGGATGTAGTAGGACATTAATAGGTGTATCATTTAGTACAACTGGTGCAGGAGAATGGGCTGTGCTGCCAACTGTATAATGACCCACTGCCCATATCTAACTGTATATAGTATGCATACAGTATATACACATCATTTAATTTGTAGTGCCTGAATTTTTTATGAAATTTAAGTGAAATCTTAAAGTTCTATTTTAAAGTACTATGGATTTATCCCCGGGGAACCCACGGGTCATATACGACCCTTACTTTTATTTCTGCCTTCAACCCACTCATCAAAGTTAAGAATTTTTTTTTGCTTCTCAGCTCATTGTACCATTTGCGACCCAGTAACAATGACATTTAGTGATTACTGACAGAATTAACCACGATAAATATGGCTCCCAACACTGCAAAGATTCACCTCTCATGCTGTGAATAGGTAAGTGGCAGAAATTTTGTATCATCAGTTAAAATGTTTAGATGTTATAGAACATGTGCAACTGGGTTTTGGACGTTTTGAAACTTTTCTGACAACTGTGATGTTCCATGTGCTGAACATCAGCCTCAGACAAAAACAGAGGGAATACAGGTGGTACACTACCCACCACAAGTACACTTTCTGTGTAGTACACCTTTTTGCAGATATGTTCACTTTATATGTTTTTTGATGGGTTGACATGTTTGAAGCATGTGTTTTATTGCTAGCACATAGTGCATGATGAAAAGGAAAACTCAATAAATGCATTTTGAAAATTAATGTTTACAAAGATTTTATTTTTCCTTTTCTGTTCTTATTTTATAGGTGAAATTAACAAGTTGGAACAGCATGAACAGTCCAACGGGTCGTATATGGCACATTCATAACATGGACTGGGAAAGGGTTATTTTTTACAAAACACCTGTTTTTGAGTTCACTGGGTCTGTCTGATTATTTTAGTGAATGGACATATTTTTCCTATAATGATAAGGTCGTTTGGGTTCCCCAGGGTTTTATTTTCAATATTTGCAAATGTCCAAACCCCTGCAGGTCAGACTAGGTAATCCATCTGAAGATATGCAGGTTTGGGGGGCCCTGGCTAAAATTGCCCATTGTGGCCCTTTCAAATGTGATGTCCGACTCATCCCTTAAATCTAATTGGTGAATTCTGTCCTACCCCAGAATGGTTCCACAGTGGTGGTTGAAGTGGCTCCTCTTTGGTTCTGTAAAGCGCTTTGTTTGACCCCTGTTTGCCAACTGGAGGGAAATGTAATCAGTAATAGGACCTACTGAGTCCTCTCTACAAGATATATGCTGCATGTGTTGTTTACATGTTAATTTAGAGAATTTAGGTTATTAAAGAAGGGGAGTGACAGGGGGCCAAATAGGAGACTAGGCTTAACAAGTGAAGTAGCCTGAAGCTAAAAAGTCTGTAGTGTATACATTTCATGTTTTTACTGTTATTGGCTTCTGTTGGTAAGAAGTTCATAATGGGCTTCTAGAGCAGATGTGTTGTTTTATTGGGCAAGGATTGGATTGAAGATGAGTTTCCCTCCCAGAAAAAATCCTGAAAAAAATGTAGAAAATCTGGCAGTCAATACTAAGAGTGTTAAAAGGAGAAATATCTCTGTCACCCTGGCCACGTCATGCAAAGGGGCACTAACTGGGAATGTACAACATTGCAGGTGCGCAGCTTCTCCCTTTCTCTGAAGTACCCAAGTTTTACGAGCCAGCAGCACTGTTTTTTGAGTATGTGTGAGATTGTTAAGCAGTCTGATGCCATGTGAAGGCCATGGCAGTACTCCGTCTCCAGGACGGATTGTAGATTTGTTTTCCAGATTGGTGGAGGCATTTCCTTGTGCGTCGCCCTGATGCTTTGAGTGTAGCTAAATGTCTGCTAAAGGAGGTGATTCCTCGATGGGGCATTTCATCTAAAATCACCATAGACAATGGTCCTGCATTTGTCGCAGAGACCCTGGCTAAATTGTCCCATTGGATGCAAATTGATTTGAAGTATTATTACCCCTATCACTCCTTGAGTGGAGGGATAGTAGAGAGGGCAAATCAAACACTGAAACTGAAACTAGCAAAAATTTCACCGATGATGGGCCTACCCTGGGTGGATGCCCTGCCCCTGGCTTTGTTATTCATGCGAGCCAGGACACATCACCAAACAGGGTTAGCTCCTTTTGAAGTGTTGATAGGAAGGCCGATGCTCGTTTTGTCTCCCTCACTATACAGTATGTTACACTGGAGACCATGGATGGGGATTTGCTGACTTATCTTACAGGTTTGCAGCAAGCAATAGGTGCAGCATGGGACCAGGTTCATGCCAATTGAAGGAATCCAGAGAGAGCTGCTACGAGTTGTGACACTATTTGAACCAGGGAGGTCAGGTTTGTGACTTGAGGAGGAAGAGATGAAACACGCTGAGATGAAGGGGACCACACCAGGTCGTGATGGTGATCTCTCATGCAGTGAAAGTGGAGGGAATTGACACAATTTGTTGTTGTAGTGTTCTGGTCAGCTGGTTTTCTCATATTAGAAAGTTAAGAATTTACTGCACTATTCACAGTAAAACAGATTTAAAATATCAAGGAACTGATCTCTGTATCAGTGTGAAAGTATTCCTTCATAACTGTAATGAATGTTCTAGCAAAATGTAATGAAACGATGACCAGCCACAAAAATACTATAAAACCAAACATTTTATAACTTCATAAATGGATACTTAACTGGAAGATTTTAGAGAATAAGCTTCTATTTCATGCTTTTGGTTTTCAGACTGTGACATCACCCTCCTAGTGGAGCTCTCTGCACAGGTCACAGGTATGGAAGCATTAGACTTACATCTTGTGTAATTATGGCAACCTGGAGAACTTAACATGAAGTACTATGATTAACCCTATTGTGCTAAATATCTGTGTTACCAGCTCCAGGGAACCAACCAGGCTGTTGTGGTGACTCTGAAGGGCTGATGTCATGTTCTGTGTGCTGCTGCACATCCTGTAATGTTTCTAAGACCTACGCATTTGTCTCCCCTAAAGGCTTTAAAAGGCCTCCTCGACAGCCATTAAAATGTAGGAGTTTCTGACCTCTTAGAAATGTTTGTCTGGGATCTTGCCCTGAGTGTCAGTTCTCTAGTGCCTATGACCTCATAGTTAATTAATTTAATTAGTCAATTGTTTGCTGAACAGATGACGTTATCAGGTGTGCCTTACATTGATTACAATTGTTTCATTGCACCCATTCATGTAGCTGGGTACTTATGGAACTCATTCGTACTAAGTACCATCCTCAAGGGTATAACCCAAACTCAAGAGCTGAACCTGCAGCCCTCTGATCACAGCTCTCAAAGAACTGGTTCATATTCACTCGTTTCCAGATTTTAATTAAAGCTCTTAAAAGTGGCATTATGTTGTTAAAGAGCAACAAGTGTTGGAGAAGGTATCATAAAAAAAACCAAAAAGCCTAAAAATGTACGTTCCGATACACCCCAAGCTTTCCTTCTATGAAACCGACATCGTTACAGCTGCACTTGTGGGTGATCTGCAATACCCAGACAGACAGTCTTTGTTCAGGACAGAGGTAATGTGCCTCACCCCATTGTCTCCCCAATGCCTTGTGCTTTGGTGACCAGATGGTTTCACACACAGAAACCTTTATGTCAATAATATTCCTGTTTCCAAGATCAATACATTTTTTTTTATTGAAGGAAGGTAAAGTTTCCTCAGTACAATTTGCCATTTCTTGTGGGACTAGTGAAACATTACATTATATTACATTGCCTGCATCTTAATGTCTACTGCATTGTTCAGTAATACGTCAAATAAAAGTTTTCCTGGGCCTCATGCATGGAAGCCTTAGTTGGAAACTATGAACTAGGCGTCCCTGGAGCAAACTGGGCTGTTACGACCGAACCAGCTGAGCCAAAAGTTGTTAACTTTTTTTTCCCAGCAGCAAAACAATGACAATTTAAGGGTTTCTGTCCTGTTTTTGGCATGATAAACTCTAACTTCCCATTTTTTACTTTGGTTTGATAGTAAGGACTTTTTTTTTAATTCTTGGAATAAAACAGTCTCCGCCTGGGTCACATGTGTGTGGAGTTTGCATGTTCTCCCCGTGTCGTCATGGGGTTTCCTCCGGGTACTCTGGTTTCCCCCCACAGTCCAAAAACATGCTGAGGCTGATTG
>JABFDZ020000049.1:8397884-8413200 GCA_019775955.2 Pollimyrus isidori
TGCTGAGGCTGATTGGAGTTGCCAAATTGTCCGTAGGTGTGCATGTGTGAGTGCTTGGTGTGTGAGTGTGCCCTGTGGTGGGCTGGCCCCCCATCTGGGGTTGTTCCCTGCCTCATGCCCATTTGCTTCCGGGATAGGCTCCGGACCCCCCGCAACTCAATAGGATAAGCGGTTTGGATAATGAATGAATGAATTTGTAGGCATGGTTTTGCTGATAACAAAGCTAGATTAAATGGATTCAATTTAGGAATTGAATCTCCAATAAAAAGTCAAGTGCTTAAAATAATGTTAATTATATTTGGAAAGGTGCTTGGTGTATGCACATAATATTTGTCTCATCATTGTGAAAAGCTATCTTCATTTTTTACTTTCACTTTGCTGAATCCCCAAGCATTGGTCTGTGACTATATTTTCAGGCCTCACGTATCTTACCCAACTTTCAAAGGGGATTGCAGGTTTTGCTTTTCGATAAAGAATTAATATGGTGTCTGAATGATGACAGTGTAGCATGTTCCACAACCATGGCCTCTGACAGCTATGATGTCCAGGAAACAGTGTGTGAAGTATGGATGGGGGGTGGTCCGACACCCTGAAAGCCTCAAAAGCAAAATTTTAAGGGGGTGTCAAGATCGGTATTGCACAACAATAGGGGGATGGGAACCCCCCCGAATATTGATGGGTATTTCACACACTGCCAGGAACCATCCTGTTAATGGTTAATTGATGTTGGTTAATGACTTATGTTTTTCCAGGAAGTTATTTCCTATAAAACCATTTAAATCAAAGGCATACGAGCCCTGGAGATTCATGCAATTCATGCAATTAGGTGTGTTTGGAAAGCCCCACACTCTCTGTGTGTTCTGGCCTTAAGCCTGGAAGGATGGCCCATCGTGGACAAATAATGACTAAAAAATGACTGGATATTGGTGTAATCCAAGAAGTTATGAAACATGCAACCCTGGGATTCAGTTGCATTCCTACTTCTGCACAGTCTGTTCCACAGCTGTGGACACTGAGGGCGACTAGGTAAAATCTACTTCCCAATTACGGAACGCCAGGATATATGACTAGAATGTAGCATAAAAGAAAAAAGGAAATTGAGAATTTCCTGGAAATAAAGAAGGACTTATTCTACTGCATATCGTTTAGTAATTTACGTACATGGTATCAGTTTCTGGTCTAAAATGAGACCATTCCCATGAGTAAGGAAATGCTTCTGTAAACAAGCAGTTACAACTGGGACACACCTTTACTTAGGACTAATAACATAAGAAAAACACAATAGTATTGTACAGCAATGAATAATACCTCCATCAGTCTCCCATAACTGCTTACCCAGTACAGGGTCACACTGAGCAATAAATTATGGGATATAATTCTATTCCGCACAATAACGTTTACTTAACAGATTATTCTAGTAAAAACTGGCTTTTGACACGTTTCTTGCTATGATGCTTGTGATATTAAAGTCTGCCCTCTTTATTTCAGCACCAGCATGGCCCTCGGCGTGACTGCTGTGCTGCACGCATCCCTACCTCCATCTGCTTGCGCACCTCCCCCAGGGGCGCCACCTGGTGGCCCTGGTGATTCTCATCAGCGCATGCCCTGCACATGCAGCAGCGGTCCACGTGACAGAACAGCTCCAAGGGCCTGCCATGGGCCTCGCAGGCAGGGCCCTCAAAGTTGCACAGTGGTTCAACCAGACGGTGTTTCTGGAAGCGTGCGTTCTCCAGGTGAGGCCGCAGGTGCACCTGGCAGTAGGACACCTGGCAGGTAAGGCAGGACTTGAGCGCCTTCCGGGGGACCTCAATGCACGAGTCGCACCTCACCCCATCTGTCTCCAAGCTCTCTGCTTCACCTGCTTCCTGCGCCTCTTCGTTTTTGGACTTGGCTGGGCCTCGACGATATGCTGAAGGGAAAGGTCTGCATTCTGCACTGTTGTCCCTTGCACTCTGGCAGGAGAGCCATTCCAGAGTTTTTTCACCACTTGAATCACCGTTCATATCTTCAGGATCTTTCTGGTTCTGCTGGTTCCTGAGCTGCAGGGACTCTTGCAGGCCATCCTTCGATCGCATTGCTCCGGTGCCGTCGTTTGCGGTGGCCGGGCCTGAGAACTTTGCAGTGGTGTCTGCCATGACTCTACATACACGCGCTCACTCTCGTGTTTGGCTGAGGTGTACGCCAGGGAACCCAAGAATAAAAAAGTTCATGAGGCCACACCTCCAGCGCGCCTCTCGGAAGGGCCTCCCCTCTTCCCTGTTCTCCTGCCTTCAGCCCTGGGGCAGTGCAGAAGGAATGAGAAGACAGGAAAAGAACACCGAAAATCCCATCGGCAGAAATGCTTTGTGTGTCTATTGTCTTACTGCATGTGTCCAGTGAAACTGGCTATTGCTTGGGAAGGGGCAGGTCTCCCTGGGGCTGGCGGGGCCCCTGCGTGGTGCGTGGTGGCCCAGGCTCCGGGCTCTATCTGTGCCTGTGTGCCCCCCCCGCCTCCTTGGATGGACGCACAGCCCTCCAGTGGTGGGGGGCCCGGGTGCCTGGCCACTGGGGGCTGGCTGGGTCCATGATCGCTTGGGGCTCTCCTGGCCGTCGGGGAGACCCCAGGGTGGTGGTGTTGTGGCCTCGCACACTGATTGGGATTCATTCCATGTCAGTCTGCACACTCATACACACTCATACATATACTCATAGCACATGTACATACTGTATGTGCGCAGACGCATACACAAGCATTCGCCCACATACACATGGGCGCGCGTGTGTGCACATGCACGCACACACAAGAGAGCTTTGGGCTTTCTAGCCCTATCTTATCCTTCTTTCTCCTTGTCTGGATGGGTATGTGTGTGGGTGTGTGTGTGTGTGCGCTTGTGTGTGTGTGCAGCTTCCAGTCTCTCTCCTCAGATACAGGTGCAACAACATCCAGACCGTGTTCCTGGTGGTCTGCGTCTGTGTTTTCTTTCTCCATGGTATTAACAAACTTAATACCAGAAGCAGTTGCTAGCACAAGCGCTCTCCCTGTCATCATGGCAACATTGTTTATCTGTATTTATACTTTTTGTTTGTGCAAATGGATCTTATTTTTCAGATACAGCAGCTGGTGTGATGATACAATATCCATCAATCCATAAAGATGCAGAAACTGTCCTTTAGTTATGTTTTCCTGTTTTTTCTTGTTGTCATGTATTACTCTTCTGTCCCTGTCTCTCTTTCCGTCTGACCTCCCATCTAAAATTTATTTATTTATTTTTGTATTTTCCCTCTTCTGTCTCCTCTCTCTTCCTCCTCTCAATCTCCTCTACTTCTGCTAACTTCCCCTGTGAGATCCGGCTTTGCAGCACAGTAATCTAAAATGGTCAATAAACATTATACCTCAAGTAACAAGAGGAGCTTAATCCGAAGCTCCACTTGACAAAATAAAAGTGTCGGTACAATAAAGCACCCAGATCAACATCCTGCTTGCTAAACTGCCGGACACGACAAGGGAAAAAAGGAAAAAAAAAGAAACTGGCTATTGCTGACCTGTAGTCGCATATTTGCGTGTCAGATAGAAATACTGAGCCCTGATTACACTGACATGTTCAGGCAGATCCCAGCATGCTGGAAGATTGTTCAGGGTGTCCTGTCTGTGGTTGCCCAGCTGTGGATTGGGAGCAGTAGATCATTTTCTTTGGCTTCACATTAATTGTGTAAATACATTCTTCCCCTCCATCCCCGGGAGCGTATATCTCGGTGAAGAGGGTCTAACCTGAGAGAGTTTGTGATGCTCCTGGAGCATGTCTGCAGTGCCTGAAGAAGTGGCCTCCTGCAAGATGAGCTTCATTTTTGTACAACTGCCATGTATATTTCCCTACACTTGCCTGGTCTTGTAGCATAACTTAATAGTCTTTTTTTTCATTTTTCATGGGCTGTGTAATTCAGACAACAGAATGCCTCATTCTTGGAAACACATGTCTTGCAGAACATGGAAAGGGCAGGGGCAGAATGTGGAGATGGGAGGGGAAGCAGAGGCAGGAGCTGTGATTAAACAGACAAACACTCAACTCTATGTTAAGTATAAGGTAGGTATGGGTAGGAAAGCCATCGCCTTAAATACCCACAGAGCATGATACCCTTCAGTGGTTGCTGGTTCTTAGACTCCCATGTTTTCTGGAACGTTCTTGCTATCAGGTAACCAGAGAAGATGTCGCCACAGGAAACAGGCCCTGCCCCCTCCCTCCTGGCCCCTGCTGGTGTGTGTTTCAAGCCTGCAATGGGACTCAAGGCCTTGTAGCCAGGGAGGGACACCTAAGCCCCTCTGGAGGGCGTGGCCTCAGGGGTGGCCTGGACTGAGGGGCGGGGCATCCAGCCACAAAGGCAGTGGTGCATACTGGATCTGACCTAGTCCCACTGGCTGGTGAAACAGCCCCATTATACATAATGATACATGTGGGACGAGCTCACTGACATCTGCAGTAAATGTATATGGAGACTTTATCTCCCATTAATCAAATTATCCAAGGCTACAGTTACAGCTGCATGGACGCAGAGGCACATATACATAATGGGGCAGCGTGATGGATGGTAGTGGGGGGGTGCTGCAGGGCAGGCTGTGTGCCTGCAGGAAGGGAGAGTATGGCCGAGGCTGGGCCACTCCCCCACCAGCTGCTCTTTCAGGGTGGCCTTTGGCTGTGATGTGTTTGAGACCATCTGTTTCGAGATCAAGACAAGATCAAGACTCATCCAACCCAAGATCAAGTCAAGACCAAGATCCATCCCAACCAAGACCAAGACAAGATCAAGACTTTTAATTCATCATAATTTACACCCATATTGGGGCTATATTTTCATTTATGTAATTCCAAATGACACTATTATTGTAACATGTTTAATGTTCACATACTCTAAACAATAATGCAGATATAAAAAACACACAATATAATGAAATCACATACACCTCCTCTAGCTCCCTGACAGCTATTGTAAATTACTCTAACAATCAACACTACCAACAACGTCCAGAACAGTCCAGTGTAACAGGGACATTTGATGATGGATGAATGAAGGAAATACCTTGTGAACAGCTCTTAGAAAGGACCGTAGCAGTTTATGATGCGGTGTGAGGTGACTGGGAGCAGGACTGTGGCCAGGGTTTGAAAAATGGTGAGATCCGTGGGTGAAGGGGTTGTGGGGGAGGGTTCTCGTCAATCACACACTACATTCAGGTGGTTTATTTTCTGGGGGATACTTCATATTAAGTAATTGCTAATTTAGGTTACAGCAAGTTATGTGGAGCTATTATATGAATGTACCTTATTGAATGAATTCAGGTCTATATCATAACATTATGGAGCATCAAAATATCATGGGTGTGAAGTATGTAACTTAAGGTTACCTTTTTATATTATGGAAACCTTCCCAGCGTCTGTCACGTTCGTTTTTAAAAGGCCTGTTTGCTTAATAACTCTTCCCAGCCAGCGGCCCCTGTGCCCTCTGAAGCTGCATCATACCTGCAAGCCAGCTGGGAGATGTAGTACATTTTAAAGAACGCTGCTACAAGAGGACAGCGCAGGAAAATTAATTTCGACATTGCTAGGGGAAAGAAGTATATTTGCATATCAATTCAGATAATATGTGGAATTTCGAGACTTATGGCCCAAACCAAGGCGAGATCAAAACAAAATGGGCTCAAGACTGAGACGAGGCTGAGGTTAGGTTCAATTCAAATTATTTTTCTATAGTGCCATTCACAACAGTACTTTACATGGATGTGTTACATAAAACATCAGGTTGAGCCAAGAATGGATCTCAAGAAGTACAACTTTGGCCTTTGGCCTATTAGCTCAGCGGCTTCTCTCCTGACCTGTCATTACCCTCATAATGGACATCTCAGGGCTTGGAGGCCCTCTGCTTAGGAATGGCATGTGGCTCAGTGAGTTAATCAACCTTATTACTTTGTTTAGGCCTGTAATTATTGTACTGCACACATCTTACGTCCGCCTCATCTCCAAAGGGCGAAGTAAAATAAAATTCTAATTTCATCAATAAACTGACTAAAAACACATTTTGCTAGTTTTAGGCCATCTTTGCTTCACAACAGAAGCAATTTCTTAAATTTCACAGGCCATTTATTGCAGTATAGTCAGTTTATTAATGAAATTGGAATTTTGTCAAAATATAAGAAAATTATACTTGCTTAGATTTTCATTTTTTGCAGTGGAGTTACAATACCTGATTTCAGGTATCTCGCCTGATCTCAGGTATGTCACTTCAGCTTTCATAATCACTGCTCTCTCTGGTGGATGGATAAATCATTGCAAATACTTTACACACAGAGAGTTAAGGGGCGGATCGTGCCAGCCCCCATGTTCATTACATCATCATGGGGGATCTCATTACAGTCAAGGACCCAGCAGGTACCTGTCATGGACCAGCCAAGGACCAGGCAAGGCCCTATCATGGAAACAGGGGGAAATTCAAGTGGCTACATCTGTAGCTTGCTGTACCTGTGATTGGAAGGTTGTTCATTAAAACCCCTGGGTTACATAAGAAATTTACAAACGAGAGGAGGCCATTCGCCCCATCAAGCTTGTT
The DNA here is from genome assembly GCA_019775955.2 of Pollimyrus isidori. Taxonomy (NCBI): domain Eukaryota; kingdom Metazoa; phylum Chordata; class Actinopteri; order Osteoglossiformes; family Mormyridae; genus Pollimyrus; species Pollimyrus isidori. The sequence continues at coordinate 8,404,458 of JABFDZ020000049.1, forward strand.
CGGGGAGAACTTAACTAATAGCTCAGAATTGTTAAAATCTTATCTACTGTAGCTCTGATTTAAAGAAATCCAAGGTTTTAGCTTGTGCTACACTAACAGGAACACTATTTCAGATTCCAAGTGCTTTCTGAAATTCATTTTAAAATGGTCTCCCACTAATTTCCTCTTATGGCCATGAGTTCTAGTATTTAAACTAATATTGAAATAGCCATTTGGCTAAACAGGAGGGGGAGGGGTTGGGGGTGTGTTTGTAAGTGTCAGTCAGTGTGTAAAGACACTGAAGCAAAGAGTAATAATAGACGGATAAAAAACTCTAGGATCTAAAGAACAATACTGCAAACAGTATTGGATCGATAAATGTGACATCTTTAATAAAGTCTGCTCATTAAGGATAGTCTTCATTATAAAACAAAAGATCAAGATATCATGTTGACCTTCTAAATGATCATCATATATATATTACAAAAAGACACTGCTTGTAAAAAGGGTTTAAACAATGCCAAACTACACAGAAAACAGTATATCAAACTGCCTACATTGTTCAATAACCTACAGCAGGGGGAGGTATAGAGCTTTATAGGTGTCCCAGAATGTAGTAAAGGGACTACAGGTTATGCATTCTGAAGTCGTTTTAAACAATCCTGACACAAGAGGAGCTGAGCAACCATTTCCAGGAAATGACCCAGGACAGAAACTCATACATACAGCGAGAAGACACTCAGAAACATGTTATGGTAGAGCACAGGCAGGACATAAGAGGCAGAATATCACTCTTGCAGGGACTGTCCATAGAAAGGTTTTTAATAAAATCTTTACAAAACACAAGGCATCTCAGCCAGGTCCCTGTAAAATGGGACTTGATCCATCCGATCTCACAACTTTCATTTTTGTGAAAGTTACAGCAAGGGCTTCATCGTGTTTTCTTAAGCAATACACCTGGACAGCATGTAAACTATGGTCATGAGCTGCAAGCCTTGGACTTTAGTGTGAGGATGTCAGCATTTGGTCAAAATGGGGTTTGGCGAGATTCTCTGTGTAAGAAAAGGTTGAGTGTCATTCCAGGGGTCCAAACCCCTTAGCGACACAGTGACAGGAGTTAATGAGTCAGCCACCATCCCCCAGGTGACACTGTACCACGTAGGTTTGACCTGAGGTCAATGTCTGTAAACATCTTATAGCAACAAAGCTGACACGTCACACATATGGTCAGGCAGCTTGGTGGATAAATGAAATTGCGAAAATAAAAGGTTTACATTTACATAAATCTGCAAACACACTGAAATACCCAGTGTTATATGCTTCCTAAAACACAGGCACAATGAGGATTGTATCCATACCCCACAGGGGCAAATATACTGAGGCGATATTCATGCAGCGCTGAGAAGAATGCCCCCCATCTCCACGATGTGCTTCTTCAGTCCATCTGGCGTAGTCCAGGGTGCCACGCTTCAGTCTGGCTCGCAACATTCCTCCATGGGCCCCAACCCCCCCTTCTGCCGCTGGCTGGACAGGCGCCAGCACAAGCAACACACAGCGCAGCCCGTGGCCTCACCCTTGGCAGCGGCGCTCGTCCATACAGCCAAATCGTGCTATTTATCTGAGTTTATCTGAAACTCAAACAGCACAATCATCTCAGTGGAAAATGCGATTTATATCAGGATTACCATCAGCCATTTATTGCTTAGAAGACAGTCTTTACCAAGACAAACTGCACCTTTATATGTCTATATATCCTGCAATATTTTACTAAAGTAGTTCAATGACATTTCCACTCGGAATGCAGTGACCTTAAGTACCTTTGAGACTACAACAGTTAATCTTTCTCTTGGGACCCAGAACCTTAAACCCCAGAGGACATCTAGTCAGATGCACTGTAAACTGTCGCTCCCATCCACCAGGTATCTCTACCCAACAATATAAGGGGCTCATATTAAAAGCATCTGATATTTCCCATGAGAACCTCCCCACCCACTGGTGACAGTATTGTCTCTTTTTTTTATTTATCTATCCCATGCTGTTATCCAGACAGTGTTTTTTATTTTCATTCACTCAGTGAAACCTGTACTCTCGTATTCCTGTGACATACCAAAAGAGGCCTGAGGGGTAGCTGGAGATACAGGGTGGGGGTTAGATGTCAAGGGGCACATCTTTGGAATCAGGCAAGAATAGGAAACGATCCTCTGGAACAATTGATGGGAAGACTGTGACGTCAAAATGGGGCTGGAGTGAGCAGTTAGGTTTTTCTGCTCCAAGATTACAGTCCATGCAAGCCCTCTGAAGGCTACACCAACAATTTCAGTTAAAATTTGGTATTTCACTTGCTGTTAGCATAACCACTGATAATAGGATGATGGCTATGATATTTCAATAACCAACCCCAATAGAACTTGTTCAAATTAGAAAGTGGTTAAGGGAAAAAAACAGTTTCCCCAACTACCCCGGAAGCACCTCAGTGCAGAGGCTCTACTCACAGCTCAGTGTCCTCCATCACATCCGGGTCCTCTACAGTCTCTGCACGTCGCTTACAAGCATCCAGGATCTTCTTGCGGGGCCCGAGGGGGATGTGGATGCTCTTGAGGTCATGGTCAGAGCAAAGCAGTAGTGCCTCTAAGTCGATCTTTTCCCTACGGAACACTGGGATAAACTCATTCATGGTCAGGGAGGCCAAGAAGACCTCCAAGGGTGTGGTCTCTGGCTCATCGTCATCCAGGCCAAGCTCCATCTCTTCCCAGGGTAGCTCCTGCAGATTGCGCTCCTGCAGGCTGCCGGCGCTGCCGATGCTGTCATCCAGGCTTGGTGAGCGGAGCAGTCGGCTGCGCAGGTGTACATCAGCTGCCCGTCGCGGCACACTGCCCTCATCCCGGGAGCCAATGTCAAACAGGCCACTGCTCACATAATTCCGTCGAAAAACCATGGTTCCCAGGCCGGGTCGGTTGAAGAGTGAGTCGCGACCAGAATCCGCACTGACCTCCGAGTAGGCGGCATCCACAGCATGGAGGCCCGGCTCACTGATGGCACGGGAGATGGCATCGTCATTGCTAGGGAACATGTCGCGGACGTTGCGCCGCAGGCGGTCTTTGGGGCCAGCATAGGTGCCCTGCTTCACAAACATGACATCGTTTCCCAGCTGCAGGCCCGATAATGACCGCACACTCTTCCGTCCATCTTCGTAGATCTTGAAGGTTCCATCCCCCTGTTTTTTCTTCTGCAGCTTCTTCTGGATCTTAGTTTTTCCTCTGGTCGTAGCATGGAGGGTGGCCTGTGGACAGAGTGCAAAGTCAACATGCTGTTATTTCAGATATTGTTGTGCCTAGTAAATATTGCGACCAAAATTGATCTACATAGCGTGAAATTTGAATCCATACATCTGAGCATCTAATGAGTCTAGTTTAAAGGCTGGAGGTTTAGCCTTCACATACCTGGGAGTATGGCACACTGTTGGCAGAGGTGCCCAGCTGCTGTAGTTTGCGGCTCAGAGTGCTGCTAGCATAGCTGGAGAAACTCATGGCATCCGAGATGGAGGCCTCTGACTCGCCCTTGAGGAACTTGCGCTCCATGCGCCGGTGGTGTTTTCTCTGGATCTTCACGCATTCCTTGATGCGGCGCTCGGCCTCGCGAAAGGCGCGATCTTTCAGCTTGCTCACCAACTTGGGGTTGAGTGCCGTCTGCTTGGCAGCGATGGAATCTAAGTAGCGCACGCAGTCCATGTGGCTCTTCATGGCTGCCATGTCCAATGGCGTGTGGTAGTCATTGTCCAAGCACCACACATTGGCACCGAATGACACCAGGAAGGAGAGGCAGTTGAGGTGCCCATTGGCTGCAGCCAGGTGGAGTGGGGTATTCCCCCAGATGTCACACTTGTCCGGGTCACCCCTGCAGGAGGAGTAGAGGGAGCAGGAGTACCATGTAAAGACCATAGAAATGAGCTATGTGGGAGATGGGGGCAGAGGACATCTGATCTCCCAAAATCACTTGCATGAGCAGCATATAAACAGTAATGTTTTCCATGGGTTTCTCCTGTATTACAAGACCATCTCCCAGCTCCCTCCCACTTTTCCTGGGTTTCTCCCATATTTCAATACCATCTCCTGTAGCCCTCCCGTCTTCTTGTTTCTCCCCAGAAACCTCCATAATTTTCATAGCCCTCAAAGTTTTATTTTGAATAATCATCATACACAGATCCATAACTTGTGTATGTCTGTCTGATGTTACTGTATAAAATACCATCTAAACACGTAATCCACACACTTTACATAATTTCAAATCATCACCGCAACCTGGCCACCCACAACCTGATTCAAGGGGTGTACACAGCCACTTTCTGCGCAGGCCGGCAGGCCTGAATACTGAATGAACTAGCTAGCTAACTTAGCAGGTCTCAAAATGTCAGGACATGACAGTGCAGCGTTCCATTGAAAATACCAAATACACCTAACCCGATGTTAGTATTTTGTCATTACATAAACTTACTTTTTGTTTGTTTGTTTGTTTGCTTGTCCATCCCCAGCCAAAAAAACTCCTGTATTTTGAAATCCAATATTGTCAGCTAGCGACCTTTCACCATTTCATGCCCTGATTATTCTCACAAAGCCACTGGCAGCGGGCATTAGTAGTTTCCTACATCTTTTTCCAAGTGGGTAATAACATCATTAAGGAACATCCTCATTATCTGCAAGGCTATACAGATCTGACAATCATGCACACACTCATTCAAATTATGAGAGTTGTATCCAATCTCAGATAAGATCAATGGAGTTTTAACACTCTCCAGGAGAGGGCGATGTTAGTTACTGTCATTGAAAGCAAGTGATACGTGGCTAAGGAAATGCACGGGTAATAAATAGGGATCTTAAGCTGCTCTACTGCTACACTAGCTTTACAGTACCTGAGTAAACTACTGGCAGTTAACAGTTTAAAATTATTGACACACATGAGCAAAAAACATTGCTGTATTTTACAATCAAAATGAAAACAACACATCACAAAGTACACGTCTGTTTCACAAAGGGAGATGACAGAGGGAAATTACCCAGACAACTCTGGAAACGATCACCAGGCCCATAACATGCAGAGCTCCACAGAGGCCGTGCCTATTACCTTTGATGATGTTCTCACTACAGTCTGATTAGATGTTACTCAGTAAGAAATGTATAGTTTATCTCTCAGACTCCTTAAGGCGCAGAAAAAAGAGTAATATGTGTATGACTAACAGTGTCACCAGGAGGCCTCTGTGTATCACCTTTAAGGGCACCCCGACAGAATGTCACATGACCCTAGAAGGGGCGGTCGTCACGTGTGGGATGGAAGCATGACAGGGCTGCAGCTCCCCCCGCTCATTGATCACGTTCATATACAGCCTGTTAAACGTGACACTCTTACTATGGCTTTACAGCTGAGAGACATCAATAAGGATCTGTAGACCTCATATATTTAGTCAGCATCAAAGACCATTATATTTTCACCCACATAGATTTATCAGTAAGTAAAATAATAAAGTTATTATAATAACATTACGACTAACAAATACAGATAACAATGGATTCCAATAAACCTTTATCCTATCCAGAGTGGCCATTGTCTCATGCCCGTGCTTCCTGGAACAGGCTCCAACCTCACAGTGAACCCGTACTGGATAATGCTTATAATTAGTTTTTTTTTTGTAATTTTGACAGCCACAGATACAGAGCACATGTGTTTTACTGCCTCATCATCTGAATTGCTCTATAAATGTCCCCCGTTTACCTACTTCACCCACTCGTGGGACGGCTACACATAAGCAAAGTGCAGGTTAGGCCACCTGCACCCCTCAGCGTGATAGAGTGTAGAAATTCACCAGGCAGTGAAAATATTGATAAAAAATGAAGGACAGGTTTTTATCCACCAATGCCATCCCTAACATGTAGGGGTGTATCGATTCTCCAAGTCCATGACCGGGTTCAGACCATGATTCTTGAACCACAGTTCAGTTCATACCTCAGTGTTTGTTTTTTTTTGGGGGGGGAGGAGGGGGTGAATAAGGAAAAACTTTTTTTTTTCTATTTTATTAATCACGAACAATTTGGAACACTAAAGTGGGTTAATACCCATCTTGAGATAATGAAACTAGCCCAGCTTTTACTGTACGCATGATCACTCAGTCGTGTATGGAATAACGTAATTGGGAAACAATAAAATAGATGCAATGTGTAATATTTCCCAAATGTACAGCTTGCCCTAATTAAACAGAATCGTGATTTACGTACGCTGTAGTGTAAATTGTGAAATGAAAAATTAGTACTGTAACAATAATGTAATGGCAACTGAACAGGTTTCAGCAGTGGCAGTGACATGACATCACTTCCTTATGATCTTAGTGTTGCCAAATGAGACCCCCCCCAATTATCACACTCGGCTAGCAATGTCTGTATTCATTTATATTTGATTTACTCAACATACATTTATGAGAATGCAGAGTCAGACAGTGAGGTTAAGGGGTTTGCTCAAGGGTTCAATGGTGAAATGACTCTGCCGACTATAGAATCTGATGTGAAGACCTTCCCGATCATGGGCACCATGCTCTAACCCGCCAAGCCACATTCCACCCCTCATTATCCCAATAATCAACACTGGGGCATCTTTTGTTCTTTTCCTTTTATGCCTCACAAAAGATGAAACCCCAAACACAAAGTGAACAGATACCTAATAAAATGATAACACTTTACTCGAAGGGGCACAAAACTTATTAGTAACTTAGTTACTACTGAAGTATTAATCATTAATCACAGTTGCTACTTGAAATGTGTCACGATTCATTAATAATGAACAAACATGAGTTTTCATTTATGTTATTCATTACTCGTTCCTTCAATAGTTCCTTAAGTAGTTTGCAAAGTGTACAGAATTAACAAATATAGTAACATATAGTAACTGCTTGAGTCACAAATTATTAATAATGAACAAACATAAGATCAGTATGTAACTAAGACTTATTCAATTGATGACATTTTACCCATGTGGCAGAAATAATATTGTATTATAGTCTTATATATATAAACTAACACTTTTTTGCCTTGTTGTAATCATTTCACATTGAATTGTGACATTATTGCCATTCTTGCTTCACTGTAGCTTAAATAAACAATCTTTCAAAAACGATAACTCTATCTGTTTGCAAATATCATCCATAGGCGTACACTTATATAGCACCTTCAGGCCTCACTCTGTGTGGATTTACTTCCTGAGGTGTCTGTTTCAGCTCACGTCCCTTTGCAAATGTCAAAAGGGTGCAATAAATATGGGAGAGCAAGGGCATGATCGATATGGAGGCAGTGGAAGGGGGCCTCACATTGCCTCCCCATCTTTCACAGTGACCTTTCAACCTCCTGTCTGTCATTCCTCAAATTACAATTGCTTAATTGCCTCTCGCCCTATTGCTCCACCAATAAACCTGTCAGCCAGGCCATCCCATCATTGTGACTAGTCTCATCGTCGAGGGCAACGGTGGCCATTAACGTTATTATACCACACCACGAAATGAAACAGCTCGCCACTGCCTTTCCAGATGGGGTGTGTAGAATTCAGGGGCATCTTGGGGCAGGGAGGAGGCTTTGTTTCTAGTTACGCTTACATTAGACGGGAAGGCAGGGTGACCCCTGATGACCTTGCCAGGTCCAACTTGACTTAGAATGAGAGATCAGAAAACATCTGAAACATCCTCAAAATCACAGCAGCATGCAACCGAGTACAGTGACCTCATCTCACCAGGCTGCAGTGTTGACTAGGAGCTTAAAATCCAAAACTCACCTGTTCCAATTCTACACGGGTTAATATCCGCATCCTTCGCCCCAGTGCTTGGCTGGTGGCAAATCTGAAATTGAGGTCAGTGGGTTGCACTGAGAGGCAGACCATTGTGTCAGACTGTTTCCCTGCTAATAAAGGGGTGATATTGTCCCTTGGCTCTTACATAAAGAAAACACCATGCTGTTTTGCCTGAACAAAGGACACACACAATGAGGCAAAAACAACCTCATTAGAAGCAGGAATCTAATCAAGGTCCTGTCAATTAAAATCAACAGCTGAATACTAGACTACAACAGACTATTAGTTAGGAACGTTTGAGGAACATGTTGTGTTCCTCACAATGGAGCAGATATAAATAAAACTTTAAATGTAAATATATATATATTGCTTTACCCAACAAATCTGACAAAGACTAGAATGGATGGATGGATGGATGAATGGATGGATGGCATCACTGCTAAATTTGACTTCCACAATGTGTATGATTAAAACTGGTTTTCAAAACAACAAAGATTTCAAAACTACAAGCACTCTGTCCACCAATGCCATGGGCACTGCATCACATTACATTTAAGGCAAAGTAACAATACCACTTTAATGGGCCTATAGAGGAAACTGCCACTTAATGTTTTGTATGTCTGGCTGTGGCTGCTCGTGAAAAAGAACAAAAATGCAGCATTCCTGCAATTTCCGGTTAGAAGGACCTGAAGTCAATCACCCAAAGGACAGCTAAATGACATGGGACACTGTAGGGGGTCAAAAGTCTCTGATAAACAGCAAGCAGTCAAGCACAATTACAAACTGTACCATTAATGAAGAACACTGCAAGATGGCCTGGTGTGTATACGGCTCTCACTGCAAGATGGCCAGGTTTGTATACGGCTCTCAGTGCAAGATGGCCTGGTGTGTATACGGCTCTCACTGCAAGATGGCCTGCTGTGTATACGGCTCTCACTGCAAGATG
>JABFDZ020000049.1:8455154-8475173 GCA_019775955.2 Pollimyrus isidori
GATCAGTATCCCAGAAATTTTACTGACTTGATGCTATACTCTGACTAAAAAGTGTTCCTTTAATTTTTTTGAGCAGTGTATATACAGTATATAGTACATACTGTAATATGCGGTTCTGTCTGACACTGCAGAGGGATGTGCCTCTTATGCATTGGCCTGGTGGAAAACTCTTATGATCAATGCAATTGTTGTGCACTGCAGATTTGGCTTCACTCTTAACCCTGCCTCTCTGAGAGTCCATGATTGATAATATGGTTAATTACTGTAGCCCTTTTTTTATCTGTGACCATTGCCCTTGGTTTTTCCGCCTCTTTATTGGCCACTCCCACTTCATGCAGCAGTTCTTCCTCTATGTTGTTGTCCTGCTTCGTCCGTAAATGCATGCCGAGGTATGCTCCTAATAAGACAATGGATGGTGTCCTGATGGATGCTGGAATGTCTGTCACATGTGCTCAGGTTGAATTTGCTCTCATCTGGTAAAATCGAGGGCGCCAGTGGCGGACCTGCCAATTCTGGTATTCTATGTCAAATGCCAGTCGAGCTCCACAGTGTCAGACAGTAAGCACAGGCCCCGCTATAGGATGTCAGGCCCTCAGGCCACCCTCATGAAGTGTGTTTCTGATTGTTTGGTCAGAGACATTCACAGTAGTGGCCTACTGGAGGTCATTTTGTTGGACTCTGGCAGTGCTCATCCTATTCGTCCTTGAATAAAGGAACAGATACCAGTCCTGTTGATGGGTTAAGGACCTTCTACAGCCCTGCCCAGTTCTCTTAGAGTAACTGCCTGTCTCCTGGAATCTCCTCCATGCCCTTGAGACCTTCTGGCAGTGGCATGTATTGATGCACCATCCTGGAGGAGTTGGACTACCTTTGCAACCTCTGTAGGGTAAAGGTATTGCCTCATTACCAGTAGTGACACTGACTATAGCCAAATGCAAAATTAGTGGAAAAATTTGTCAGAGAACATGAGGAGAGAAAGATGTCAGTGGCCTCTGCTGTACCTGTTAAACCATTCCTGTTTTGGGGGTTGTCTCATTGTTGCCCCTCTAGTGAACCCAATTAGCTGAAACTGATTAACAACCTCTTCTTAACTGACCAGATCAATATCCTAGAAGTTACTATGACTAAAAAGTGTTCCTTTAATTTTTTGAGCAGTGTATTTTTAATAGTTTTTGGAACAGTATGTATTTACAAAAATGCCTAAATACATAAGGGTTTGGTTGTGATGGATTTTCAGTAAAAGGAATCTGTGAATTTTGAGACATTTAATCATTGAATGCGTTTTGTATGAAGGCAATGAGAAATGATTCACACTTCAGCCCACACTCCAGTGATGTCATGACAACTGTGTGAAGAGTTTTGAGAAAGCAACCTCAATGGTTCTCCATTTCCTTCAGCGGCTGAGGAAGGCAAGTCTACCCCCCCCCCCCCCCCATCTTGACCATGTTCTGAAGGTGAACAATTGAGAGTGTCCTCATAAGCTATATCAGTGTCTGGTTTGAGAATTGCAACATCTCTGCCCACAACAACCAACTATGGATAGTGAACGCAGTTGTAAAAATTATTAGGATCCCTCTACCCTTCATTGAGGACATCTTCCTCGAGCGTTGCATCCGCAAGGCCTCCAGCATTTTGGAACACCCCTCCCATTTTTCACACTCTCTCTTTGTCACCTCCCATCTGACAGAAGATACATGAACATCTGACCATCCTCTACCAGCTTCAACAGCTGGTAACAGCTTTTTCCCCTAAAGCTGCTAAGACTCTGAACTTTTTACTGTCCATTATAAACCTGGCTTACCACCAGCACTTATCCAGTGGACATTGACCTTTTCTTACCTCTGTACCATATGTCATATTGTTACATTTGTTGTATTTTTATTATTATAGTAGCCACCATATCTGTTATATTGTGTGGGTACCCCTAGATCCGCTCTGTGTTAATGTATGTGTATTCTCAATTTTTATTTATTAGCTATTATCCTGCTTTCCCCCTCTCCTTCATATGCTGCACTTGTTTCTTTTACAGTCTCTCTCTCTCTCTCTACATATGTATATATAGAGTTATTTTGTTGAGCACGAGCACCAGTTAATCGGTTTCAAATGCTCAGTACTGGATCATTTAGCAGTGTTATTCATGCTGGGAATACTAGTTTTATTCTACATAACAGTTACTAGTCAATTCAGTATGGCTTTCCAAAAAGACCTATAGGTAGTGGTGTAATGTCATTTCTCAGAACAGTCCGCTCACGTGTGAGGGAATGCATCCCATCCATCCATTTTCTTATCTGGGGTCAGGTTGCAGGGGCAGCAGTCTAAGCAGGGATGGCAAAACCTCCCGAAGATCCTCCCAGGCCAACCAAGAGATATAACCTTCCCAGTGTGCCCTGGGTCTGCCCCAGGGCCTCCTCCTGGTTGGAAACTCATTTCTGCCGCTTGTATCCGCGATATCATTCTTTCAATCACTATCCAGACCTTGTGACCATATGTGAGGGTAGGAACATAGATCAACAGATACATCAAAAGCTTTGCCTTCTGGTTTATCTTCCTCTTTACCACAATAGAACGATACATTGTCCGTATTACTGCCGACGTTGCACCAATCCATCTGTCGATCTCCCACTCCCTTCTTCCATCATTCATGAATAAGAAGCTGTGATACTTAAACTCCTCCCCAGGCCTATCCAACATCTTCCCCAGCATCAGATCCAACTCACCGTCAGCAGCAGCGACAGGCAGCCAACAGGTGGTGATCAGTTGACAGCTCAGCTCAAGGATTCATCTGAGCATGTAAAACACACGGATACAGATCCGATGATATGATTACAAAGTCAATCATATAACTGCAGCTGGGGTGCTGTGGAGGCAGGTATACTTCTGAATACCCTCATATTCAAACATGGTGTTTCTCATACACATACCATGGTTGGTACAGAAGTCCAATAATTGATCACTTCTTCAGTTCTGATCAGGCAGGTTTTTCCTCTCCCAATCACACTCTTCCAGGTTTCACTGTCATTATCCACAAAAGTGTTAAAGTCCCCCCCAGCAGAATAATGGAGTCCCCCAAAAGGAGCACCTTCCAGTCATCCCCCCCCCCAAGGTCTCCAAGAAGCCCAGATGTTTGGTATGCATACACTGACAACAGAACCCATCCTCCAACGCAAAGACAAATGATGGTGACCCTGTTGTTCACCGGCGTGAACTCTAAAGTACAGCGTCTCTCATCATGGGCAGCTCCAAAGGAGAATAGATTCCAGCCTCTTTTCAAGAGTTTGCTTCCAAAGCCCAAGCCGTGCATTAAGGTGAGCTCAACTCTCTACCTCTCACACATACTCAGGCTCTATTCCCACCAAAGAGATTACAATTGATGCACCAAGAGCCAATCTATATTGCACCTGACCCCCATGGCTCCCCTTGCTGGTGGTGGGCCCACAGGAGGGCCAAGCTATGTTACTCTTTCAGACTATGCCCGGCCACCAGGCGCTCATTGTTGGGCTCCCCTCCAGGCCTGGTTCCAAGACAAGGCCCCGGTCTTCCCAATCCATATTTTTTTATATTAACTTTCATGAGGATTCTTTGAATTGCATTTAGTCTGGCCGCTCACCTAGGAACAATTTGCCTTGGTAGACCCTACCAAGGGCAATTACCCCAGACAATCTAGCCTAGGATCACAGCATCGCGATAAAATGGTGAATCGTGTAATTTGCGTGCATTGATTTTTAATTGTGCATGTCACAGTACAGAGGCCTGTAGACCTGTCTGCTACAGGGTCACAGGGGTCTGCAGCCTGTCTCAGAGGCAATTAGTACAAGGCTGGGAATCACCAATCCATTACAGGGCACACACACATGCTCACAATACAAAACCTATGGTCCATTCATATTAGCATGTTGTCAAACCGCCCCTAGATTTATATAAATTTTTTGTTTTTGATTATCATTATTGTGTAAAAATCATAAAAATAACTTGGATTAATCAGTTATATAATGAGAACCACAATCACAAACTTGTACCATATTTTTTCTTACTCCTACAGCAGGGGCCTCGACTTGCACTTACATCATTGGATAGGAGAAGGAGTTAACCATATCCTAAGCTGTCATATAAGGAATTCCTTGTACTGTATGTGTCCAGATTGGCTCAGGGGCCAACGTACATTCAATTCAATTTCAATTCAATGTTATTTGTGTAGCTGTTCTTCACAACATTACATGGTCTCAAAGTGCTTTACATGATCCCTGACCAAAGCCTCCCATGAGCAAAACAGAGGTCACAGTGGCAAGGAAAAATGTCCTAGAAGGAAGAAACCTTGGAGGAACCAGACAAAGGGGAGCCTATCCTCCAGGGGCTGGCAGAGGAACTCAAATGAACAAAATGACAAAATCCTAATTTACACTGTCTGAGTTTTAAGATTGGCGTGTAAAAGGAAAGGGCAGGCAGGTGATAGTGCTGCCCCTGACAGCAGGATGAACAGTGGTACAGTAGCAGGGCAGGCAGGAGGGACGTTACAGACAGAAGGGCGAGCAGGCCGGAAAGATGTCATAACTGTGATTATTCAGCTGAGGGCAGGGCTCAAACTGGTGACCTTCCGATCGCAGGCAGACAGAGACAGAGCCCACATAGCTACAAACCACCCCCTTGTAAAAATACAATCCACTGTTACCGTACAGGGCCACCCGGTGAACTGGAACAATCAATATGCCAGCATGTCTCCTGCCCCTTTAGTAAATTTTATGGAATATTAGGATCTTAACATTTTGTATGTGATCAGAAAGGAAATCAGTGCTATAGCCAATTGCTCACACACTTAGCAGTACCTGCGCTCTCTTGGTGCCTGCACGGAACAGCTACACGATGTGAGGTGCCATCTTCTGCGGGGTCTCCACCTTTCCTGTTAGGCTCACTTTGTTTTGGACAGGGGGCTTGGCCCAGTTACAATGTGGAGGAAGGGGTACGGTATTATGGATTCTGTTAGGTCATCATGGTCTGAACAAAAAAAGAAGAACACTATATCTGAAGTGGAGACAAAAAAAGGCCAACATCTCAAAGTGACCAAAGATTGTTAATGGTATGAATAAGTAGACAGGAAAATGACTTTGACTGTATCCTTTTACATCCATTTATAAAGACTGACATGATTGTGAAAACCCAGGCAGGTCTTATAAATTCTTTAAGAGCTCATGGAGTGCTGAGTCCGAGTAATGTTGCTCCTGACCTTAATAACACATATAAGATGTGTGCTATTTTTGGAATAAGTGGCAATTAATTGTGTGTTTAATAGGGTTCACAAACAGACTCCATCGAGCAGCTCCACTGCAGACCTTTGTATGGACATTGAACATCCTGTAAGGTCATATTTCATCACCGCAAACATGCTCTGCAGCATTTCCTCTCCCATAAACTAGCCGCTGGCGAGAGACATAAGGCGTGTTGTCCAGTGTTCTTGCGACACGACATCTGGGGGAGGACAAACAGCTAAAGGAGATGGGGGGAGATTTAAAATAGAAACATTAAACACCTCACGGCTTTTGGTAGATGACAACCATGAGATATGAGGCATGTGGAGAAGAAGAATCTCAATTAGAAGGGTGTAAAGCCCCAGTCTAGTGCAGAGTCCACAGTAGATAGGAGGGTGTGGTAATGCAGACCACGTGCCCGCAGTCACAGCCCACTGGGCGTTTTCATTTACCCCCCCTTCCCCAGAGGAGAAATCCTCAGTCCCTCGTTAGTGAGACGTAAACGACGGATGGATCATAAAAACTTGTCACTCTAATGGTTCAGCTGAAAGGCCATTAGGCTGGGCCTTATTGCCAAGGCGATCATCACCGCGGAGGCCAAAAGGTTCGCTTTGAAAACAGCGAGCTCCGGTAACCTCAGGCTTGGCCATTGATTGCAGGATGCCATCCCGTTCCCGGCCTCTATCTCTCACCATTCCATTCTCATGCTAAATGCTAATCACATGTGGGATGGGTATCCTGGGGTAGCGTCCGCTGAGCGTCTGTACAATTCTGGATTCTCTTTTCATGTCGCCAGCTAACACATTGTTATTTCTGGTTCTTTTATGCGAGGACATAATTCTTCACCGATTGTCTAATGGGAAGGACCGGCGGTTGGCATGGCAACAAAGATGAGAAGTGTTAATTAAAAGAGTCTTGGAATAGTTCATGATCCCACAAATCAAATCACCTCATAACACATAGCTTTGCTAAGCAAGCTCTTGAAATAAGTCTTGAATTCTACCACAATATAATGCCTTAATTATTACCTTTACAGAGGAATATACTGATGATGCTTTGTGGATTGTCCCCTCCATGGGTTTACCAACCATCGTATTGCAAAGTCAGACACCATAGAACTGAGTTACCCCCAAGACCATGGGAATTTCTTTCTGTACCTGAAACTAAGTTGGAATTCTCTGTTTCATAGATTGTAGTGGGAAGCTAAATTAAAATGGATATTGTATACCTGTAAGCCTGACCTGGACAAGTGGGTGGATAGAGATCCTTGTGTAAGGATCATCACCAGTTGTTCCAGAAAAGGTTCCAGTATCCATTAGACTCCATAGCCCCACGTACACTACTCTAAAGTAAAGTTCAGAAGAAGTAGCCAATCAAAATTCTGAAAACAAAACAGGGTGACCAGGAACCAGTACCAAGAAGCACAGACCATAAGGCAGGGGACACCCTGGCTAGGGTGTCAGTCAATACGACTGTTTTACATAGTAATACAGCTCGGTTTATAAAGCTCAAGATAGTGGCTGGTAGAAATTGTTTATGAGCACATGGTAGGGGGTAACTTTGAGGAACAAACTGCCCACTTGAAGAGTGCATATATTTTGATGGATTTTTATGGACCCAAATTGCATCCGGGATAGCTGGCATCCTCAAGCTTTCCAGAATAGGGCTCAGCTCACAATGACCCTAGCAGGAATGTGCAGCAAATAAAGTGGGAGGTTGGAAGCATGCTTGTCTTCCTCAGGGAGGGAGTTTATTTATAAAGGAAAATGTTTCATTTTAATTAGTAACTGACCTTTTGTTGGTTTATGATGGCGACTGGTAACTGGGTAATTGTTCAACAGAATCACCAGTCATATATTGTGTGGAGTGAACGGGTAAATTGTGTCTTCTGACCTTATACTGTGGACCACTGCGTCCTTGACTGGGTAAACTGTGAATATGGGTGGATGTATGGAAAAAAATGGCCTTCCCATGTTTGCCTTCAGTCCATTGTAGCTTTCTTTTTTCAAAAGGTATGACAGAGCAGCATGATTACATTTACACCTGTTAGAGCAAGCCTGAGATCTATTTTAAAAGGCAAAAGGAAATAACTCTTAATATGCTGGTATGTTTATAAAGCACAATAAAATGTGCTGACAGCGGTGGCGGTCTTTCCCTCCCATATGCTGAAGACAGAGGAGCCCAGCAGATCTGCCCAAGAGGGTGGCTTCTCAAAAAAAATCCAATTCACAAAACAATCACTAGGTTGAAAAGCAGTGATGACATGTTTAATGGGGTAAACACAGTAACAGGGTGTGTCCAAGAGCAGCGAGTGGAAGGGAAGACAGCTCAGCCTGAAGGACTGGTGTGATTGATGCTCTTTACTCACGTGCCCCAGTACCAGGTCGGCTTTGGTTAGCTCTGCCACAAAGATTACCTGATTAGCCCATGTCTCTGTGCTTATCCGCATGTGAGCTGTACACAGTGTTGCTCAGCTCATGTGGGATCTAAACAGGCTTCCCCACCCAGAGTCACTCTACGGGTGCCAGGTGAAGCTAGCCGTGGTGAAGCTGGCCATGGTGAAGCTGGCCCTGGAGAAGCTGGCTGTGGTGAAGGTGGCCCTGGAGAAGCTGGCCATGGTGAAGCTGGCCCTGGAGAAGCTGGCCATGGTGAAGCTAGCCATGGTAAAGCTGGCCCTGGAGAAGCTGGCTGTGGTGAAGGTGGCCATGGTGAAGCTAGCCAAGGTAAAGCTGGCCCTGGAGAAGCTGGCCCTGGAGAAGCTGGCCCTGGAGAAGCTGGCCATGGTGAAGCTGGCCCTGGAGAAGCTGGCCCTGGAGAAGCTGGCCATGGTAAAGCTGGCCCTGGAGAAGCTGGCCCTGGAGAAGCTGAACCTGGAGAAGCTGGCCATGGTGAAGCTGGCCATGGTAAAGCTGGCCCTGGAGAAGCTGGCTGTGGTGAAGGTGGCTCTGGTGGCAGGCACAGACTGACCATTGGGAAGGTCACAAATTTTTCTGGTGGCCATGCGACGGCCGCTTGACAGCAAATTTCCAGGCTGCTTTCTGTTGCAAGATAGTGTCCAGGGTGGCTGCCTGTCGCTGCTGCTCACAATGGCTCTACAGGTTATGTGCGAAGAATACAGCATGAGTTTGATTCCTGTGCCTTAAAGCCATGACTTGTTATATAATAACAAGGAACTGATCAAACAGCGCAACATCACCATGGAGCTGTTACATTTCTACTCCTTTTCTGGAATACGCTTATGTCAAACCTCTTCTCTCATACCTCACTTATACATTTTCATACATTTCCATGCAAAACAATCATATAGTAATAATATTAACAGAGAGTAATCAGAACTAACCTACCAAAATGGTACCAAATACCAAAGCACGCGCAAGGAATAAGAATGGACACTAGAGGGCAGAATTTATTAAACTTGCTGAGGGAAGGAGATTTGCAAAGCTTTCTCTGATAAAAAGCAGTGGCGGGCCGGAGGCAGGAAGCACCCACACCAAAGCAGCCTTCAGCAGTGCGTGGGAGCTCTGGGCAGCCTGCTCACATCCGCCCCCTCGGTCATCAGGGCAACGCTGCTTCAGCCACTTTGGAGAGTGGCGCCTAAATCATCATCAATTCTCCGTTCCCCACCCCCCAACCTCCATCTCAACAGCATGTCCTGCAGCCCCCCCAGCTCATGTCACCATCCTTCTACAAACACACCCAGACAGACAAAGCCAGCCAGACCACAATTGCCATGGGAAGAGGCCTCTCTGTCTGTTATTCAAGCGTTTGCCCGCGTGACACAACCACGACGCAGCTGTGCGTCCACGCACTGCAGGTGGTGTAGTGGGCATTTCGATGACGAGCCCCTCCTGTTGGTCAGGAAACGGAGGGGCCTCAGCGGTAGTTGCCAGAACAGCCCCATGCCAGCACAGCATCCCCCCTGAGACCCAATCTCCTGTTTGAGCCCAAACCACTACTGATGTTGATGCAGGCTCATAAACGATCACCAGAAGGGCAGGGTCCCTTCAAAGGGACCCCACGCCCACAACAACAGCCCAAGCTCAACCAGACAGGCATACAAGAAATTAGGAGTAAAGCTCCTTTACATCTAACCCATACCACTTGAAATAGACCTATAAGAATCGCCATGGCAACTGTCAGTGTGCCTACACATGCGTCAGCTTGAGGCTGTTTACTAAGGTTAGTAACCGAAACTTCATGAATACGTGATGACATTCACTTAAACCGCCTGTTATATCTATAAGCTTAATGTATGCACTGTAGTAATGTAATACTAACTTTTATATAATGTGTCCTCTTAATAAATCCATAAGCTTTCACATCTTGTGCTGTTAAACATGTAAATATAACGTCCCCTTGCTCCTGCCCCCAGAGGAATCCATTTGGCCCAAATCAGGCACTTCCTGTAGCCCTGTTCCTCATCTTGACAGTACTGACAGGTGGCTCCCCCTAGCCCCTCCACTCTCCTACGGTCCCCCCAGCCTCTGTCTGGAGATATCCCTCATCTTACATGGCAGGGCAGGGGACTGGGCCATGATGTACACCATGGTGGTCTCTGTGTCTTTCGTTTTGCGGCTGCATGGTGGAGGCTATGTATGTGTGCAAACCACCGAAGGTCAGAAAGGTCCTGCCATCTATCAGCCCTTGCCTGCATCCACCTGCAAGCAGAGGAATGCTGGAGATGCACAACTTCATCATGGACAGACCTAATAGCAAAGCTTCATGATGGACAGGTCTAACAGGCACAACGTCATCATGGGCAGGTCTAACAGGCATGGCGTTATCATGGACAGGCCTAATAGGCGTGATGTCATCATCGACATGCCTAATGGCCAAGCCTACAAAGTCCTGGGAGAGGCCACAGTGACGCTGGATACAGCAGTGCTGTAAGCCATTAATCATGGCTCATGGTTGGCACCTTTTGAGGGAGAAAATGGACCAAGGCAGCTATGCGACATCGTGATCATGTATGATGTATGAAAACCATGCCATGACATGGGTGGGATTCTGCATGTTAAGTTCCAGCCACAAGTCTTCCCTCCAGCAGTGCAATCACGCACTTTGAAAGGGGAACAAAACCTGGCTGGCAACCAAAGCCCCGATGGCATCATTCAAACAAAACACCTGAGACTGGAATGCATGTGGGTAACAGTACCTGGTAGAGAAACACCTTACTCATTCCACATGCCAAGGAAAAAAATTACCTTATTCTAGTCCGAAATGGACTTTAAAGGCTTGTGTCTCTGTCATTTTTATAAAATATTTAGCCAAACAAACAGGCTCTACCTTGAAAAGAAACATAAAAGCCGCTCTAAAAAAGTAAAAGCGTTTCTACAAAACACGACCACTGCCGTTAAAGCCTCGTGCCATTGTTGGTGCTATTCACTCCCGAAAGGTCCTTCAGCCATTGTGTCAGCACAAGGAGTTCCTGCAGAAAATGGATGGCCAGGAAGCACCTCCCTCTGTTCTCCACATTCTCCTGGAGCACTGCATGCTGGCTGGTCTTGATCAGTAAGGACGAATCAAGCAGCAGAGAGAGTGTAACGGGACCTAGAACCCCAGCGTGGTGACACTGCCTCAAAGCCAAGGTGGAGCTGAAGCCACGCAGAAGACGGCACCGATGGGAAGGGACACTGGCAAGGCATGACTCAGCCAATAGCGTGAATGTCCATTCCGCCCCTATGTAAGCGGAGAGGAGTTTTCTTAGGGTCATTTGGGCTCATATTTGGGTGAGGGACAACCTCGTGACAGTCCCATTATAGCAAGGGGACACTGAAACACTTGACACCTTCAGACGTCTCTTGGTACAGATGATATTCCATCCATTCACTCACCCACCCATTCATCCATCTTCTAGCTGTCTTTCCCATACAAACTCTCAAAGAACACTTACGTATTAAATATATTTTTTTCTGAACCCAAAATCTTATATTTGCATTTTTTAAGATCAAGATCACCGTTACTTAAGGGTAAAAAATGGACTGATTTCATTAGTTGAATTTGTTAAATATTTTTAGGAACACAGCTGACTGCAATCAGACAGCACAGCCTCTCTCGGTATCTCACCACTTTCTTGCCCCATCTCTCCAAAGGTTTCAGGTCTGGGTAAATTTGAGACATGACCCAGGAGAGCGTGTCACCGTGCAGCCAGCAGCACAGCGGAGAGTGCCAGCGTTGAAAACGTGTGCCGTAGAACCGCTTCCCAAACTTACAGAACACACACACCGTGGGGTAGGGCAGCAGGAAGGAAGCACCACTAAAAACAGCCGTCTTTGTTTTTATCAGAAAAGAGTGCCTCAGTTCTCAGGGACAATGCAGTAGGATGCCAAGTATCACAGCATGTGCTACATGAGCTTTATCTCATCCAGTGTCAGGCGCACGCCACTCCTGGGAGGCTAGCTGCCAGAGGCATCGCCCGTCTCTAGTGCAGCCTGCTTTCAGGGCCATGGCACGCCTCCGTGACTTTGTGATATGTTCAAGTAAACTAGGATATTTTCAGGTGGCCTCCCACTCCATTCAGGTCATATTACATCACCAGGCCTCGAGGTCTCATCCTGACATCTTGTAATCAGACCTCATGCGTGCGCTTTAACGCCCGGCATAAAACAAGCATGTGGATCTCTGCTTTCAGAAGGATACCGGGGGCCATCAGATCTCAACAGGCAACCAGGACAAGGGCGACGGATCAGTCATGAGAATAAAGTGATTGAACCAAGGGAGGGACGAGCTACAAAAACGACCCTGTCAGCAAGTCATCCCATAAAACAGGATCCAGACACATTTACAGCTGCTCTGCATCAAAACTCTGTAGCACAGTTGTAAGGATTTAAAACGTTGTAGCATGACTTGGCAACCTCCAGAACATCTTTCATTCCCTCCGGTCCTAGAGTCACCGAACCCCTTACCCCTCACCCTGTTATGTTTATTCCAAAATGTGCTTGAATTCACTTGGGCAGTTTGACAGTCACACACAGCCCAAGAGACTGGGAGGGATCATAGGCTGAAGCCCAGCATGGGTGTGTTGGGGACTCCTGGGATGGGTAATGAGACTCTTTGGATGGTTAAAATTAATGGCATGTTTGTTATATGTTTAATCCTGAAGTAGCCATCGTTTTACAATTGCTGTGAATCAGTATGCTTTGTGGACAAATACAGTCCAAATTAACACGAGTTTTAGCCATTTTCGGGACTGTCAGTCTGCATGGGATGGAAACACAAGAATAATTGTGTTTTTCTTCTGGACCTGATCACTCATCTGGTCAAGAACCGTGAAAAGAGGGCTAAGTGGAAGACGCCCTCCCACTCCAACAAAGACCCCTAGAGGAGCGCCTAGGGATTGCACATCAAATTACAAGGGAGATACACAAATGTTAAAGACCTGTGTTAAAGATAATCCCATCATATGCTCTACTCCACTGGCTCACTAATGGCAGCTGTGCACAATGCCAAGCAGCAGCTGGGACACTCCCATGGGGAGTGAGGGGGAGAGGGTACCAGTGTTTTATCCCCATCCGGTTCAGCAGGGTTCATACAGCGTCAGTTTCTGTGAAAAGGAAAAGGAAGAACAAATGCAGAAAGCAGATGGATTCCACTCAGAAGCAGGATCGGCAGTGTGATGTATGGGCTGTGTGTGAGGAGTGTGCTGGACACAATGTCACAGCCAGGAGCTATGTTGATTACAGGCCACACCACTCAAGGCCATGGCCCAAGGCAGCATGTATGTGTGTGTGTGTGTTTGTAGGGTGTATCTGAGTGTTCATGTGTTTGCAGGGTGTATCTGAGTGTACATGTGTTTATCTGGTTTCTTTTTAGAGTGAAAAAGAGAGGCATTGTTTATGGTTTATGCTGCCCTCAAACTGTGGTCCTGGGCGACTGACAGTGGCACTCTTCCTTCTTCCCGGCTTTGGAAGTGTGGCAGGCTGAAGGCTGCTATTTATTCTCGTAATGGTGACTTTTATTTTCCATCTCATTCATGCTCTGCCAAGAGCCCTTTAGTTGAGTTTGTGTTCAAAACCACATTAAAAAAAAGCATTTGTAAATATTCAGTGGGTCGATTAGTACTGGGGTGCTGACAGCAGGGGGCACCGCAAGAACAGATCCACCCCCCTCCCTGCTGGCCCATCCCATCCATACCGATGTCCTGCTCCCAATGGTGGGACTTGGGAAAATTAATTATAGGCCGTGAGGAACAGCCCTGGCTCGGGTGGATGAGGGCCACAGCTGCTCTTGCTGTGCATTTTCTCTGAGATCTCTGTTATTTCAGGGTGTGGGTTTCGTGAGGGCCAGGCCATAGGAGCAAACCACTTCCAGAGGAGGGGTGGAGAAAGAGAGCAATAGAGAGAGAAAGGGAGAGGGGTGAGAAACCTGCCCTTTGCGCAGGAGATACAGCCACGTACTGTATGACAGGGCTTGTAAAAATCCCATCTCTCACTCTGCTTCTGACATGTCAGCCATTAAACTGCTGCAACCCTTGTAGTGCAGATAAGTCTTTAACATTGACATGTTAAAACTGCAACCCCCCCCCACCCCACCCCCACCACCAAGCAGTCACAGGCCCCACAGAGCCTGAGCAGAGTGCTGCCTGTCAGCTCACAATGCCCCCACCCACTCACATGAAGAACACATGGTGATGATCCTACCTGAGTGTTCAGCAACTGGCTGGGGGGGCAGGGCGGGGCGGGGCAGACACTTCACAGTGCAACGAGGGGCTTCGTGAGTGGAGGACAGATGAGGGCAGAGCAAATAGATGGGGGGTGGGGGGTTAGGAAATTACAAGATCACATCCATGAGAAAGGACATGGGGGAATCGAAGTAAGAGACAGAGAAAGGTCAAGACACAAAACTGCTGTAGTTCCCAGTGTCTACAATAGGAGGCACAGGCAGACACAACACAGTAGCAGCAACTAGCAGCCCTGTCTGAGACAAATTATAGGAGCCACGTTGCATTCCCTGGAAAAGACTTCCCGTGTGTTTTCTTTGGCAGAGCCCAGAACGTAAACAAGCTCACTTAACCTAATGTACGGTCTGTCAAAATATTTGAATACGCTGAAGTAGATCTGAAGTAAAATCATTTCTGCGGCAAGTTGCATGTAGCAGAAAAAGCCTGCAGGATGCACACAGGCGAGCTGGCAGAAAGACTGCAGGCCTCATATATAGTGCAATGATTTCACCTAGTTAAAACATTTTTTTTGTAAATCGGTGCCGACTGGGCAGGAAGGGGTTGTGAATTGCTGAGTTTTGGTAAAGGGGGAGGTGAGCAACTCAGTAGGTTAGCCTGTATTCAGAAGGTTTCCGACTCAAATCCCGTGGATATCAGAGTCATTTCACTTGGGCCCTTGAACAAGGCCCTAATCCCCAATTGCTCCAGAGACTGGCTGACCCTGCGTTCTGAAAATGTAAGCTGCTTTGGATTGAGGCGTCTGCAAAATAATAAATCATTTAAATGAACGAACATCAATGGTGTCTACATTGTTCCCCAGTAATGACAGCGCGATACTGTGTTATGGCGTAATTGTCATTAGCATCACGATGCACCTGGTGATGGTCTGTTCTTTACTCAGTCACAACCCAGGCATACACCTGCTGCCAAGGTTTTTGTCATGTGCCGTCAGTAAATCAGTCATCAACCTCCACCTGCAAGGACCCAGCACCCCTGAGGCTCACAGTCCAGTCCGTCATTTACATGCATCACCATGTGGCCTATGGCTGCGAGACACAGCTGCCCACCGCCGCGCCGTACGTCCGACACCAGGCAAAACCTCCATCGACAGTCCGCTGAGACTGTTTCACAAGGTGCTTCACATCCGACCCTATTAGATTTCTCTGTTAACAATACTAAACTATTTACATTTCACAGTTATTTTTATTAAGCAGAAAACTCTGTCAAAAGAGACAGTGAGACAAACAGTACATTGCAAACAGATGAATTGTAGAGGCCACCAGGCATAAAGACAGCTAAGATGAGCTTATGATAAAGGCCCAGAGATAAGTGCAAGCAGAATAGATTATACAGGATATTAAAATTAAAAGACTGCAATAATGTTTTCATTTAACATTTCTGGCTTTCTCTCTTAATCAGTTGGGGGGGGGGGCTGCCAGTCAACATAACCATCGTCCCAAAGAAAAGCGTCTGGTTCTGTTCTGAAAGGTGTTTCCACTGTTCGTCTGCTTTGTTTCTTATGTTGGGAGGTTGAAGGCCTTTTTGAGTCTATAGTTTAGAAGTCATTTCTACACACACACACACATGTTGGCGTACCTATCCAAATGGGGACCTTCCATTCATTTCTATGGAAAAAACCCAAATCCCAGTCATGACACCCTTAAGCCCTACCCAGCCCTAACCTTAACCAAAATTAAATACAAAATAAAAATCAAAATACAAGACTTTTGTCCTTTTTTGATTGCATTCACTGGTTTTTTTTTAAATTGAGGTTACCCAAATGGGTACCTGAAAAATATCCCCAAAAGTAAGGAAGTTTCAGGTTTTACCGCACTTGGACCATAAATCTGATCAATGCAAAGACCCACGCACACACACACACACACACACACACACAGAAAATGTTAAGGATGTTCTCTTAATCTGAGGTTTATCTTTTAAGTCTGAAAATCATTGATGGCCTTTGCTAGCCTTTATGGTCGGCTACTGCACCACTAGGGGGAAACACAGAACAGAAAAAGACAGCAGGGTCATCTCTGCAGTTCCATCTTTATGTTCTTTCATTTTTTATGTTGAGATACCCTTTTTTCCATATTTCACTGTTTTGATGGGAAGTTGTCTTAAGCCAGATCTCAGCACATGCACTGAACTGGAGAGCCAGAGAATGGAGGCAGTGACTGTCTTACTCTGATATTCTGTGTGCATGTGTGTGTCTGTGTGTGTGTATGTACATATTTTGTTATATATGTCTGCTACCAGTTCACATCGGGAGGAAATGTAAATGTAAATGGAAGAGGCGGGGCGAGGGAGGGGTGCGGTCTGGCTCTCATGGGGCCTCTCTGGGGCAGGCTGCAGTCTGGCCGCACCCTGCGGTATGAGCAGCAAAGTGGCTGTTAGACTGTCAGTCGGCAATTCCCCATGACAGCTCACTGTCCTCAGAGTCCTCCTAAGTGTGCGCACACACACACACACACACACACACACACACACACATCTGTATTCATATTTTTATGGGGACTCCCTATTTATTTCTTTAGCAAAACCCTACTCCCAGCAATGACAACCTTGACACTTACACAGCCCTAACCTTGATCATATGTAACCAAACAAAATACTAGACTTTTCACATTTTTACTATTTTTTTATTGCAGTCACAGATTTGTATAAAATTCAGTTTCCCCTTGGTGGGACCTAAAGAATTGTCAGGCCAATGTGGAAATAATAGGTTTTTATCACGTTGTGGGGACATTTGGTCCCCACAATCTAATACATACATGACCACACACACACACACGTGCAAAAGAAATGGTTTTGTACTTGTTAAGACATGCCCACATGAGGCTGACTTAATGCAGGGTCTGCAATTCAGAAGCATTTAAATTGGCAGAGGTGATTCTGTAGACCATCTCGCTGCATTGCTGACTCACCAGGAAGCCAAAAGCCAATTAAAAATCCTGGCTGATCAAACAGCCTCCAGCCCCAGCTCTAGACGCCCACCTCCTTCTCCTCGCCTCCAGACTCCCACACCCCTCCTCCAAAAGACCTTTGGGTTCTGTGGGAGTAAGGAGAGAGATGAGCAGGGCCACCCAGAACTTTCCAGAACAGCACTGCATACTAAGTCAGTTGGTATGTTTACATGCACAGCTAAAGTCAAGCTACAGTTATAATTCGACTGCCATTTAATCGGACTACTGTCCTTGTTCCAGTTTACATGCATGGGAGGGGAATTGATTTGTTGAGGGAATTTATGTTTGATTCTGCTACTATAGGTGGTGATATGGCTCCTTTCACCTTGCTAGTATTGGACATTTTCTGGTTGACCTATTACATTACAGATATAAAAATATATAGAATAATATTAATAATAATGGATGCCTGGACAAATTCAGTGATGCAAGTTTTAATTGTGATCTAATCGGAAGAACAGATAAAACAAGATCAGGATAGCATAACAAAGATAAAACATCTTGTATAAAACACTATGACAGCATATGTAATAAATATTGGGAGTTCAAAAAAAAAGGGAGTTCAACATAAATATCTCAGTAACCCGTGTAGGAGTTATTTAAACAGCAAGGATGAAAATGATTTTTATTGTCTTGGAGAATGCATTTAGTCGAACTAACACAGTGATTTGATTTCCTTAGTGTGCATGTAAACCATCTGAGTGATCCGTACCATTCAGCCTGGGTTCTGCCTCCATTTGTGCTGCCCCCCCCTCACCACCACCCAACCTGCAGTAACATGTCAAAAGACCATCATAACTTAGTTCTAGGTAGACTGATTCACAGGTGAGGAGTGTTATCTCTCCGAAGGGCATTTTCACTAGAGAACCAACCATGTCACCCTAATAAAACTGGAATGGTCCTGGAGATCTTTATGAAGAGATAAGGACAGGCTGACAGTGCCTTCAGAGATGAGTATGACCTTCTGGGCAACCTGCTGTGGCTCACGAGATGTGGTCCCAAAAGCAGAAGAGGCTATAAGAGCAAAAATTTACCCTTCACGGCTTCAGTGGCTATTCAGGAGCTAGACAACGCATGTGTCGTGCCAGGGATGGCTTTTCAAATTCCCATTGGCCGGTCTTCAAAGTAATAATAATTTTATTCCTGTCAAAACATTTGTAGTGAGATTAAGCCAGGCCACTGCAGACCACAGTTCAACATACATGTGAAGTGTATGAAAAGGGCTCCGCCAGGCTGCCTGCTGAAGGGTGACAGGT
This sequence comes from Pollimyrus isidori, assembly GCA_019775955.2. Classification (NCBI taxonomy): domain Eukaryota; kingdom Metazoa; phylum Chordata; class Actinopteri; order Osteoglossiformes; family Mormyridae; genus Pollimyrus; species Pollimyrus isidori. Next base: position 8,473,276 of record JABFDZ020000049.1, read on the forward strand.
ACGAATATAGAAGAAGGGGGTGATTAATGCCTTTCACTGTTCAGAGCTACATTTCGGCTGGATTCAGTCAAGGGCCCATCACCGCGAGGAAGGGACGACCTGGTGGAGGCCTGTGTCATTCAGCTGAATCCAGCAACCGTCCTCCCCAGCTTAGAAGTGACTAAACACTGTGGGGGCAGAGAGCGGAGGAGTATAAGTCAGCCAGTGTTTTACTGGTGGGCCATTTGTATGCTGGAATGTGGGATACATCTTTTGAGGCTTTGATCTTTTAACAGAGTTTTGGGAAGGCTACTCCTGGTTAGAGCAACCCCTGTAGGTGGGCTTTTGAATTACAGCTTGACAATATTAATGATTTTAAGCCTTATCCTTAGTAAATCTGAAAATCGGTTTCATGTACTTACACATACTATGCGTACCGAAAAGAGAATACCATATAGCCCACACAGGTTTACCTTCTGGGAAACCCCCATTCATCAAAAGACAAACAGCCATGATTCTAAAAACTGCACTTTATTATACAATAAAAACTCAAAATTAATTTTTCTGTGGTTTCTTTGAGACACCCTGTTCTTTATATATAATCTGAAAATGTGGAGAGATGAATCTATGTGGTGACTTGAAAAATCATGTCAATTTTCAAAATATAATTTATATACACACAGTATTTGATTTCTGTGTTATATATAAAATCCAATTCAACTTTATTTTAAAATGGTTTTACTTGTCATGCCTTAAGTTTAATGATTATTCTAATATTAGAATAAGCACTTATATTCTTAACAGGATCCTTACCAAAATAAACCTCAGTGTTTACAGTATGAAATGAGTTGTGTGTACATGATCCTACGTGTTGTCATGAACACAGGGTATTGGATTGTACGCTGGTATAAGTGGATGATGTGCTTCTAATAAACCTGTATGTATGATTTACCATAAAAGACACTTTCTGTACATCAGCAGGAAAATGGACAGCTGTGGCTTCATGTGACTCACTAATGAGGGCAATACAATAATATAACAAATAATAACAGAATGTTTTTGGTAACTAAGTATTTGAAAAAGTATCAGATTCAGCAGCATACCAAAATAAACTAACTACACAGCTGTGTGTTTTATAATGGTCATATTTTTTTTTCTTCTCTTTTTATACAATTAGCTAGCAACAGAATTGAAATATAAGCCTTATAGTTGCATTTTTCAGTCATTTAAAGTTGTTAGCTGTACATAAGGATGAATGTAAAAAGTCCAGATGTGAAAATTATAACTGAGGACAGTAGAGAAACAATGACCATACTATTACGTCCTTCACCTGCCCCGTTATTGTGCTGAGGTGATTAAGCGATGACTGAAATTCAGATTGAAATGGGACAAGTTAATTGAATGTTTTGTAGTTAGCAGCAGTCGGCACCTTCTCGGAAGGCCGCTCGTGAATTACAGCCTGTGGTGAATTACAGCCTGTGGTGAATTTAAAAGCATGCCCCCCTGAGGAGGGGGGGGGCTGGGCATCTTCAGCCATGGTGCACTAGGACCTCGCCGCACTCACTTGGTTTGCAGACGCAGCCAGACGAAGTCCAAGTAGCACATCTGCTGACTTGGGAAGTGACAGTGTTCCCTCCACCACAGAGCACTGCTTACTGACACATCCATCCATCTCCCAACCACTTATACTGCTCAGCAGCACAGGACACGGGCCTGGGATACGCCCTGGATGGCAGGCCAGCCCATCACAGGACACGGGCCTGGGATACGCCCTGGATGGCAGGCCAGCCCATCACAGGACACGGGCCTGGGATACGCCCTGGATGGCAGGCCAGCCCATCACAGGACACGGGGCTGGGGTTCGCCCTGGAAGGCAGGCCAGTCCATCTCAGGACACGGGGCTGGGATACGCCCTGGAC
>JABFDZ020000049.1:8476052-8490460 GCA_019775955.2 Pollimyrus isidori
TGTTTTTTTAATTGCATTACGGACAATAAAGAACTTTATCACAATATTCTAATTTTCTGTGACAGTCCTGTATGCATATGCTCAGTTATATCTGAAAACAAAAAGAAATCATGTGACATATTCAATGTCATTGTAAAGGTTTAGATGAAATTACGTTACAAGTATTGAATGGTACTTTTTAAATTACATTATAATTTTAATTCACAGTCATCTACTTAGGCCTACTATAGGCACAATATAAAAAAATACCAATTTTCCAAGGTTATCTATGTTCTGGAAGTTGCCTGTCAGAAAGGAAAAGTGAGTAAGACCAATCAAAATGTATAGTTCTGATATTCAGAATAATTGTAAATTGCATATAAATTATAAATACATATATTATCTGAAAATTGTGAATCTATTAAAACATAAGTTTAATTATTCTGTCATAATGATATGAAAAGAACTAATGTAGAGCAACCAACACTGCTCCAAAAAACTAACTATTAAAATAAAAATACAGTGTATATTAATAACATCTTGACGGTCAACTGATTTTACTATTGAACCTAAAATCTAATCGAATAGAGGCTATTATAATAATTGTAAACTGAAGGTAATAAAAAAATAAATATACATTTTTGACATCGTCGATGTCCAAGTTCCTAACCTGGAAAAAAAACATAATCTCTAATACAGACATTTCCCTTAACTGTTAAATTTCTCATCAAATACAGTATTTATAACTTATTAGACTTTTGAAGACATGAATTACACTAAAATTCAGTTCATATTATTTTTCGCATATGTCGATTTACCAGCGTGACTTCAATTTTCTGTATCTATATATGAACTTGTCAAACTTGCATTAGTAAGAACATAATTTAATTTTGACAAAATACGTATTAAGAAGGTTGTAAGCGGATATCAATTTAATCAGAAACGACAGTACGAAATGTTTTTTTCTATTATACGTCAACTTTTATCTTCTAAAGATAGTAAGGTTCCATTAGTTGTAAATTCAACATTTGTAACAGGCAGGGTTAATCTGGACTCAAAAACATTACATAAGTGGGAGCAACATATGAAAAGTGTTTACGTAATGACTTGTCGTCGTCTTTGTTAAACCGCCAATTTCACATCCGTATTTAAAGCCCTTTCGAAAGTCGCGCCTACGGCTGAAAAATGGTGTCGGTCACACCATCTTCTTCTGCGTTACTCCGCCATCTGCGGCTCCTTATCAGCACCTTACCTTTGCAAGCAAAAATAATTGACAGATAACAAATATCGGAATTATTGTATCAAAAATTTGAAGTTACTGGCGATTGACTGCAACCTGTTCCCAATATTAAACACACTGATAGCCAATGCATTTAAAATAGCTGGGGTAATTTTAGATTCCCCCCTCCGAAAAACCAACCATCTGCCTTGACATTCCTTCCTTCCTTCCACCACAGAGAGCTCTTTGTCTTCGGGAATCAGGAAACAGGTCTCTGCAGTTCCCCTGTTCCATGTTTGCTTTCTTCTGAGAACCTATTCAACACCTCGATCGTTTAAATTTATACGGCATTGTAGGCACCCAAGGCCGGCAGCAGATAGCGCCGCTCCATCTTATCCTGCAATCCGGCTGCTATGTGGGAGATTCGCGGTACGGGTTCAGGGTTCGCCCCTCCTGCAGATCTGCGGAAGGGGGGTTGGGCGAGCCGCTGCCTGAGTGTTGGCGGCAGCCCCGAACCGCAGAAGCTAAAGTTGCTGAGAGGAAATCCCACACAACATTTTCAGATTTAAGGCGGATCCCGGTTTTGGTCATATACCAAAGTGAGAATTTGCTCAATTGTTTTATGTCATTTTAACTAATTTGATCATCTCATTAAAACACAGCTCCCTCAAAGTCCCATCCAATTAAACATTCATAACCAGTTAAAATTGGATTATTATGAAATTTATAATATGCCTGGTACTGGCAACGTTATAGTTTTTTAGGTACCTCGAAGTATGATATGGCCAAAAGCAGTGTGCAAGACATGGAACTGTCATTTTGATGAATTCATCTGCTTTGCCAGAAATGGTTGGCCTGAAGTGCCATTAAGACATGGATACAAGTAAAAAAAATCAGTTAAAAAATAGTTGTGCAAATAGATATGGGACTTAAATATACACCCCCAAAACAAACAGCAGGACTGAGGAGCATACAAAGTCTCCATGAACTGCAGGTCAGCATGAATCAGCACGTGTTCGCAGATGCTGCAGACAGTCGAGCGCCTCCCACTCACCTCTGAGAGCAACGTTAGCAAACACCTCAGTTCGTCTTACACTGCTCCATCCTGTCCTTTGGAGAGCCGGCCATTTGCCTTTGTCCCCATGCAAATCACCTTGAGGCCTGGCATGAATGAGTGTTGTTTAAAGAGAGTGCGGTGGCAGCAGACTGATCCAGATTGCACCTTCTTTATCCTTGTGTTTTGATTCAGCGGCCTGACGTCTACAAGCGAACCTTTGACACCGGTTATGCACCTTTGTAGGAACTCACAGGAAGTGTGCTTAAATAACTGCTATTTTATCCTGAGCCCATTCAGGTCCAGTGCTCTGGGGTAAAATTGACTCCTAGACACGAGGGCCTACTGAACTTGTGCATACAAGTTCACATACTCAACTATCATGTTCCCTATTGCCTCCAATTTCCTTCCTATTTATTTGATCTTTTATTGTTTTTAATTAAAGGCTGCCTGCAGCTTGGAACACCATCATATGAAGTCCAAGGCAGACTTGAATGAATGCAATAAAATACAGCCATATATGTAAACATTAAGTGGGGTGACTGACAGATATGTGGCTTAAGTTAATGATCTGCAGGTTATTACAGCATTATTAATGCCACAGATCGAATACAGAGAAACAACTTGCTTTCAAAATATAAGCAGAAAATACTCTGGTTTTTCTACCCGTGTCAGTTAATGTAATTAGTAACATATTACTTAATTCAGACAGTCTTTCCATTGTTAACTAATTTAACACACATTTTACATTAGCAACAAAGATGAGTACATGTCTTACTGTTTATCCCATCTATAGCCTTAGACTGACACCCCTTTAACACTGAGACACAAAACACAATTATTTAAACATTGTTCCCTTTTGATCTTGTCATGAGTCTTTAGAAATTACAAAACAATGTTTCTACAAGTCAGGAAACGGTGGCACGGCTATGATTTTCTCTCCGTACAACATGATGTCTTCAGAAAAACGCACTGTAGGTAATGCATGAACACTGTCAAACCTGAGGCTGGGGACTCCCCTTTTCCTCTAGTCAACGTACTTAACCAGTGAAATCCCTTGGTGTGCCAACCACGAAAACGATTAAATGATACAGTATCTCAGTGTCGCCGGGCATAAGATGTGTTGACATAGTTTAAGCCCATATGGTGTAAAATAATGCCTTGTTTATGACAGACAGCACCTGCTTTGAAAGCTGTAAGCAGTTCATTCTAGACGGACGGCGTACATATTTCTCTCACGCCTGCCTCCCTTTGTTTTGATGACTCACCTCCTGCAGGTCAGTGCAGACCTTGGTTCTATCATGCTGACTGGAGCGAGTGAGGCCAGCCCCCGTGGGGGGACTGACTGCTGAGCGGCTCCCTGCCAGCCGAAGCAGACCCCCCGCCGGAGCCCTTTAAGAGCTGTAATTTAAAAGCTATAAAACAGGAGTGCTTGTGGAGAGTGCATCGTGGGCCAGTTTCTGAGGGGAGGGGGGCGGGCATTTTCCATCAGCGAAAGTGGACACAGTTTGAAGGCTGTGGTTTTGCTTGTGATGGCCCATGGGAAGGATGTTGAGGAGGAAGGGTGGCTGGATGGGAGGGGTGATGTCTGAGTGTTCTACAGTTACCAGCATCCCACCGGAGCATTCTAGATATCACCTCCAGCACTAAAATTTTTGTCTGCGACAGACATTGTTGAGCTGTCGGAGGGGGACGCTGGAACAATGGTGACCATTGACGGGCCTGTAAAACCCCTACAGTCGGAAGCCCTATTAGCCCAGCCAGGGAAATGCATCTGAGGGAAGGTTCACATTCAGGACAGAAGCAGCCAGAAGCATGTAAAATGAATCCAGGAGGGACGAGATCAGAAAGCCTCCTGATGCTGATCCTCAGCCTCAGCAGTCCCACGTGACAGTCAACCCTTCCCTCTGTGTCTGTATGCTACCTCTACTTATTAATGTTGCTATATTAATACCCTCTGCCTTCACTAAAAGCAGTTGGGGATCTATTCATTACAACCATGCTTAGTCGACTTTGCAGCTGGGGGAAGATTCTGGGAACAGAAGTGCCCTCAGGCTAATAAGTCCCCCCATACTGGCCGACACACTTCTTTAGACCCATGTGAATCCCGAACTGAGTAATAATTACCAATGAATTTCTAATAAATTAAGATGTGTGCTTTGGAGTGAGTACTTCTAGCATATGTGTAATGGTCTAACAAGAGAGTACTGTGGGTGGGTCAAATAGCAAGCGAACGACCCGACTGAACATAATTTTTTTAAATCTGACAGTCATGGTGAGTGGGGAAGGGCCTTAGACTATCAATAATAGCTTAGGCTATTTAACCACTTATCCCTCTAACATTGAGTCCAATTTGGGGTCAGTATAAATCTGGGGCAAAAAACAGTAGATGCAAAACGGAACAAACAGTTTTCGCCGTAATGCATTACCTTATTTCGACAGCAAAAAAAGCAGGCTTCGGACTTTGACAGAAAAAAGGTCGTCTTAACCACCTCCCCCCCATTTATTCAGATGCGTCTTTTGGGCGTAACAAGCAATAAAGCAATCAGAATGGCACATGGCACGTCACTTTTAAAAGGCAGCGACATGTGATCTACGGTGGACTGCTATTACAATGGCGCATTTGCCGGGCAAGCCAGATTGGCCCCCCCGGAATAAACGGACGTGCTAGCGCGCGAAGTGAAAACGTACGAGCACATCATCAAACGGGAGTAGCACGGTTCTACCTAAGCCATTCGTGATGAAACAGATATAGAATAAGGTAGCATGGAGTGTGGCCTTATTTTCTTGCATCATTAGATTACCCGAGCAGTACCTATAGTGCTATAACAATGTCAGAAGGGGGAGTTCGCTGCTGAACGAGAGCAGCGGCTGGAGACTAAATTATGCTTGTATGTTGTAAAGTGATCAAATAAAAGGCAATAGGGCTGTTTCAACTCAACCATTTAGATTCCTTACAAAGCTACCCACAATTCAGCTGTTCTGCCAGCTGATCCCTCTTTGCCTGCGCTCCTTGCACTCTTTTGTTGGCATCAGCACATGCAGTTAAGCATCACGCCTTCAAAAGTCCTATAATGGGTCCTCATTTATGTCCAACAGACATCCAGCACACATGGCAATGTTATGCAACATACAACATATTACAAAAGAGTGCCGCCACCATCTGAGAGCTGCATTGTAATGTTCCACCTAGGCCAATCTAAATATCTGAAACGCATTTTTGCAATCCAAATGTCCTTTCAAGTACAGTATGTGCTTAACTCTTATAATGAAGTTGAAAGTTTCATTGTTAATGATACAATTTGTTCTTAATATATATTGTTTTTCTTTTGGTGACTTACTGAACAGTATGATTGCGTGAAAGGACCAGTTATATTCTATAATAAAACATATAGATAAAAATAAAATAACAAAAAAAAAATATTGGTGCCATTAGTGCACTATGAGCACGTAACTGTCTCAATAACAAGCTGTCGTGCACCCGCATGTTTAGTAATGCACAAGTGACTTTAGACGAGGTTTTCGTCAGTCGAAAGCACAATGGCAGAGCACTGCCTTAAAATAGCGATGCGATGACAGTGCGCCTGGCCAACACTCTTTAAGAGCGGAAAGCGGGTACAAAATCATTCAATATTTTGATGTTGCGTGCGCATGGTGGGAAAATGGGCAACGCCCTGGTACAAAACTAGCAAAACCAGGCTTTTCTCAGGTGAAAAATAGAGCCCAAGGAGTGAGAAACTGGGGAATCTTATGTGTATAATGTCTGTACTGTCCCACCAGGGGCAGGTATGTGCCTCTGTGGGTTAGGGCTCTGTGATCAGAAGGACACTGACAAAACTCATGACTGGCAGAATGATGCCACTATTGGGCCCTTGAGCAAGACCATTAACCCGACTTGCCGCAGACACTATCCGCACCTGATCTCTTATCCTATGTAGTATAAGGTGTGGCTGCCCAGAGGCCTACGCAGGCTGGATGAGGAGCATGTCTATGCCACACTCCAGCTTCTCCTATTTAACACTCATGATACTTAGGAGAATGTTTCAGTCTCATAAGCACCATACCCACCGTGACTACATATCGCTACCACCCCCTTTAGCTGGAGATATTTTTATCTCAGGATCCAGTTAGACCCATGAGCTGATAACTGGGAGACACGGGTTTGTTGACCTCCATCACCATACCCCTGAGAAGAACATTTTCACTTCATGCTGTCACCTGAGAGAATAAGCAGAGATCAACAGATATGCAGGGGATTGGCGATGGAGTCACAGCACGGGCTGGGTGAGGGATGGGACTGGGTGCATGCTGTAGGAACCCTGCCCTACTAGGCAACGCAGCTGCTTGTGCGGCTTCACTGGCCTCACAGGCCCACCTTTCTTTGGCCAAACAACAGCCACAGTGACAGCCGGCCGGGTCACATGACAAGCTGGGCGTGCTCTCCACTGCAGATGTTGTGGGGAAGCAAGAGAGCAGAGGGAGAGTGGAGCGTGGCGGACTGAGGGGTCACAATGCTGCCTTTGTGTGTCACTATTCTCCAGCAGCTGTATCAGAGCCATAGAAAAAGACCTCATTTGGATGGACAGAAATGAGTGAAAAGTCAATACTTTGGCCCGAAAGAGACAGCCCTCTTTGTGCTATAATGTTTGATGGCTTTTCTTCTAGGTGCCCGAAGCATATTTAATGTATGTACATGCATTGTACCATGCTCAACTATCTCACCGTATCACCCTCATAAATAAAAAGCTAATCATGATTTTAACCCCGGCTTTTCAAAGAGAACATCACTTTAAAATATACATTTGGCAGAAACTCCCATGACTTTAAGAAAAGATCTTGCATACCAAAAAGGGAACTTAACATTCACAGAGTAGGGGTGAACCGCCCCCATATCCTTTCATCAAAAGATTCCTTTAGTCCTCTAGAAACAATTGTGCTTTACTTCTTTTAAAACGTGCAGATTCCCGCACAGGACATTGTCCTCTAGGAATTCACTTCCCTGTGCTGAGCGTGTTGAATTTTGCTCTGTTAAAATGAAGCACAAACCAGCGATTCAATCTGGCAAATAAATATCCCCCCTTGTTTTGCATTCAGGTGAATGAGATGGAGCGGAGCCCCCCCCCCCCCATTCATTTAATTGCCGTTTAATTACGATCTTAATTAGTGCATGATTTTGCCTTTACCATGTTTTATAAGCTGCCGCCGCACACATGGTTCCATGAGCAATATGCTGGTGCCATGACTGTTCTGGCAGACGGTGACCCACCTGCCAGGGCCTCCAGGAAGAACGCGCTCCCACCAAAGTACTGCAAGCCTGACCGGCTGACCAGCGGAGTCCCATCATTTTGTTGTTGATGCAGCTGTAGTGCTGCTCTTTCCACCACATTTTAAACCATCCAAATGAGCTTTTGCTTGTTTTTTTCTGCATTTCTTCTTTGCCTGCTATTATTTATCAGTGGGGTGTTTGTGATGGTTTTTTTCCTCTTCTGTCCCACGTAAATTCAACTTCAGATGCAACTTTAAGGGCCAAGGGAATCTATGGGGCAGTTCATCTGCTTGCAATTCATGACCCCTCACCATCAGACTAGGGGCACAGTGGCACGGCATCGCACCATTCAGAGTTGGCCACTGATACCTCGCCTTTACCCAAACCCAGAAAAGTCCCTCTGCATCAAGAAGCGGAAGACTGAAGAAATATGGCAGCTGTGCATTTAAGTCTCACTTCTGCAGCTGTAAACATTTTTCATAATTTCTGTTGATGGCCAAGGACTGGCAAAGAAAAGTGTTATTTTCCAGAAAAAAAGGGAAAAAAACTGTCATTTCTCTACTTGGAAACAAAATAGAAAATTACTGTGAGTCAGGTGCAGAGCTGCACACTTGGAAATGAAAGCCATGGAACTGAGGTATTTGAACAAGGTCCAAGGGTGGTCATGGCTGATTCAACAGATGCTTGAAATTTCAGCAACTGTAACCCAAAGCAGCACTCAGTATGTAATCTGTTTGTATTAGCCATACACATGTCCACAGGATGAGAGGCCTCGGCTGATGCATTTATCAGAGAAGTCAGTTTACCAGTCTATATTAGAGATAGAAGTACTTCTTTAAAATGAATCAATTTCCTTAAGCACTTGATTCTAATCATGGTTTCCACCATGTATGCCGGAGTTCAAAATTTGAAATATAAGGGTAACAATTAAAGATGTAGGCTACTTATCCGTATGACTGAAAAGATGGCATACAGAGAACACAGTACCACAAAAGCTATTTTACATCTGTTTATGTGGTCACAACTTTATAACTTGCTCTGGTATGTATTTGGAAAAGACCTTGGCAATATCTAAAAGGTATCTGGGTGGCAGTTAAAGAGGTATGACACCAAAGAAACTTTTTGAGACAAAAAAAAAAAACTGAAATTATGAGTACATTTTTGTGGCTGGTGGTGTTGATGTGGAACAATCCACAGTAGATTTTCAGGTCCTGTCATTCATGTGAATAGGAGCAGCAGTCCCTGGACCACAAATCCACCTCTCCTACTTAAAGTATCGGTCCTTAAACCAAGAATGAGACTGACGCAAAATATAAAATTTAATGCAGTAGCACTGAGAAATCTCCAAATACAATTCGAGAAAGTGAATGATCAGTGTAAATACAACATTCATAAACACCAGCTAGATTTATGAGCATTGTCTTAACAAATAGGGTATAACTTATTGGACTTGCTGAACTGTACTATTTCTCGATTGTAACGTTTACTGAGACCATTAAAGCAGGGCTGGGTAAAACCACTTCACTGAATCACGTAAAATAACAGCGACATATATCTTAACCAATCCCAGCGTGCTACGTCTGCACGGTCTGCCACGGGACTTTTGAATGCCGGGATGTAGCAAGGCCTAAGAAAAGGAAGATGCGTTGTTTTGTTGTATGAGTCTATAACGCTGCGTCTTCATACGTTCCATTCCTCTCTATCGGTTGTGGGTAGTTGCTCTATCAAACTCCCATTGTTAAGGGTCTGGCTCACAATGCCGCTAAAGCTTCGGATCCTGCATAGCGGCACGGCACACATTAAATCGAAGCACACGAGAAGGAGTTTCCTTTGTGAAAAAGCATAAAAACTAATGAGATTTCCGTCTCTGCTCTGATTCCACACAAACGGTTCAACTCATTAACTAAGTGAACTGGATCACCGTTTCTGTACTGGAACGTATGTTTTCATAGATGCCCAGAAGGTCAGCAAAGTGCTTTAAATTGGTATATTATTTGAAAGAAATCATTTTGGCGAAAACAAGATGGATTATTTTTAAATCGCCTTATAGTGATAGTGAGCGGGCTCGTGAGATTATAGCTATCATTATGGGTGTATAATCAATTAATATAATTTCTCTTTTTTGTCTTCTTCGTCTTTTTTTTAACACTCGGTGTTTCCCCTCCCACCTCCCAGAGGCCAACTTGAATCACGTCATGCTTCCTCTGCGGTCACATTAAAGGAAAGGTTAACAGATTCGCGACGAGTAACCGGGTTTGTGGGCGCTTGTACCTTCGGTCGCTGAATCTAGATCGGTTTATCCTTTCAAATAACCGGGATGATACTCGCACATGTAAAGTCAAACTGATGCCAAATCGGTTGCTAATCGCACGGGCGACTGTAACCCTCGCCTTTAAGTGTGAATCCAGATTTTTTTAAGGGGACAGAAAAATATCGGTTCTCTGGCTCGACAGCGTTGTGTGTAAGAGATACTTTTAAAGATATTTCCTTTTCTTCCTTCCGTGGAATACATTATAGACTGGAGAAGCCAGAAGTAAAAGATTGGTGTTCGGATCTTGTGTTTGTGTTTTTCTTTTGGTGATCATGTTAAACAAATCAAGTGGACGCAATGTGGGCTGTTTTTGGGGCGGACGGTGGATTTAAAATGAATGATCGGTGGTTTGTTTTGGAGCGGGTGTGCTAATTACTGAGCGTACTCTCCTGTTGATAATTTAAAAGTCATTGATCTGCATCTATCATTTTTAAGAAAACCATGGAAATTAAAGGAAATGGCTTTTTAATTGTTGTTGAAAGTTTTGTATTTTTTCTTGGAAAATGTTTGTTTTAGTTTTAAAAGTTCACTGAGCATTGATTTGTGTTGTGTCGGAGCTGTTTTTATATAATTTCATTTTTTTCCTAGTTTGAAAGGTTGTAATAAAGTGCGGAATGGTAAAGAAAATTGAACCAGGAAAAGTTAAATTTGCATCATGGTGTTAAATCGTTCAAATGTGTAAGACGGTGGGATACAGTTGTCTTCATCAATTAATGCCTAAAGTCCAGTTTGTAATGACCAAGAGAATGGGGGATGGGCAGTCGGTGGTGATGGGTTGTATTCGCTCTGAGTGTGCCCCCTCCTTTAAATAAAGAAGGCCAAACGCAATGGCCTGAATGTGCAAAGGAGATTACATTTCGGTCGTCTCTCCATCAATTTTCTGTTTAATGTCACCGAGCCCCATTGTGGGAGAAGACGACGCGTCATCCAACCATAAATCAGAGATTATACAGCCTTGAACAGGCTGTTCGGATGGATTTTCTCTGCTTTCTGGACTAGATGAGTTTTCTTAAGGAATAGAAAGATAGAGGAAAAAACATCCAAAATATTTCCTGTATTTGGGGAAAATGATTCATCGATTTTAAATCAACCACTTCTACACTACTGCGGCTTCGCCGATTTTGAGTGGATCTGTAATCGAATGAAAAGGAACATGTGAAGATTTTCTTCTCTTTCCAGAGTGTTTACATTTTTGTCCGTGTATTTTCTTGTTTATATCCAAATTCTCAGTAGGCCTATATATTTTTGGTCTCCTTCAGTGGCTGGCGTATGTGTATATATAGGTAGGTACTTTATGTTTTCCGCATTCGAATTTATCATTGAAAATGCATAACCACTATATATAAGGAGACGTGTACTTTCATTATTAAATGCAAATTAGTTTAAACAATAGGTATTTAATATTTTTTTAATAAATAAGACGCATAACTCGGTCATCTTTTGAATATAAATTGATATATTTAAACATACTGCTATCGTGGTTTTTAAAAGTAAATACGGAATCGGATGCCGACGATTGTGGTATTTTTTAGGTTTCATCTTGAACTTTCATGCACCCGTTATTTGGACAATAATAGACCGTCACTTAAAGCTTATAACGCATAAGTTCAGTCCGGATAATGGAAATACGTGTTTTACTAAACAAAACTCATCATCTTGATGTAGCTTGATTACTTTTCGGGAAAAGAGACGTTGGAAACCAATTCCCAGCAGTCAGATGATTGCACACATGTAGCAAAAAAACGTTCTGTGTGAAGTTAATGAACTTTAGATATGAGCATCAGTTTGTACTACATTACCAATTTATGTATATTTGTATTTAGGCCTATTTAAAAATCACCATACTAGTTTGTTTTAACTAAACAATATTCATCCACAAATAAATTAGATCTGGCATGATTGTGTAATTTAAATACGGTAATCGGTGGGATTTTCCATAGGTAAAACAATGGGGAACGTTACTACGAAGGGTTAGGATTTCTGTCCAGTGTTTATATTTTTTTTAGATCGTCGAGGTAACATTCAACTGTATTACAGTGTAAGTTGGGAAAACACGTTTTTGAATGTGGGCCTTGTAATATTTTAGTATATAGGCTATTCTGGTGAATATTGAAATGGAAGTGGATACACGGTATAGGCCTATCCCTTGTGTTTTTTATACTTTACTGTATATACGAAGGCTACTAGGTTACAAGGTCAGTTCGTGTCACCGCACAAATCTCATCTCTCTAGTAAGACAACTAACTATGTTCAGCAATTGGATTACCAAATGTTTATTTTATTGTTAAAATCTCTAAACCTATCTGCGTGAAGGTAAAATTAACAATGCCGAGCGGTGCTACCAGATTCAAGTGTATTTAGCTATTAATCCGGATCTACTATTAAACGACGTGTCTTTCAAATGTGGATATCGAGCTCTCACCCGCATTGGACGATTTAAACAGAAATGGAAAACACTAGCCTACATATTGCGTTCAAACGTCAGACACAACCGCACTAATTCTACACGGTATTAACAGGCCAGATTTTTATTTTCGTGATATTCTATGTTTAGTTTGATTCGGTTTATTTGCATTTAATATGTTTTCCACGATCGAATAAAAATGTTTTGCAAATGGAACCAACAAGTTCCTGAATAGGTCATTCCCGTCACCGCCGCTGTAGGCCTGCGCTAGTAGAAAAGTAGTCATCGATTATTTTTAAGGAGTATTACAGCAATGCAAGTGTTACATGCAGCGCACGAGGTTACTGTGTATTTAAATTGCAATGTAACAGAAGCACCAGTAATTAAAATGTTTTTGTAAGACTGACTCATTGCTAGAATTGAAATTAGGATCACGTGCAAGCCAGTTCAGTTTTACCGTGTGTGTGTTAAATTCGTCATCGATTAGGCAAAAGAATCTATTATAAATACATTTTAATATAAATGTAACTACTTAAAACTTAATTATATTAAACAAGAAATACATATATATCAGTGAGTGATAGGCTAACCTTTCTGGTTAGGCCAATATGTTGCATTATATAACGCTTGCCTTCCAAAACCGTATAGCACCAGGATACGTAAAACTCTCACAATCCTGGAGTTTACGTTGGTATTGTATTTTGTGTCTTTAGTAACTTTTTCCCCAGTGTCAATGCAACTCACAATTCAGATCATAATTCATTTTAGAAATGGATAAATTCTAGAATCTTCCTGTAAATGCTTATATTAATGTAATGTATATTTAAGTAATATCTTTTCAGTCACGACCACAGCAATATAGGTTGTCTTAGCTTAGTGCACAATTTGAATAAAAACGCAATAGCATATATTTGAAAGGATTTCTTGAAAAATCAAAAGAAAAATAATGGAGATTTGTTTAATTGAATCACAGCTTATAACTAACGCATTTAATAACTTTAAATCCAATACTTATGCGTATTTGTTATATTTTGAAAAGTCTTATTGACAAGTATACATGAATAATTGAGATTATTTGCACTGAACTCACATGCACAAGGAAATTTGCATAGAATTGTGTTATTTGGAGGTACGGCTATAGGACATAGCCTATTGTGGCGTGTCATACACTTGGAGGGCGCATTGCATTACAAGTTCCTAAGGATATATAACCAAGTTAGAATCAGACAAGTAATGCAGCTTTTAAAAAAAGGAAACCTGCTATAAGGTTTGATTGAAACGCTGAAAACAACACTATCTCGAAATCAAATATCACCGTTTAAAGATTTCCATTGGCCTTTAGGTAACATTGTAGAATAGCTGACCTAGCGTATTAGGCCTCTATGCATTGAGGTGGTCATCATCATCAGGTCATCATCAAGAAATATATGTCGAGCGTCATAGGGATGGTGGCGTTATGGTTTTCACAATATAGGACTAATATGAGGGGTGTCGCTTTTCCTAAATAGTTGTGGCATGGTTTATATTCAAGTGCTAAAGATCTCACAGATTGGTATCGTGTATATTTGTCTGTCTATGTATGTGTTTACAAACGACATTTGAATTGCAGTCAGAAAGAAATATATAGCTGCTCGTTAGTTTTGTAAGGGAACAATTCCTGTTAGAACATGACCGCATTATGCAAAGACCAGCGTTTATAGTACGCACTGAACTATCAAAAACCGTTAACTCAATAAACCAGCTCACGTACGTCTCGAATAAATTGCAAATCGTGGTTGTTAGATTACGCTACTCTTAATGGGTTGTAAATTACCACGTTGTGACATTAACGGAAATGATGGCCATTGTTTTGACTTTCATTTTTGACCTGGTTTAGACAGAACTGGAATATGACAGCCCGGTGTCATTCATCTCTTGCATTCCATATTTTTGTGTAAAGCTACGAAACACATTTCTAACAAGTATGTAGCTATTTCTCCATTAGTTAAAAACCAAATAGTTATAGGCCTATTGATCAATTTACGTGTCTACAATCCTACATAATCTATGAAACCTGAGACCTCAAGGTTGCATCAAATATATATGTTGATGTATCATATTACCATTATGCATATAAACGATTGTGTGTGTGTGTGTGTGGGGGGGGGGGGTGTGGGGGGTTAGGGATGTGTATAT
>JABFDZ020000049.1:8497960-8522701 GCA_019775955.2 Pollimyrus isidori
TGTTAAATATTATAGGACGTATATTTGTTTGCATGGAGGCTATCCAAATATTCGAAATCGAGAAAGGAATACACGACATTAGGAAATAAAAAAACATTAAACTATGTAATGATTTGAATGTGAAATACAAAAGCATGTGTTGTGATCGCCGTTCTTTTGACGAACAGCACAATTTATGTGCGTGTCAAAGTAACGATTGACAAATTTAGACTATAAGTACGGAGTTTGAAATTTTATTCAAATCTGTGTGTGATTAAACAAAAAATAATTTATTACCAGCTGAACGGCACATTGAAATGGTTTGTGGCTCGTCTTCTGCTTTGTTATGTCATGAAATGTATTATCAATCTGTATTATGAAATCTATGGACTCTGACGTTGGTCAATTATGGTTACCAATATAACAGAATGATGAAAAACAGATTTGGTAAAAAAAAATGCTCGTTCTAGTCAACTTGCTACTTGCAAAATCACTACGAACAAATTTAGATAAATATTTTTAACGCTGATAATCGGCTTCGTGGGACCAGTTCACGTATGGCACCAATTGAAAAAATGTGTAGTTAAAAAAAAATACAGTGCAGTTAAACGGGGAAACGTAATTATTGTTGAATTCGGCTGCTGTTGCTGTTGAAGGTGTGCCATCGCTTGGCTCCACAGAGCGATCCGCTCGCTTTTAATGGCCAAGGAGCTGTCAGTCTGCCATGTCTGGCTTCCCGGGACCTGAAATGAGAGAGCGGTACGCGTGGGTCGTGCCGCGGCCGGAGGGAGGGAGCATGTCAGATGACGGGGCCGCCGGAGAGGGACGCTGGCGGGAAGGACAGATCGGTTGGGTGCTGAGACTAAAGGAGATCGTCGAGTCTTTTGCTTTCTTTACGCTTTGTAAAATACAAAAAAACGACCCGACAAAAGTGGGAATAGAAGGCACTCAGCAAGCGTTTATTACTTTGTTGACCGTAAGATTGCTATCTTGACAGGTTAATGGCTTAAACGACTGAATCTGTGTGATTTGTTTTTTCCCCCGTTTTTCCCTAGGACTCAGAACTGCAGTCTTAGAGTCTCGTTTTGCTTCTAAGTGGCACAGATCGCCTGCAGGATTAGGTCAGTTTTAATGTGGCTGCTTTTCACAAGGGGTCCATCCCATTGTTTTGCTTCTGTTGTTCACCTTGGCCTACATTAGTAGAGCTCCAGCATGGGTCGCTTTTATCCGCTGCGTTACATGCCGGGGGCCTGGAAGGGAGGGCTGGGGGCTGAGGTGCTCCGGTGTTGCGTGGGATGAGCCGGACTTGTTGCAAGGGTGTTGGCGCTGAAACACTGTATAAGGTGCTAGGGGCACTGGGTGCTAGGTATCATAGTTTCTGCAGAAAGTACCTAAAAGAGGCCAAGATGGGCTGATTTGGTACCAGGTCAGTATATTACAATAAATCAGTAAAAACTAATTTTTTAAAATAAGTTTGTTGGAGGACAGTGTTGAATTCAGTGTGGTTCTCTTGCCTGTAATTTGTGTGTGTGTAGGTGCAGAGGGCATTTTAGACCTGAAGGTCTGGATGTAGTGAGCTCCTTCGGCTTCCTCCCTTTGACTTTCTGAATCCTGGGAAGAACGAGGAGAAAAGTTCCAAAAGAGCTCTGAGAAGTTTAATCAGGTCACTGAAAGTGTGAGGTCAGGAAATTTGGGGCTGGAGCACCTTTCGCAGCGTTGTCCTGTAAGTAGGAACCCCTTGTAGGTCTCCTGCTGCTTGGCGACCATGGGGTGGGAAGACCTCTTCGCCACATCCTGGCGTACGGCAGCACACTTCGCACTCTGACAGATGCCGGGTCGCTCCTGGGGCACAGGTGGTAGTGGGGAGGGGGGGAATGCTCCGCCCCACCCTACTTTGCTTCGGGTTTCCTCCCAAATGTTGGGGCCACGTTTCCTCTCTGCCAAGTGGAACTGGGTCGCCCGAGGTTCTGCAGCGGAAACCGAATTTTAACGGCACATTTAGGTCGTATGTCTTTTCCCTCGTGCCGTGCGCGGCATGTCAAAGCAGCCACATGAAGACCGCAATGTGCACGCGCATGTGAAACCCACACGTTTGTGGTGCCACATGGTCAGGACAACCGGCTGTTTGTTAGTTGTTGTTGAACGTGGGCGCTTTATCACCCCCCCCCAAGCAGCCCTGACAGGTGAGGAAGCATCAGTTGGGTCTGAGCTCCTGCATCACACTTACCATCAGTTACATCGGGAATTGTGCCTGTGATCTGCAGTCCGCACGTCCTTTTGGACATGTCACCTTCCAAGGCAGATGAATAGCAGTCATAGCTAGCTGAGCAGTTTGTGGTTAAGGACAAATTGGTTTGTTAATGATTTTAAATAGCATGGGGGGGGGGGGGGGTCAGGGGGGCTTTGTGGATTTAGCCCCCGGACTGCATCCTCCTGAGTGAATCGTGTTGTCACTGGCTGCTCAGTTTGGGTTGTGTCTCTTGGCTCACCTGTGTTTCCCGGGTGACACTCTCCTCCTCTCTTCCAGCCCCTGTTCCTTTCGCAACCCTACATCGTGTCATGTTCCCCTTCCTATCTGTACCCCGGTCTCCCCCCACCTTGTTTTGGCCCCCTCAGATGCCCCCTTCTGGTTGACATGCTCATCCCGGGAAGCGGGGCAGGGTCATGTGTTCAGAGGTCTTCTGTAGGTTTTACACCTTGCCCCAGCTGTGTATTTTACTGAAGATTTTTTGGTGTAACAGCAGCAGGACGCCCAAGAGACAGACCTCAAACCCCACAGCCTCACACGTTTATCCAATCATCCGCCCGTTCCTCCATCCATTCAAGCGTCCGGCTGTCAACTCATCCATGCATATTTTCTTCTTAGCCACTTTGTGGGATTTTGTATTTTGTATGGAGGAGGGGTGTGCAGTAGCCCATTTTGTCCCTGGGGCAGGTGCTTTGCTCCCCTTTCAGTCTACAGCAGACCTGCTTTTTGCCACGGCTCTGCAAGCCACCCTGCATGTTCCTGAGCACCGTTTTCCCTGCCGCGTTTCCACCAACGCCGTTGGTGCTGGTGCCAGTGCTAGTGCTGGGCTAGTTCTTGCTTGGTGGCTTTTGGGAACCTGCCTGCATTTCCACTGGCTTCAAAAAAGAATGGAACAGAAATGTTACATAAGCAGAAGTGAAAGTAAAGCAAAGGTTAGTCTGTATTTCATTTTTCGGATTTATTGTTTATTATTTTTTGGATTTATTTTAAGTTTTTATAAGCTACTGAACCAGAAAAAAAATGTTTTCAGAGTCTAACACATTATCTCTCTATTGCCTGTATCCACGTAAAGGGTCCCTTGTAAGTCAGTTTATTTCCCTTGTCCTTTTAAGGATTGCACAATAAAAGAGCTAAAAACTTAACTGCAGTGAGCCTCATGATCTCTTAGGCATTATGTTTTCACCTGTGACATGTTTGTAATTTATTATTAAATCCATCTTTTGTTTTTTACAGAATAAGAAATATAATGTTGGGTCATTTATGTGAATTATGCAAATGTTTTAGTGCAAGTTATTTTATGTAAAATTCTTATTTTCAGCAAATGCAATCCATACCATTTTAAGGTTTTTAATGACATCTTGTCTCCTTAAAGCTCCCTGTCTCGCTCGCTGTTTCACTGCTGTCCTATTGAGAATCACACAATAAGAGTCTGCTAAAACTGAACTTTGCTGGCCACCACGTGATTTTCTCGAATGCCAGAATATTTCATTTTTTTTGACTTGTGACATATTTATTATTCATTATTAAATCAGGACAGCAGAATGATCTTTTGTTTTCCACAGAATAAAAAAAAAATATGTAATGTTTTTCTGGTAGTAAGCTTGGAAATTGCTTCACTACCAGCACCAGCAATATTAGACTAAATTGTATTATGGATTGAATTTTCCAGGTATGCAGAAGGGTTGGACATGATAGCCCATCCCACTTTCGGGAATGTTATGTCCCAAATTCCGAGACCAGATCCTCTGTGGTGCCATGCTGGAGCAATTTCTTCTGGGGGCAGTTTTTTGCTGTGAAAACGCAGGGAACCAGATTGGAAAAAAACTGATGGGGACTGCTCCAGATTGGGAAAAAATCTGACAATGGCAGTCAGGCTGCCCCCTAGACCCCCTCTTAGGGAGGGCTATTACCCCCCCCCCCCCGAATCCAGGGGCGGGGGGAGGGGGGGATGATAGCGATACAAATAAAAGCAAACGATGACAGGTTTCCTCCATGATTGGTTTCTGTTTATGTGTATCGGCAACCCAGTGCTCTTCAGTCCAACATTTTGGTATGCGTGGCTTGGGGATGCTCCCTTGGGCACCCCTTTTATTCAGTCCCTCTCATTCTGTAGCTTGGAGACTTTCATGTTTTCCTCTTTTAGGGGTCCATTGAGGGGGTTCACCACAGGCATCAGGGAGTGCCCCTGTCCAGCTGCCAAGTGGAGCACCAGGGCTCCCTTCCAGCTATTTTATTCTGTTTCTCCTCACATGCCTGTGACAGCTAGTGGTTCGCAGCTGTGTTTATAACATGCATGTGGATTTATATTACACGTGACGCGTGTATGTGAATATATGTGCTGCTATTTTATACACAGTTTTGCCATAAAATATACATGCAGAGGGCTTCTGGTGGCTTTCTGGGCTAATCAGCCTCTGGGGAACCCCCCACCATGCCGCATGGGTCTCCATTCATGAGCCCGATTCCCCTAACCCCCACACCTCCCACCCGGAACACTCTTGTTCCTCTTTCTCGGTGGTTGATTAAAACAAAACTCTCTCTGCCTCTCCCTTTGTTCCTCCCCAGCACTTTGATCGCTGCTCCATCACTTTCCTTTTATTCTTTCTCTTGGCTTTAATCATCTTCCATTTTCTCGCAGTTTTATGCCAGCCCCCTCCCTTCTGGACTGCTTCTGCCGTTTTGTCACCAAGCTTCTCCCTCCCAAGTTGACTCTTCTTGTCTAGGTTACTCCCTCTTCATTCCTCTACCTCAGTCTCTCTGAGTTTCTCCCATCTCTCTGACTTTCTCCCGTCTCTCTCTCCCTGTCTCTGTGACTCTCTCTTTTCTTGTTCCCGCTGTCCCTCATGACAAGGCTCTCCAAAAGGCAGGTGCCCAGGGGCTTCCCAGGACCATGATCTGGGCCTGTCTCTCTGACTCGTGCTCTCTCACCCCCTCTGTTTCTCACTCTCTATCTGTCAGAACGTTTACATACACACTGAGAAAATCGAATTATTGTGTTAGTCTGAGTAAAAACCATACTTACTTAAAGTGCATGCAAACACGTTAGTCTGACTGAAATCGTATCAAATCAAATTTCTCGAAGTCGGACTAAGACATTCGGACGATGTGATTGGGATTTTATCTACTCCTGCATACATACGTTACACGTTAATTCAAATCGGCCTAGGCGCTCTGTTCATGCTCCACAGTTTCTCCCACAAGCTTTGACCGGAAGTAACAGAAGAAGCTTGGAGCATAGCAGAAGACATACAGCAAGTAAGCAATGTATAGCACTGTGAAGCTGTCCAATTCACCGCTCAACTAAAGTGTCAAGAAGATACCAAAACTACGGTACTTCAAGGTGTTGGTTTTCCACTGGCGTAAAAACTGGTACCGGCACGGTATTTTGTACTAATTTAAAAAAATAGGTGCAGTAGGACTGGAAGACAAGCAATATACCAATACCAACTCGCAATCAATGTCCAATTCTTACATAACTAGTCAGCTAGATTTTTCTTTCCTTCAGTTTTGTAGAGATATTATAGTGCAGAGGGTTTGTTTCGCTAAAATATTTTTACTTTGTCATAGGAAAAAAAGTTTTACAATTTTAATGATTATTCCTTTTCAAGATTATCCAGTCAGTTTAAAGTTTATCTCTGCAGGTTTTGCATGAGCGCTGCATGCATTTTCTGAGGCGATCATAATCATTTTCATCCTTGCTGTTTAAATCATTCTTAGATGGGCACTTTTTTGTTTCATAAATACCCCAATATTTATTACAAGAAAATCAAATTGGGAATACTTGAAAAATGTCCAATACAGTATGATATTATAATAATGGTAATGATAATAATTATCATATTATATTATATTTACTTATATCTTGATCTTGTATCTGTTCTTCTAACCAGATCACAGTTAAAGGTTGTGTCACTTCATTTTTCCACACATGCATTATTGCTTTTATTTATTTATTTTTTTTACACCTGTGATGGCTGTGACATAGGTCAACTGGAACAAGCCCAATACTAACAAGTTGAAATGAGCCATATCACCACCCATTGTGTCGGAGTTGGACATACTTTGATAAATAAATCGATTCCCCTTCTGTGTATGTATATTGGGACAAGGGCAGCAGTCTGATTAAATGGCAGTTGAGTTCTAACCGTAGCTCAACTTAGCTGTGCATGTAAACATGCTGTTTGTTTCTCTGACTCTCTCCCCCCCTCTCTTCCATCCTTCTATTTTGCTCCCCCTCACTCTGCCCCTTTATTGTTCTCTAAGCCTCCCTCACCATTGAGTACTCTACCTGCCATCCCCCTGTGCTGTGCCCTCACACCTTTATAACTCTACCCCTCTGCTGTTTTCTGCCTGCCCTCCAAATCTCTCCCTCCCTGTAATATTGTGCCTGCCCCCATACCTCTGTAACTCCACCCCTCTGCCATTCAGTGCCTGCTTCAGTATCTCCATAACTCCACCCATCCGCTGTTTTCTGCCTGTCCTCCAAAACTATCTATTGATATACCATGGCAGGGGGGGCTCCAAAACTCAGGTGTTCAGGAAGCTCACTGGACGCTCTCTCTTTTTCAGAGTGTGCTGGAGTGCCTACTTCCCCCCCCCCCCACCAAAAAAAAAAAAGTTTGCTCATTAATGAAGTACTGTGTTCAGGTTACTGCATGCAAGCAGGGGTTGAAGGCTGGGGTGGTTTTTGGGTGCAGCAAATCACTTCAAACCACCTGAGATTTTATGTAAATGGAATAAAGAGGACGGCCAGATGAGGAGGACATGGGCTGGCTGGCGGGAGCCAGGGTAGCGGGGGAGGGGGGGTCCTACCATTTTCACTACCTCAGCTGCGCTCATTCCCATAGTTCAAAGCACTTACCCAGCTGTTCGTTAGCTTACACTGCCTTGCTGATGTAATCCCAGCTGTCCACGGGGGCGTCTCCATCCACAGGTCAGGTTTCACGGGTTCAAACGAGGCAGGGGAATGGCCTCTCTAGTGTGGCTGACAGTGGCCATCGTTCTCAGACCTGCACGTTGCTCGTCTCTTGCTGGGCACCACGTGCTGCTTCCCCCCCCATTGGTGTTCCGCTGTTCAATCTGCGAGCTGTTTGTGTTTTTGTCTTTGTTAGCTTTCAAATGTTTTTTTGGGCTTGTTGGAGTGCTGTAATTGTTCCCTGGGACCACAAATGACCTGTGAAGCTCTGAGGTGGTGGTGGGGGAGAGGGGGGTGTGGCACTTCCAGAGTGTCGGGTTCACCCAGCGATCCCAGCGGGTTAGAAGTGGTCCGTCTCGTTCCTTGTCTTCTCCTGATGGTATATTGATGTCAGAGCTCATACAGTTTGATGACTGGAGTGTTGCATAAATGTTAAATAAATGTTTTACAGTTCCTCTTTCATAAAGGGTTTTTTTTTTTTTAGACCCCCCCCCACCCAGCTGGGACGTCCTTAACACACATGGTTGACGCCCCTGGGCTGGATCTGCTGCTGTCGGGATGGTTCACTTCACACAAGTACAGGGTCCCGCCCCAGCGGCACGGATGTCAGCCATTAGTTCCAGGCATTATGGGGGTGGGGCATTATGCAGGAGGGAGGGGATAGAGAAGAGCAGCGTGTGCCTTGGAGACTGCAGGTCATCAGGTACCTTGGAGACTGCAGGTCAGCAGGGAGTACGCACCCCCTCACCTGTAGTTTAGGGTTTTAATATGAGTTGGCCTCATAGTGACCGCTCTGACATTGACTGGCTGAGGCATGCTCCTGTCTGCCAGCGGGGGGCAGCAAAGCTACGTACCATAGGGATGAGGGTGGGGTTGTGTTTGGGCTCCGCCGGGGAGGGCTAATTGTGGGTAATTGTGTCACTCTCCATCAGCATAGTACTGAGACTCCTGTAACCCTGGCAGCCTCCTGCCTCCGTGCTGGCGTCCTTTTGGGTTACACTCCATGTAGCAAGAGGCAGAAGGCCTGCCAGTTGGTGAGAAACAATGCTGTGTTCCCTTGCTGGACCGACTCTCTTGGGCTCTTTCCATGTGGGTGTTAGGTTTATGGTGTGTCTCATTTTCTGGAGTTGGGGTAAAGGTTAGGGGTGTAGTTAGGGTTCTTAGCCCTGAGCTGCGGATGCTAGGAAGCATATGGAGCCCCAGTATTTATATTTTAGTACATTCATAACAAATCTGGTAAAAATCTGATAATGCATGCCAGGATACTGTTTATGGTTACGATATGGTATTATCTAAATTGAACATGTGCTAATTGCATTTATACCTAATTAATACATTTAACAAAATAAACATTTTTAAAAATTAAAAAACAGAATTACTGTTGAATGTGTAAGCCGCCATGTTGAAATTATGTCACTGGAGCAAGTCGGACAACAAAATCATGTCCTACATCAACATCATAAAAGGCGTTTTTCTGACAGGAAGTGATGTTTTCATCCGAGTTCCGAGTTGGAAAGAAGTAATCGAACACACCATATCTATCGTGACAAGGGGGCCTGTAAAGGTCCTGTGCCTAGGGACCTCATATGATCATGATCTGGCCCTGCCTCTCAGACTCTCTCCCCCCATCTCTTTGACACTGTCTCTGACCCCCCCGTCTCATCAGCGCCTGCCCCCCATACCTCGATAAGTCCACCCCTTGATTGTTCTGGAACCTACCCCCTCCACTCCTCCTCCCATGCCCTGTGTAGTGCGTTTTATGGGACAGGCTGTGAGAGGTTTACTGCACCGTATGTGTATTCGGGCCTTTTTACAGACACAGCCTGGGGTGCTACAAGCTTTGAAGCCCCATGAGCACTGTTATCTGTGATTTTATGAGGCCCCTCCCACACACACACACCTTTGTGCCAGGCTGCCTAACTGAATGCTGGACCCACTGCCCTCTCTGAGTGAGACTTTCTCCTGCTTGAGCTCTTTGATTTTCAGCAACTCAGAAAGGAAATTCCTCATTTGCCACCTTCTTGCCTTTTTTATGGCAGTCCCTTTTTTCTCCCCCCGTGATTCAGTTTTGATGAGCTCCCTGTAACTCTGCATGGGTCCTAGTCTCCCATGAATGAAATATGACACCAGCAATGAGGTAGCAGTCTTACACTAAAATGGAGTCTCTTCCACTGCTAAGTTTTTGGTAATAATCCTGGTCACTGATAATAGTGTGTGTGTGCATGTCTGTGTATGTGTGTGTGAGAGAGAGAGAGCGAACGAGACAGAAAATGTGAAAGAAACAGTATGAGAAGGATGGAGATAGAGAGGGAGGGAAGGAGAAAAAGAGGGATAGTCAGAGGGAGGGAGAGAGGGATAGCTCCCACCCCTGTTTGTTTTCTCTCTGCAATGTGTGTACCTGCATCGGTCTCTGGGGTGTTTGACCGGTATAGCTGCCTGTGTGCCTTCTGCCTTCTGCCTTCTCTCACAGCCATGGTGGTATTCACAGCCCCACCCTCCCCACAGCTGCCCAAATGCCCTCTCCAGGAAAATGTCTGCTGACGTGACGGTTAAATTTCCCTAACGAGCCCGTTAATGTCCAACTTGGTTAATCAGTCAGCGATCTGTGCGTAGCCACTCAGATGAGTATGTAACTTGATTCATGAGTCATCTTTTATTCCTCAGTAAAGTTTTACAGCCAAAGCCTAGATTTCCCAAAAATGAGGATGAGGATGGGGTGGGGTGGGGGGGGGAGGTTGGTTTTTCTGGAGCTGCTTTCGTCTGGGAGGATGAAGGAAACGGCAAATAATAAAGTGCGTAGCTACTGCCTGGTGCCCTGCTGTTGTGGGCGCACTGGTGGGTGTCTTTTAGCCAGAGCCAGGCAGGAAAAGCTGCTTCTGTGTCAGGCGGTAATCCCTGATGCTCCACACATCACCATGCATTCGTAGCGGTGGAGCCTCTTGGCCACGCTCCATCAAGCCTAGCTTATGGCTGATGACCTGCAAAGTACGTGACAAAGCACAGGACCTCAATTCATTGACTGCTCCCCCTGGGGAGATGCTGCTCTTCATTGGTGCACCCCCAGTCAAACACCCCCTTGTTATTGGTTACTGTGGCTGGGTGGGTCCTCTTCCCTCCCCTGAGCAGCCAGTTTTTCCATGGCAACTTGAGGGACTAGATTTTACAGCAAGGAACATATAGTGAATTCCAAGCCCCCATGTCTGTACTGTTTAAACAAACTCCATAGCTTCAGTCTGTACTTTATGAACAAATGGGAATTCCAGACCCTCTGGGTGCTTTGCCATTGAAGTTCAGGAACCTGGTTCTGAATTCCTGGGGTGTCTTGATTTGGAACTTCTGTAGTTCCTCACCTCATGTGTCACCTTTTCTTGCACTTCTGTATATCTAATCTGTTAGTTCTAGTGCTTGTGATCAACCAGTTAGCAAGTTTATCACTGTAGGTCCTACTTTGGAGTAGGGACTAAACAAAATAGTTTAGGAACTACAATTGGGCTGAATTCCTGTGGTAGGAATGCGAGAGGAGCTCCTTGCCCTGGAGAACAGTTGCTAGTGTGGGAATCAATAATTCCGCATACACTATCTGTACTGTATGAACAAACAGGAAGTCCAGTAACTTTGTCGGTACTGTATGCTGTATCACTCATTTAAACATTCCAGTCATATCTGCCAGCCACTCTCTGTACAGATGTATAGCAAAGTCCTGAATCTTCGTCCACCAAGTCTTTTCTGGTCTGTACCTCACGCCTCACACTTCCTGCACTCAGACACATACAGGGCACTCTTCCACCGCATACTTTTGGTACTTTTACCACTGTACTGACTTACGATCAAATTCTAGTACCAAAAGTGCCAAACCAGCTGCGGCACTTCATTGGTACTTTGTGGTGGGACTTGAAACATTTCCTTTGTCGACTGGTTATGCAAATAACCTGCCACTGAAACACATTACAAATGCAGCCTTGAAGACGGTTGCAAACTAAGAAAATACTGATAAACAGATAAAAAAGAAAAAAATGTATTTTGGTCTTTACTCATCATTGCGCAATGTTTTGAATGGAAGAAGAAAAGTGCTATCACACAGCAGAATGGCGTTTATTATTAATGCTCTTATTTTGTAAATTATTTGGAGTCGTTTTGAGTATGACACACTCTTATAGATTTACCGAGCATGCAGCGTAGAGGTTTTCATTCAACCATTCTGCAGGTGCAAAGGTAGACCCATTTTTTACCTAATATCTTTGAGCTTTGTATGTTGTACCCAGTTGCTCCTGGATGCTGATCAGTCCAAATTTCCAGCAAACACTCAACCTGTCATAGTTCAAAGTGATTCCTTTACTGCCATGTTTGTTAAATGTTTGTTGCTACCTGATTTGTACAACCTACCTGATCCATTCCTTCTAGGTTCATGTATAGTGTACATGTGCACATGCGTATTTATGCCAGTTGCATCACTGACACCATGTCTGTGTTCCGGGTACTATATCCAAGTTTGACTAACCTGTGCTCAGGTTCTCTCTTCAAGCGGACCTGGGCACACTAGTCAAATGAAATAGATTTCGGGGTTAAATTTCCTCGGGCACGGTACAAATCAGCTAGTGTGAGTACACCGTAAGAAGCCCAGGGAGAGAGAATTGACACAGTGGGATTGCTGTCTCGCTGACCATGGCACTCCCCTCGCTGACTCCCGCTCTAACATCACTGTAGCCCGTTCTGCAAAGACCCGTGCGAGCAGATGCTGAAGAGAGGCACAGTCTCTCTTGTCCATCCCTCTTGTCTCTCTCTCTCCCCCTCTCTCCTGTCTCTCTCCCACTCCCCTTCTTTGTCTCCTTCTCTCCTCTCTCTCCCTCTCCCTGTGCACCTGTCTGTTGTTCACCCGTGTGTGGGATTTGTGCCTCTGTACAGATGCAGGCTGATCTCGCATACACCCCCTTGCTCCTGGCGCCAGCCTTGGTTCAGGCAGCACTGCGCCAGCTTCCCAGCTGGCCCCTCATCCCTGGAGACCACCCAGTAGTCTGTTTGGAGGGGTGGGAGCATTTTTGATGTGGTACGGGGCAGATGTGTGCCACAGGGGTACCTGGCATTACCCACCCCCTGTTTTTACAGTGCCCTTTGCCTGCGGGAGGCGCTCTCCTCCACACACTGCATGGCAACCAGTTGTTAAATCGAGTGTCACATACCCCCTCAAGCTGGGGCCCAAAATCGTCCTGTGAATGAAGTTTAAACGTACCCTGTTACCCACCCGCCTTTCAAGCGCGCTGGGCTTAGCCTCTACAAAGTAAACAGGCCTCATAAAACACACTTTGAGGTTTTTAATGGAAGTGGATACTATCTCAATTAAATAACTTTGTGAGGGATTTCTCTTTGGGTGGGGGGAGGGGCTATTTTGCAGACTCTTTTGAGTGCTTTGCTGTAGGGTGGCCCTGTTCACCCCTAGGCCTGGGAGCATGAAGCTACCGACAGTAAGATAGAGGTAAGATACATTTCATCAGGAGTTGAGTCAAAACAACAAATGTCTGCAGGTCTAAGAGTAGATTTGTCACTTGGAAATGCTGGCAATGTGCTCCACTCATACCAAAGTGCTAAAATCACCAGGGGACTCTGCTGCCTCAGGTAAGGGTGAAGGAGGCAGTGTCTGCGGTTGTCTCGGCGAGTCTGTGCCAGTCTGTGCCTGTCTCGGGGAGTCTGTGCCAGTCTGTGCCTGTCTCGGGGAGTCTGTGCCTGTCTCGGCCAGTCTGTGCCTGTCTCGGCCAGTCTGTGCCTGTCTCGGCCAGTCTGTGCCTGTTTCACGGAGTCTTTGTATGTATGTATGTTTCTCTTTCTCATCAGTGGTATGATTTTCACTGTCCTGTATCCCAGAGCACTGTGTCTTTGCTCAGACATACTGCTCGGGCCACACTGAGGAACAACAGGAGTGAATCAGTAATAACTTTCTGGGGGTTTCTTCAGTTTCCCATATCAGCGCAGCTGCTGAGGGGGCAGGCAGAGCAGAAAGGGGAATCCCATTCACGCCTCCCTGTGCAATTGGAAAGTATGAAAGGGCAGAAAGGCACCCGGAGGGAAGCTGGCATTCTGGGGCATTCTGGAGGATTCTGGGGGATGAGGTCACCTGTCTCATGCTCACATTAGTCATGCTTTATGGTTTGGGCTTGAGAATGAGATCCTCAGGGATGACCTGCTTCCTCTGGGGGAGGGGAAAACAGAAGAATCCTGACATGCCCACTCCTGCCTTAATCATTTGGTGGGGAAGGTGGGCTACCTGGACTGGGTAGTATAAAGGTATATGTATGTTTGGGGGGGGGGGTGCACATTTTCAATAACTTATCTTGTTGTCCTTCCTTCTAACATTATACATTAATGGAGAGAATGGCAGAGAGAGTAAGGCCTCGCTCATACTTGCTGCAGACAGTAAATAATCATGGGAGTACTGTGTGTGTTTAGCAGAGTGGGGGGTTCGGGGTGATTTGGTCCCTACCAATGTTGAAACCACTGTGGTATGGATAACATATTAAATCTAAAATATTTACGAAATGTACTGTGCATTTTACCTACTTACAGTACAAAACGTGGGGTTAATATCATTAATGAAAACAAATTTCACTAAACAAATAACAAACTAAACTAGTGTTGTCATGATACCAAAATTTAAAACTGAACGATTTATCGATTTTAAATTGACATTGCAATTTGAATCAACGTGATTAGCACATGGCAAAAGCTGTAATTTACGATATGCACTATACAGCATGTCTGACCCAGGGTTTAAAACTATTTTGATAATAGTTTTAGAAATTCCTGCCATCCGCTGTGTGTGACAGTCTTTCTAACCAATCAGAAGTGCCGTGCTCCTCGCATGCCAGTAATGCTTACCGAACAGCAGTGGCCCAACGTGACTGCATATGCGCCCACAAAAAGCAAATGCATGAAACCCAAGGAAAACATTACATTCTCAGTGCAAAAAAATATTGATTCTATTTCTGAGCTATAAAAGTGAATTATCTATTTCAAGGTCAGGAAATTGTTTACAGAAAAGTCCTATTATTCTTGGAGTGATTATTCTGACTGAATTTTGTGATTGTATAAAATACATTTGCATAGTTGTAGTTTAGTTTTGTGTAGAGATTTGCACATTTGTATTTTAGTTCTGTGCACCCATGCAGCCAAGTTTGTGTTTGCACACTTGTTTTTTCATAGTCATAGATGTACAGCTCCACATATGCACATATTTTCAGAAGCCATGTTGCGACTGCAAATCAGGATTATTAGTGCACAAACAGGGAAGGAAACCCTGTATTTACATTTCTAACTGTCCTGGAGGTGGGTGAATGGCATTTTGATAATCAGGCGAATCCAGCCAATAATACCTGAAATAATACCCGTGATGGGTTCAGGCACACAGATCCCACCCACTTGCCGCTCGGTGCCTGGCAGTTATGGGTTTACAAAGTATTGAGTGTTTCAGAAACCTGCCAGAAATTCCAGCATTCAAAGCACATATATTGAGTTTTTGCACACATTGTAAACATGAATTTTGCTGCACAAGTGTACAAAATTCATACAAGTTGAAAATTCTCAGCACGGGTGTACAAAACTGAATTACAAGTACATAAATATATTGTGCACAACCATGGAATTTTGTTATAATAATCACTCCATAATTATTAAGGGTCCATGCAATGATAGGTACAGGATCCCTGTTTGTTTTATTTTTAAATTATTACTTAATTTAACACTGCCGCAGCTTGTGTTTGTTCTCTGCTAATTTTTTAAAAAGGTAACAAATATATGTTGGAAGCAATACACATGTTTAGGTTCTCATTCTTGCATTACATGATTAGAATATAGGCCAGTTAATGGGAATCGACCGATATTGGTTTTTCAGGGCCGATGCCATTACTGATTATTGCTAGTGAATGATTACCAATAGCTGATATTTGGAACTGATATACACACACACATATTTAGTTATTTACAGTAAAAATGAAAATCTCAGAACGCAACACAAAATATTGCCTTTATTACTTATTTTATGTGTGGTTTCATACAACTCATGATGATGTCCACAGATGGGACCACAGGTTGGACGTATTTCTGGGTTTTGCCACAGTTCCCCCCATGCTTATGCTTGCATTGCGTGTGTTGCAGATAGCTTTCCCTGGTGGTGTAGAATGAGTAACATAGTTCCAAAAAGCACTGTTTGGAACTTTCTTTACATCCATCTACAATGAGAAGTAATTACAGTAAGGCCTCTCTATTTAAAGTAAATGTTAAACTGTAAATGTTAAATTAATGGCTAAATTATTCATTATACAAAACAAAAAGTGTATACTTTTTAGATTCTTAAGTGTTCATAACAGAGTTTAAGGTTTAATAATCATTAATTCATTTTGCTTAACTACATAATAGAGGATGAGTAAATGCTGATAGGTAAGCAGTCCTTCAAACTCTGTGCAGTCATTATTTCGTTTGTCTAGTCATTTATATTGACATTAATTCTAGCACCACCTCGTATGGAGGAGTAATGTACGCACTGCATGGGTTTCGGTGCTTCTAGCTTTATCATACAGTAATATGATTTCCTAACACGTTTTGTACTCATAAGGTTTTTTTATGTTCACCTATGGTCCGCTTCATCTTTGAACGTGACTGTTTCAAGGTGTTTCGTGCGTATGCAGCTGATTAATAAGGGCGATTTTTGGCGTGTTGGAGAAAGGAGCAATGGACAAGTATTTTGAAAATGTTCATAAGATCTGGTAATTCTATTGTTAACACTTTGTTATTACAGCTACTAACAATGCATGTACATCCCACTGCATGTTATTCCGACATTTCAGCGCTATAACCGGGAAACCGTGAAGGCTTTTCATTATGGAAATAGCTCACACAAGCTACGTGGTGTTTCCAGTCTAGAAGATTGTATTGTTTTCAATTGGGAAACATGAGCCACTTTACCTTCAGTCGTCAATAAAATCTCACACTCAGCTGCTCTCCTCTTCTCCTTGGTGCTTCGCGCTGTGACGTAATGAGTTCAGTGGTGGTTGTCTATTAACCATATGTCATCTAGCCAATCAGAGATTGTTGTGGGCGGGACTTTATGTGATTTATAGTGGCTCTGTGTAAAAAGATAGCTGCCAGGAAAAAGATCAAATGCATGTATTTCATGGATTCAAAGTTTTTATTGTCATGTATAATGCAATTCTTACTTGAATGCCTTCACAGACTGGATGATTAGACAAATAAAGCAGTGCAACATTACAGTAACTAACAATAAATAAACTGCAAACTTATATGTACTGTTAGAGCATTTATGTAATTTATTTATATTTTATTTTACCAGGTAAGTGAACTGAAAACCAGTTCTCACTGCTTTATGTGCTTTTCAGGAGAAATAGCAGATTACGCATTGGAACTTCCTGGGATGTAAATGTCATGCGTGTGACTAAAATCTTCAGCCAATAAGGGCAAACTTGTGTCATTCCAGAGGTGGTTCTACTTTGTGCTGCACTGTCTGTCTCAAGTTGTCTTGCACTCGCGAGGATTTTGTACCATGTTGCTCACTTGTCATAATGTGGAAATGTTTGACTGACTACAAAAGGTGTTTTATAATGCATAGAAAAAGTCATGTCTACTTCAACTGTAGTAGGCTCATACAGATCAATATTTTATCATTTTAGAAATACGATACCTATCTCTCTAAACTTTATGCTGCGTCATGTATCGATCCTTTAAATATTTGGCTAAGTTCGTGGTGGTACAGTGCCACAACTCACATACAGGCTTGCATATGTCCTGTGATTTACTGTCTTCATTTGGCACAAAGCCAAGTCTTTCCAGATGCCACTCTAACTACACTCTGGCTGTATCAGAATTTAGGGGATGCATCCTTCTAAGGTTGCAATCAAAGACCTAATTCATCACAGCAGTGCAGCAAGGCTGTCTCCTCTCGCTCCCAAGTCTGCTTCGAGTGTGGTCTAGAAATTTGTAGTTCTTTTGCAGAGTTGCAAAGCAACCAACATATTCCAAGATTGGCGGGATGCAGCCTACAAAGACTACATAGATCGTGTCTTTTGAATGATGCAGACACTGAATTCAGACACGATCTCTTTATTGATTAAGCACAGTGGTGAAAGCTCTGATGCTTCTGAACTAGTCTTCTTAACTTCTTGGGTGTTTCTTAATACCAAGATTGCAAAGATCAGAGTTGTGGTCTTGGCAAGAGTGGTCTTGCTAAATTGCCTCTGAAGAACAAACTTGGGTCAGGATTAATCTTGGGATTGGTCTTGTTCAGCACAGCAATTTAGCCTTTATTGTTTTTTGCAATATCAAGGGATTTTTACCATCCTCTGTACTTCTGTTTTTGAGTATTGAAACTGGTCTTTGGTAATGGACGATGATGTAAAATGGAACACAAGAACAGTCAATTACACATACTGAGAAACACCCCTTGTGTGGCACTGGACTCAGATCTAGACACATAGTCTATGATGCTCAGTTGTAAGACGTCGATAGAATCGTAGATTCGATACCATGAAAAAATAGTGCTGAATCCCTTTAATAAGTAATAGAATGGATACTTTTTGTACTTTTGTCAACACTAAAATAAACTACTACTAAACAAATAACAAATATTGCCTCAACTAATTGAAATAAAAAACAAAAACAAGTCAAATTGGATTTTAAGTGAAAATACAAAAACTACATAGGGGCAGCTTGGTTGCATGCTGGTTGGTGCTGTTACTTCACACTTTTGGGAGCAGGGTTCGAGTCTCTGTCATGGCTCCATGTGTGTGGAGTTTGCATGTTCTCCCTGTGTCAATGTGGGGTTTTCTCTGTGTTAAAGTGTGAGGGAATGGAGTGCGAGTGTGTCCTGCAATGGGATGGCATCCCATCCTGGGTTAATTCCCTGCCTTGTGCCCTTTACTTTGGGGATAGGCTCCGGACCTCTGTGATCCTGCATAGGACAAGTATGTAAAATAATATGGATGGATTAAAAATGAAAAGCATAGCAACACTGATGTTAGGACGTAGGGTATATGGTATTGTTGTTGTAATCATATTTTGTTATTTATGTTAATTTAATTCTGGGAGTCTTTATAATCCTGTAGTGAGGAATCATACACCGGAATCATGGTTGTATATAATCTTTGATCCAATCTCCTTGTTGAATTTCTGCTGAATTTTCCCCGGCCAATGAACAATAAAGGTGTATTTGTGTCACAGAATGGATCATCCTCATTGTTTCGGTTTTCGACTTGTATGCACCCTCGTGCACAGCATCTCACTGTGGTCCTCATGGCTGATCACAGCAGTGTGTTCAGTGGCACATCTGTGTCCATGTAAGACCTGCTCCTGTCTGGGCTGCAAGCATGCCTCAGGGCCCTGCTGAGTCAGTGTGTGGCTCTGATGGTAGGAGATTCGGCCCTCCCACAACAGGCCTGGCTCTGCCTGTGATTTCGGCCATCTTGCTGCAGGATACCAGGACCGCACAACAAGATTGTCAGAACGCTTGACCCTGCAGCTGACTGAGCTGACTGTGTGTGATATCAGGGGTCTGTCCTGCTCCCTTTCTTACCACTGCTGCAATTAGTGGTGATGATTCAGAGCCCTGGCAGGATAGTGAAAGTGACAGAATTTGCTTCATGCACAGTCCGGTATGACCCATAAAGCTCAGATCAGACCACATTTCTAATGGCTGCAGAGCTGAAGACCTAGATGAGAGCTGAGCGCATTTTAGCTGAGGTGCCATCCATAACATTGATCCTGCTGGCAAGTGAGGCGTCATCTCAGTGAAGTGCTGATCCCAGATCAGCCGGTCTCTTGTTTTCCATCTGGAGCATCATGATTAAAACATTCAAACGTCCATCGGAATGCTGATTCTTGGGAGCATATCTGACTTGCTGACGTTGCCCCCTACAAGGAGGGAGTGGCCTGTTATATACTGTGGGATGCTGGGGAGGGTTTGTCTCTCCCGTGTGGCAGATGACTGAATGGGCGAGAGGGCAGGCTCTCACACAGTGTGGTGCAGCTTGATGAGACCCGCCCCAAGTGTCAGCCTCAGAGACTCCGTGTTTGTACACCATGAACGGGAACGATGTGGATCGGCGCGTGCCGCCATGCCCGGACGCGTGAGTGCTATACTGAGTGAAGCTGGGGGCGGTGATGCCCGACCACTGGCCAGATGTGGAGGCGGCGCGCAGAAGGGGCTGCCAGAGATGGGCTCATGAGAAATTGGGCCGTGTTGGGAAGCTGCTCTCGGTTTTTCCCAGAAACTCCACGCCTTCCGAGATCCAGGCTCCGCTCCGTGCTCTGCTGAGTCATACTGTTCTCACACGATGCAGCTTTTGCCTGGACCCCAAGTGCTCCCCCATTCCTTAATTCTTCTCTCCACAGTTGCGCCCCCCCCCCCACACACACCCCGAGCACAACTTGCAAGCGGGGGCAGTAATACAAGGCAGCCCTAGGGAGGGGGGTGTCATTTCCAAACCAGCAGGAATTTGGCTACCAGGCCCCGTAATGTATTCAAGATGAGCGGAACTTTATGGAAACCCCCGCCTCCCTGCCTTTAAAAGCACCACTCCTCTCACTCCCCCGGCAAACACAGAGCCGGAGGAAGAGCCGTACGTGTCCCATCCTGCACCGCAGCAGCCATCCCTTGCCTCTCCGAGCCACTGGGCGTTCGCAGCAAGGACACAGACGGGGTGGTCTGGCATGTTTGTGTGGGGTAAGCGGCCGGCCGGGGAGTGGAGGGGGGCGCCTGTGCGGAGAACGGCTATGGTTCCAGGAGCTGTGATGACGGGAGTCCTCTGTGTGTCATGGTCACGGCGGGCTGGCATCTCTGTCCATATGGGGGCCTTAAGCATCCATCCCATTTCTGGATGAGTGTATGTGTGTTTGTGTGTCTGTGTGTGGGGGGACTTATATGTGAAGCTACATTCATGACGGACCTGTAAAATATTCTGAGGAACCATTAGTGGCTAATTTTGGGTTTTTAAAGAGTTCAACATTGTCTAAGCACTCTGACCCCCCCAATATGTGATCTGTCTAGCCCAGTCTGCTCTTAGGGCTGGCTGCTCTTCTGTACCATTAGTCTGCATGAGTGCATGTTTCCACAAGCTCACGCGTCACCACCAACACCCCCCCCCCCCCAGGTCACATTTATTGCAGTTGGGGATTGGTGCCGGCCAGGATGAATTTCGGGGGAATGAACGAGAAAGCAAGTGAGGCAGCTTCCGGTGCCTCATAAAGTGGGTTGCAGGTCACATATCATGGGTCTGGACCAGCCGGCACCCCCGGCCCATCTGCATTTTCATTGGCTGTGCTCTCCTGTTTTCCATAATAGTGGGTGTGACTCTGTGGGTGTGACTCTGTGGGTGCGTGTGTTTGGTCCATGTGGGTGACTGTGTTATTGAATTCCACAAGAGGCAGACAGGCTGTTGAGCCCCAATAGTCACTGAATCATCATGTCTTTCAGTGCAGCGGAAATGTTTAACAAGTGAAAAGGTGGGAGATGTTTCCTATTGGTCCGCAGTGGGCAAGGAGGGGCAGTTTGGTCAGTGCTCATGTTGCCGTGGTGTGTCTGTGCTGAATCAGTGTGGTCTGTTTTCTCTGTGAGTGAGTAAGACTTGACACTGGGACAGGGTGACCCTTGAAGCTGTAGAGGGATTGTGTGTGAATTCCCTTGCCTTAATAATCTCTGTGCAGCCCAGTGGTTCTGTGTGATTAAGAGAGATTGTCTCTGTCAGTCTTTCTGTCACCCATTTTGTGGCAGACAGCTGGCATGGATTAATCACAATGACAGAAAAACAAATGGGCAGACAGAGAAACAGACAGACAGACAGACAGACATGTTGACCAACATAATCACTTGGGAAGCATTTCTCTCCACCTATGTGTGAGGGACTCCAGTTATATTCTTTTTTCTTAATTTTCTGAATTTAGAAGGCGAGTTGAAGGCCATTTCTTCTGTCTGTGTGGATAACCCCCAGCATGGGAAAAATTGCAGAGCAATTACCATCTCGGAGTCAGCGGGAAGTCCGGTACTTTATGATATTTATGGCTGAACATGTGGAACCTGTAGTGTGGGAATCCTGGCATGAGGATGGGCGATCTGGCCATTGATTTGGGGAACATCCTTCCTCTGACATCAGCTGGAAATGTTCCTGCTTCGCAACCATAACATGTGTCAGCGTGGACCTTGAATTCAGATCTCTGCCTGGCTTTGCTTTAGTACTGTTAGTAATAATGTCATCATTGCCTTCTGTCTCTGCACCTAACTCTCACAGTCTGTCAGCAGGATTCTTACATTAATCATGTGGGTGTCTGTGCCCTTTCCCATTTCCCGTGGATCTTTGCTGCTGTTCTAGGCAGAAGTCCGGCAGCTCCATTGCGCTGGAATTCCATTTTAAGTGCCGCATTTGTGAAGCCCCTCACATTAATTTGGTCCCCAACCAACGCCTGGCTAATATTTGGATCCCAATGGATATGCAGTTTTCCTAGGTGCTTTTTTTTCTCTCTAAAGAAAAATAGAAAAATAACAAATGAGTTACACAACTGCTGAACAAATTACACTATTGTTTTTGTAAATAAATATGTTAACTCAAAATATGAATCATACTTTAAACAAGGGTATTTGAAAGTAATAGGAAATAAAACACAAAAATAGTGATTTAACCACATTCAATGCTCTCTTTGGCATTTCATGATTTCAGTTTATGACAAAACATGTTTGAAAACAGATTTATTCAGCTTTGTGGTGATGTTATTCATCTAGGGAAACTGGTGAAGGTGGGAGGAATTTAGAACTCTTACCTTTGGTTATTGTGCAGGCTCACTGCTGTTGGTGAGGATAAGGCACGCTGCAACACTGCCGATGTGAGTGCTCTGCGTGGCTGTTGGTCAGTTGCATGCAGCCACACGCACCCATCACTATATTGCCATAAAATGCTTAAAAATTTAAAATTGGGCCAATGGATAGGCTGACCTCTAGTCCCGGGCATAGCTTATGAGTATTTGGGGGCTTGCTGCCCCCCCCCCCCCAACCCACCCATAAGCAATGGCAGGTACAGCATTGCAGCATCTGCAAGGTATTTTGGGGGTTTTCCATGGCCGGCATTTTCCGTCTGGGTGAAGATGGACAAGCAGACTGACAGCTAATCCTGACATCAAAAGAGGGGTCTGGGAAGGTTGGGACCATCTGGGGGAGAAGCCTATAGAGCTGTCAGAGTGACCCAATGAAGAGATGGTTTTAGGAAAAGTATAGCGTAAGGGGGCCTTTTCTGAAGCACTGCCCTGTTATGTGCTGTCAGTGATCTGAGGCGTCCCGTTGGTCTCTTTGGCCCTGGTCTCCTGACGCACATCCCCCCCCCCCCCACCCCCCGTCTCTTCCCCCCTTGGTACAGGTGGTGGCCTGATGGGGAACTCCTCTGCCTCCTTCATGGGCACATTTCTCACCAGCAGCCTGAGCTCCCCAGCCTCGCACTCCTCGGGCCCCCCCACATCGCCCTCTTCGCCATCCTTCCGGGGGACAACGCACTCCAACGCCTCGCAGATATGGTTTCCCCACTCCCATGATGGTAAGAGAACTTCAGCAGGCTCCACACTTCAGCTCCTCAGGGGAGGTGGGGAGTGGGGTAGGGAGGGGGATCACTGTGGGGAGAGGAGGATTGTGCTTCTCCACCGAGGATACATGCATGTCCAAGATGGGAAAAGCTGAGTGGACGCAATGGAGAATGACAGTTATGGGGGGGGGGCAGAGTAACTGCTGTTGCAAGAGAGAGAGAGAATGGCAGAGGTGGTACAGCCATGATGGGCTACACATGATCACACCCTCCCCCAGTGATCATTCAGACTCCAGTGGCCCCTGATCAACGTCCACTAATACTAAAGGCCATATTGACGACTGCAACCCAGGTCGACCTGCTGGTTCTGGTTCGGTGTTGCTCTGATCTCAAGGGGTGGGCTGAGGCTCAGCACCACAGAGGGAATTGATGCCCTCTGCCCCCCACCACACGTGCAGCCTGATGCATGTCACCCATCTGCCAGGTCCCCATGAATGTGGCGGGTGGGTGGCTCCCCAAAAACAGACCGCGAGCGGATGTGCAAACGGCTCACGCTACCCCCATCAGGTGAGGAGACCACCAACAGACCATATCCTGCCCCACCAACTGCCAGGCCCTGTAGGAGGGCCTGCCTGTGGTGGTACGCCTGCTGCCTGCCTCTCTCCCGAAACTGTCTGCATCTCCCCTCAGTCACCAGCAGTGCGCTGGAGAGGTGTGATGTTTGTCGATAGTGATGTCCCGACCCGCGGCCTGCCTGCTACTGCTAAGGGCCCTAAAAGCCCCATTGGACACATACTTGCTAACTGTTGGCCACCCCACACTCAACAGATGATTCACCACAGACTGGTTTCAAACCCCCCACATCTGAGATTTCCGGAAAACACTGTGCTTTAGCCACTGCTGTTCTTCACAAACCGCGTATTCCGTGGCAGCTTCCCCCCCAGGACGCAGGGGAGGTCCTACGCTGCGGCTGGTTGTGGTGGGAAGAAATGATGACACGTCTGCTGGGATTAACCCCCCCTCCCCCAAGGTCACGTACTGAGCTAAACGCGGCCGCAGTGGTGGGGGACCATCTTCGGGGAGAAATGGGACCCCCATGGGGACTATAGGACACGGTAGAGATAGGGAGTCAGGATCTCCCAGTCACTGCACTAGTCATTGTGCTCAAACACACTCACACAGAGACGCAGACACACACAGACACAGACAGACGTCCTACGCACTCCTGGCTTAGTGGGATCCACTAGCTGAATGAGGTGACGTCGTAGTTCAAGCTAATGCCAGCAACTCTGCAATTAGAAGCTCAACACCCCACGAGGCCCCCCCAGATGCCTCTTCTCTGGGCCGCGCACCTTTGTCTCTGGCCAACCAGGAAATCCCATGGAGAACAACAGCAAGGGAGGCTCCCAGGACCCAAGCTGTCACCCATCAAGCCCCCCCCCCCCATCCCCCAGCAGCTCTTTCACTGGGCTGCTTTGTCCTCGTCATAGTGATACCACAGAGACGTGCAGTGTCAGAGAGACACATTTATAAGGTGTGCAGGGTAAAGGGGTGGGGGGCTCCAGAGGCATGTGTGGGACAAGCCACCAGTCGAATGGGATTTGGGGATTTAGCCCTACACAGGCCTGGTACCTGCACAACAGTTTAGGGACCTACAGAGGCTGAGCTGCTCAGGGTCTGCAGTTCAGTCTGGCAGAGGCTCAGTACCTGTGCAGTTGCTCTGGGTCTACAGTTCAACCCTAGAGAGGCCCATCCCCGTTTCTGACCCCCTCACCTATACTCTCACCCCTGACATCCCCTTCTATCTGTGGCCCATCTAAGGTCCCCTCCCTGAGGCCCTGCTGCTCATCCTTGTGCTTGGTCCTGGGACAGGGCTGACACATGGACGACTGTGTCAGTTTTCTGTCTTTTCTCCCCGAAGGCTCGCCCCGTTTTTCAGGGAAACACACTGTTCTCTAAACCGATGCTCCATAACTTACCTTTACATGGTAGTTTATAATAATGTGGGTCGTGGGGGGGGGGGGGGGGGTGTCGTCGCAGCGGAA
>JABFDZ020000049.1:8528436-8546782 GCA_019775955.2 Pollimyrus isidori
CCCCCCCCCCCCCCCCCCCGCCCCCCCCCCCCCCCCCCCCCCCCCCCATGGATGTATGCCTAACGTGACTTGAAAGGGCCTGCAATCTTAATGAGCATCACCCAGTCATCAGTCGTGGCCTCTGTGCGGATGGGGCCTCACAGCATGAACGAGTGGGTTACTTTTCAGGCTCTCTTCCTCTTCTCTTCCTCTGTTTCAGATTTGCCACCTGGGTACACATACCCTGCCATCGTCATAGGCTACCGGGGTGGCCCCTCCCCTCATGAAGGCCCATTGGCCGAACCTGCCAACCTGGAGGCGGTACAGGTGGAGCCCCTGGATCCGGCCCCACCTCCTGCACCCACGTTGGAAGAGGAGGTCAAGCGTGCCACAGCAGCTGGGGTGGACCTAGAGCAACAGGAGGCAGAGGCAGAGCAGCCTGGGGAAGTGGAGGTCAGTGTCATGCCTCAGCCAGAACCAGATGAGATGTTCGGAGGCTGCCGTTTGGCAGAAGGGCCAGTCCATGAGGAGCTTACTGCTTTGGACAAGGCCCAGAGCGGCACCCCCTGCCAAAAAGGGGAGGTTATGCAAGTGGACCTAAGTGAGGATGCAGCAACCCAGGAAGGAGTAGAGGAAGGATGGCAAGTGGTCACCTATGGCCATGTGGACTCCGACCATTGTGCAGACGGATGCATGCTTGGGGAGTCCAGGGCGGTGTCTCCTGACTTGGGCTGCGTTCCTGCCTGCATCCCCTCCTCCCCTGTGATGGAGTCCCCCCAAGCCTCCTTCCTCAGCTGCTGGAGCCTGGAGCTACTAATTGCCGCTGCCTTCTGCACTGGTGGGGACACGCCTCCTCCTGCCCCTATGGCTCAGCCCTGCCCACGCAGCCGCGGCATGGAGCTACTGAGTGAGCTGGCGGATCTGGAGTCATGGCAGTGGGACCGAGACAGTCATGGTGAGCTGCAGCATGCATCCATGCATACACACACACACACACGCACACACATACACACACACCACCTTTACGGAGCAGATCCTCCCTGGAAACTCAGATTGGAGTTTCTTCTCCTCATTGGCCACAGATCCGTTTTAAAGACCTTAATGCTCGGTCTGGCCAATCAGGGGCCTTTAGACCATCCGGCCTGTGGGTTGTACTTACATGCCCCTGTGTCCTTTGGCATTAAAGCTGTCCACACAGACCCCCACCATGGATGTGACAGATGGGGCAATATCACTCAGCTGGCTTGCCCCACTCCCTATCTAGGACAGATGGACTTGCCACATGTTGTAGGCTGTGCAAACTGCAGTTGGGAGGAAAACATTCTCTTCTGCATGCTTGTGCTCGCTCTTACCAGCAATGCACGTTTTATACTCCACACTCACAACAATCCCTCTGCTGTACCTTTGCTTTGCAGAGGAGTATCCATCAACCTCCGGCCTCTATAATCTCGCCACTTTGGCTTCCGCCCGTGCCCTGGAGGTAGTGCCCCAGGGGGATGTGGAAGCTGGAGCAGAGCATCCCTACCCAGCCCGCAGGACCCTCAATCTGCGCAGGAAGTGCACCTGGACCCCTCGACAGGAGCCGGTAGGAGATGCACACCGATCTGACCTGAGTTCAGTAGCCAGCATTCTCGTTCAAGCTGGTTGACCTAACTAGGTGGGGCATGGGTGTGGGTACATCAGGTCTGCCCAGTGAAGGGTGCCATGGAGACCATGGGGGCACAGGAATTGGCCATGCGTGTGAGATTGGCAGAACTGCAGCGGCGCTATAAGGAGAAGCAGAGGGAACTGGTCAAGCTGCAGCGGAAGCAGGAACAGAAGTGAGCAAGCAGCCTTTATGCAGAGCATCCT
Organism: Pollimyrus isidori; assembly: GCA_019775955.2. NCBI lineage: Eukaryota > Metazoa > Chordata > Actinopteri > Osteoglossiformes > Mormyridae > Pollimyrus > Pollimyrus isidori. Next base: position 8,530,267 of record JABFDZ020000049.1, read on the forward strand.
AAACCCCCTCACAGACCGACTGCTTCACATAGACCAGCCTCAAACCCCTCCTATAACCATAGACTACATCACGCAGACTCCCCTAAAAATCCCCCACAGACTGCGAACTGCTTCACACAGACTCCCTTCTAACCCCCTTCACACAGACCCCCCTCTAACCCCCTTCACACAGACCCCCCTCTAACCCCCTTCACACAGACCCCGCTCTGACCCCCTTCAGACAGACCCCCCTCTGACCCCCGTTTACACAGACTCCTCTCTGACCCCTGTTTACACAGACCCCTTCAGCTTTAATAAGTAATTTATTTATATAAAACATTTTCAGAACAAATGTCACAAAGACTTGTCTATTCAAAAAGTTTCCTGACGCCATTTAAGACAGTTTGCATTGCATGAACAGATTTGTATGTTATCACAGCATTGAGGAGATTTCTCGCAGCCCTGCTCGTCGAGGACCTGGGCGGCCACGAAAGCGCAAGTCCACCCTTGGTACAGGCCCTCAGGCTCTGACAGAGGCCCCACACAACATCAGGTCAGCCCCAACCCCCGATTTGGGTAGGGGTGTTCCCACAGACCCCAGTAATGGCTTGTTGAGCTGGCTCTGCTTCTGATACCCCATGACGCCTTCGCTGTATCGATTGTGTGGCTGCACAGTCAGCATGGCCTGCCCCTCGCCTCACATAGCTGACAGCTCTCTGACCCAGAAACTCAGCCTCACGGCCACAAGGCTGGGAATGTAGGGCAGCTGCAGGTCTGCTGGAAGAGACTCTTTGGATCCCATTGCACCTAGAGCCTCTCTGCTCTGATGGGCCGCATTGGCCATCCCACCATCGGCAGTAATTATAGTGACGGATAAACATATTCAGCTGAAGTGGAATACGGGAAATACCTCAGGGATACGACTGGGGCATGCTGGGTAAACTTTAGAGCTGCAACTTAGCCCTGGGTAGACCTTAGAGGTAGCGTTGCATGCTGGGTAAACGTCAGAGCTGCAGCGTAGCCCTGGGTAGACCGTAGAGGAAGTCCAGCCTGCTGGGAAAACATCAGGATTGCAGATTTTTTGGCTGTTGTTAATGGAGGTCACTGGGTTGTTTCTGTTAGATTAATTACTTCATACTATTAATTAGCCAGAACCCCCCCCCAAGGCCTTTGAGGAGGGACCTTTAGGAGTAGTGTGTGTGTCCCTGTAGAGCATGTGCCACACTAAGCATCAAGCAGCCAACCACCCCAGGCCCTTGGGAGGAGCCTTTAGGGGCAGAGTGTGCTTGTCCTATTCCATGTGCCAGACTGAGTATCGCTCTCGACCCGTTGTAGGGATGTGTACCAACATTGATGGAGTTTTGGAAAGGCCCCCTGTAAGGCACATGGAACACCACCTAAAAGTACCCCCACCCCTTCCCAGGTGCAGTTCTGATTAGTCACTCTGTGTTATTCACTGGCCATGAGGCCAGACAGGATAGGGAGCACTGCTGGCAGGCTGCATTAAGGAGGATGAGGGCTGCCCACTGGCTGTGCACAGTCACATGCCACTGCCACCCACCTGTCAATCAAAACCCCCTATTTCTGGGAACTTGGCAGTAGATCCCACTCTTTGAACATGCCTGTGCAGGAAGTGATGTAAGCAGGCAGATTTACAGCATACTCAGTCACGTAGACATGTCGCCTAGTAGTGTGACTCAAAGCCTGCAGGCCACTTGCAGACCCACAAGGCTCTTACATTTCTCTGTTTACTGTGTAATCTCGAGGTGCTGTGTAGATGATTGCAATATATAGACCTCTGCCATAAAAGGAAAAGAAACTTTATTAGGATCAATATGGTCTTCCTATTTTTTATTCATTAGTTTGTAAGCTGTTCCATTCTGCTCAACACCTCCCTCTGCTGCCCCACTCAGGTCTCTGGGGGCGGGGCTCAGTCTGCAGCCTGAAATCCTGATTGGCTGTGGAGAGGTGCACCTCAGAAAGAAGAAGCTGTCCAACCAGAGTTGTGAGCGGCTCGGTGCCATACAGGTCGGTGTTCCTATGCCCTGCTGTCACTTGTTAGGGGGAGTACCATTTCCGGAATATTCTGTTGTGTAACCATGCCCTCGTTCCCGCCCAGATTAAGGCACGATGCTGCAAGCCTGAGGCTCGGGCAGCGACATTTAGCTCCAAGCTGGTCCACGGGGTGTCCCAGCAGAAGCAGAAGTCCAAAAAATCGCAGGGGGGCTCTCTAACCTTGGGCCGCAGGCTCGCCCAGGGGGGCCACCCATTACTTAGCGCTGCCAGATCTAGCAATGACTCGGATGAACACAGTGACACAGGTGAGCACTGAGGCCCGCCCCCCCCCAACCAGGCACAAAACTTGACAACGTCCAACATCTTAATCTGTCTCTGTCTACGTAAAGATGTTAGAAATTAGAATGGCTCTTCCGATTGGAATCCCCTCTGATGGGCCGTTCTGGCCTCATCACACTCACTGTGGCCATGTGAGACAAGCTGAACCTCTCAAAGGGAGCTGCCTGAGAAGCGCTGGTGGCCGTCTCTGTTGCCGATATGTTAATGGTCCTGAAAGCGATAGCCCTTGCTGTGGGGGGCCAGCGCCTGTCTTGTAAATGACTGGTCTGTCAGCATGGCGTTGACACCCCGCACTGCTGCAGACAGCTGCCAGTGCGGGGTGGGGGCGGGGGCGCGGCCCGCCGGGCCCCCCGCCCCCCCCCCGCGCGGTCGGCCCGCCCCGTCCCGGCCCCCCCCCCGCCCCCACCCCCCCCCCCGCCCCCCCCCCCCCCCCCCCCCCCCCCCCCCCCCCCCCCCCCCCCCCCGCCCGGGGGCGCCCCCGGGGGCCCCCCGGCCGCTGAGCTCTCTTTGTTCGCTAACGGCTGCAAGTTAATTTTTCTTGGCCTGAAGTTGGGTGGTTAAAACCCAGTGAATTAGCTTTGGCAGGAAAGGCAGCCGGGAATTGCTTCCATTATTGTTTGATCGTTGTGTGATTTTTCTTACTGGCTTCACCTCCCCGCCAAGCCGTAAATCTGCATGAACACAAGCACACTTCTCTGCTCGGCCTCCCCAGTCAGCAGCATCCACATTCACTTTTACACTTCTGCCTGTTTCATATCTGTTTCATTTTAATACTTTTCTCGGGTGTATTGTACAATCTGGGTCATCGTCGATTCAATGTTTTTCTCCTACTCAGAGGAAGATGAAGAGGAGGATAGTTATGGCAGTGAGGATGCAGATGATGTCTTGCATCCCAGAGATGGCTCAACCAGCTTGGTGGTGACTGGCCCCTCCCCCTCATCCATTGTAAAGTTAGAAGCCAATCAGAAAGCAAAGAACAAGAAGGAGCGACAAGGGCTCAGCGGTATGGCTGCATGCTGGAGCTTGCACACGTCTGTGCTGGTTTACATTTCACTCTTTGACACACAAAGATCTCGGTGTGTATGTTGATGCTTCCATGTCCCACTCTCGCCAGTGTGGGGAAGCAATAAAAAAGCCAATAGGATGTTGGGTTACATCTCTAGGTGTGTGGCGTTGATGCTAAGATTATACAATTCCTTGGTAAGACCCCACCTAGAATATTGTGTGCAGGTTTGGTCACCATACCATAAAAAGGACATTGCCTGGGAAAGGTTGCAACGTAGGGCTACAAGAGTGATTTCTGCTCTTAGAGGAATGTTTTATGAGGAGAGGTTAGCTGAGCTGAATCTGTTTAGCCTTGAGCAAAGGAAACTAAGGGGGGATATGATACAGGTCTATAAGAATCTAATGGGTCTGGATGCTGTTCAGCCAAATGGTTATTTCAGTATTAGTTTAAATACTAGAACTCATGGCCATAAGTGGAAATTAGCAGGAGAACATTTTAAAATGAATTTGAGGAAGCGCTTCTTTACACAGCGTGTAGTTAGAGTATGAAATAGTATTTCAGCTAGTGTAGCACAAGCTAGGTTCCTTTAAATCAGAACTAGATAAGATTTTAACAACTCTGAGCTATTAGTTAAGTTCCCCCCAAATGAGCTTGATGGACCTAATGTTTGTAAATTTTTTTATATTCACAAATTTAAACCACAGGATCCCTAAGCCTTTCCTGCGTAGAAGGTCAGGTGAAAGTGAAAAAGAAGGTCTCCTCCAGGCCAATGCCTCTGGCTCGCCCCAGGAAGCCGGCCGAGGACAAAGAGGAGAGGAGGCCAAGGAGAGTCCGGGGCCCCAGATCTCGCCACCAGCAGGTGATGTGGGGGAAGCGAGGAGACAGGGGTTCACCTGCAGTCATCAGCGAGAGGCTGAAGAGGGCAACACGCAAGAGTGTGACACAGCAAGTGCCGACCAGACAGGTGATTGGGGTAGGCCACAGAGAGCCACTCATTTGCACAATCAGTATTCATTCATAAGAGATCATGGGAGTCTTCCACCCCACACCCACAGCAGACTGGTGTGTATGAGAGACACTCAGTTTACATGGCATGCCTAAGGTTGTCACCCAAGCACAATCCAACCAGTCGGACTGTGACTGACATGATGAAACAGGCTTCCTGTTACTTTATGTAGTCCAAAGGTCGTGCTGTAAGTCGGCTGCTGGAGAGCTTTGCGGCCAACGAAGGCTTTCAAATGGACGAGGATAGCAGCTTCTCAGATGGTGGGGAGGATGGAAGCCAGCCAGGGCACATGTGTCACCTGACCAGGAGCACACCGGGTGAGGCCTGGTACTCCATGTGTACAGAAACGTTTCCTGGGAAGGGCTAGCAGCCACCCTCTTGATTGTGTGTGTGTGTGTGTGTGTTCTGCAGCCGTCCCCAACTGCGTTCTGACCAAAGAGCTGCTCATGGATGGTTTGAAGGTCCTGATCTCGGAAGATGAGCTCCTGTATGCCGCTCGCATCCACACGCTGGAGCTGACGGATATGTGAGTGATAGGCGAAGTGTCCAAATGCACCATCGCCATCCTCCTCAGGCCTGTGGTCATTCTGATCAAACAGTGGAATTTAGGAAGAACTCATACTCCAGTTTTTGCCCAAAGGTCCACAGGAAGTCAGTGATGTATTTCTGATGAAAAGTTGCTCTGTTCTGTCACCCTTCTTCAAGGGGCCTGACTATCCCCTCCTTACTGAGAGGGTTAGGGGTGCTGCGTGAGGAACAGGCTGTGAAAGCACACACAGAATAACCCCTGACTGCTCTGTGCTCTCCCAGCTACAGCATCACCATTGACGGCGAGCGAAGAAGCCGGCAGAAGATCTACTCCTTGGAGCAGCTCTTACAGGAAGCTGTGAGTTTAATATTCTGGGCTCTCTTTCTTGCCCAGAACTTGATGCTTTACCTTAGGGTTGTGGTGATTTTCAGACAGTATCTGTCATGTTCAGCTGCTAGTCACACTCTCTGTGCAGAGTGCATAGCCCCAGCTACATGGCATGTGACCTTTGCCAGGTCCGGCACGGTGACACCACCACTTCCAGTGGCCGCAACCGCTTTGAATTTCTCACCCCAACAGCATGACAACAGAGCCGTGGGTGACAGCACAATTTTCCATGAATCATGGTGCAGACGTGCTGATCCTCTCAGTGTAAACATTTCAAAAGGAGCAATGCAGGAATGAGGGGATTGAGAGACACGCCTCCTCAGCCAACCCCAGCTCTGCCCCACCATTGGTTCCCAGGAGAGAGGAGCAGCAGCAGGAGTTGTGAGGCTGCTAATGGCATGACGATAGAACCGTGGGTGACAGCACAATTTGTCATGCAGTACGGTGCTGACGTGCTGATCCTCTCAGTGTAAACATTTTAAAAGGGGAATGAGGGGATTGAGACACGCATCTCCTCAGCCAACCCCAGCTTGGCCCCTCCATTGGCTCCCAGGGGACACAAGCAGTTGCAGGAGGTGTGGGGGGGATGGTTGTGGGACTGGGGGCTGCATGGAGGTGGGACAGATGTGCAGGACACGCAGCTACAGCCGTATAGGAGTCTCAGATTGGGCCAGCAGCCATGCGGGAGTCTCTGATTGGCCCAGCTACTGTGTAGGGGTATGTGATTGGGCCAGTAGCAAGGAGTCTGGAAAAGTTGAACCAAGGCAGTCGGGTAATGGTTGTCTGGGCTGGGGAGGCAGTTGGGAAGAATTGAAGAGTGGGAGAGGGCTGAACTCAGAAGGAGGGCAGAGGGGAGAGAAAAAGATGAGAGTGGGAGGGAAAAGCGGGGAGAGGTGGAAAGAGAAATGGAGAGGAGAACAGTGAAAGGGGGAGGGGGGAGGAACAAAACAGGAGGAAGGTAGGAAGAGAAACAGAAAGGAAGACAGTGAAGGGGCAAAGGGGGAGGAAGAAAAGGGAGAGGAAGAAAGAAACAAGGAGAGGAAGATAGAAAGGGGGGAAATGAGAGGGGAGTGACAAAAGAGAGACAAGTACAGGGAGAGGAGGACAGAAAGAGGGGCAGGGAGAAAAATGGTGAGGGGGACAGTGAAAGGGGGAGAGGGAGAGAGAAAAAGAGAGAATGAGGCAAAAAGAAATGGAGAGGAGGACTGCGACAGAGGGAGGGATAGAAACAAGGAGAGGTAGAGAGCGAGAGACTGAGGGAAAATGAATGTGACAGTGTGACAGATGTCCTGCTGCTTAGATACATGCAGAAGCCCATCAAGGCTCGCTCTCTCTCTCTCTCTCTCTCTCTCTCTCTCTCACTCTCTCTCTCTCTCTCTCTCTCTCTCTCTTTTTGGTTTAATAAAGGATGGTGCAAAAGTAAAAAAAAAACTCTCTCTCTCTCCCGCCTCCCTTCTCTCTTTACCTCACATGAGCAGACACACAGTCACCCAGATAGCCTTTCAAAAGCAATGTCTTCCTTCTTTGGTGTTATACAAATATACTGATCCTTCTTGCAAATGCTTTTTTTAAATAAGCATTAATATGTCCCCAATGCATCATTTAACTTGGCTAAAAATCAAGGTAGGTGCATCCAAACACCTGTTTTACTTGCAAGTCCCAGCAAGTCTCCCTTCCTGGCCAAGGCCTGGAGTACAAAGCAGGCAGCCATCGTAATGTGCTCTGGCTCACGAGCCCGGATTAGCAACATTAGCCTGCTTTGTACCTGTCAGCTTTGACTGAGACTGAAATATCAGCCTGTTGATGGTGTTACATGACAAAGCGTGTGTACATGTGTGTCCCTTCCAGTGTAGGTGACCTCCTGTAGGAGACCACGCACCCATGGTTGAGGAATTGCCTGCTTGAGCACTGATCACTTATACTTTTTCGTAGATTTTTCTTTCACCCGCCCATGTTGACTGACACAGACAACAGTCATCACAATGGCTCTTGCCACTTCTGTTTTCTGTTTAGGTGCTTTGATGACACATCAAGTGAGTGAAGCTCTATGTGTGTGTGTGTGTGTGTGTCTCGGACAGGTCCTTGATGTGCAGCCTGGGAGCGAGGCAGTGCTATCATCGGGGCAGCGGGTATGCGCGTACTGGAGTGAGCGCTCACGGTGCCTCTACCCCGGATATGTTAGCCGAGGTGAGCAGGGCAGGGGGCTGAACTCTGCTGATACACTTAGTGCATTTAAGCACATCTCCGCAAAAATCTCTACCACAACATTCATGTCAATTTGGTACTACTGATGAAATCAAGCATTCTTATTTGATTTCCTACCTGTTCTTGTAGGAGGCACTTATGAAGATGGGAAGGCAAGTGGTGTCATGGTGGAGTTTGACGATGGAGATCGGGGGCGGATCTCACTGCCCAATATTCGCCTCCTCCCCCCTGACTATCAGATCCACTGTAAGTAATCCATAATTCACTCTTACCATGTGGACTGAATGGTAGAATAGTGTCAGCCAACAGCTTCTCTAGTTCTCCATAGTCACAGATAAATGTTATGAATAGCTAGCTGAACTCGCTCAGCCCCACTTCTATTCCATTAGCACCCGCAAGCGTCGAGCCACCTACCCTGGTGGCCTGTGCTGGACAGAGGGGACGAAGGAGCTCCACATTGGAGAAGGCACCTCTGTCTCACATGACATCTGAAAAGCCAAGCAAAATGGTGACTGTGAAGGAGAGCAAGGCCATCACCAAGGCCAGGCCAGGTAGAATTACCCTTGGAAACCAGTTAGACAATACAGGTCCAGTTAGACAATGCATGAATTAATTATGGGAGAAGGGAGTGGATGGGTCTTCTTTAAGAGCCAATAGCAAAGGCATAAAATAGCATAGGCATGAAAATACGATGAATGTGTCTTAGAGGGCAGATTGACATTCTTGGGGCTGGTGTTGGTTGCTACCCATAGCATTGTATCAGTTTGTGTGTCATTAAGTAATTTCATTAAAAAATAAGGAGAATATTTTCATTACCATCATTTGTGTGCTAACAGGCAGACCAAAAGGTTCAACAACAAAGAATTCCTTGGTGACCAGGACGAACAAGACTGTCAACCCCATGCTCAGCTGGCCAGTGGATTTGGTGCCAAAAAAGAAGGCTATAAACAATCTCTTCCAGGTCAACGGGAGCCCCAGGAAACCCTTCAAAAGGAAGGAGGTTGAAGCCTTTTCACTGTCATCCTCGACAGCTGCCCCAGCTAAAGGAATCTTCCGGAGCTCCTTCGCCGTAGACTCCTTCAGCAGCATTGCTAATGGTTACTCTTCTTTTGGAAACCAGCCATCTGTAATGTCTGTCAGTTCCAGAAGCTCCCTCTGCGGTCGGGGCAGGAGGCCAGGTGGGGGCATGCAGGGCCGGAAGGCAGAGTTTCTTGTCAAACTTGACCATGAGGGGGTAACCTCGCCCAAGACAAAGAACAGCAAAGCCTTATTGCTGCGAGGATCTACAGGGCTTGGAGGTCAGCTGGACAAAGGCTTTGACACAAAAGGGGTGGCTGCCATGGCCCAGACAATTGGTTATTCTCACCCTGCTCTGCTCATCAAAGACAACAAGAAGGCAAATGGCACTCAAGCAGATCTCCTGCTCAAAGGGGTGTCCCACCTGCAGAAACCTACACCATCCTTGGTCGTAGCTGATTATGCTGACTTTAGCATGAACTGTCACAGTGACTGTCCCAGTTCCTACTCTGACATGGACGAGGAAGACGATGATGATGAGAGGGGAGCCCCCATGGCTACTGCCTCTGGGGGCCTCAGAACAGCTGGAAGCTTCCTTTCCCGTCTCTCCGTCTCATCTTCCTCCTCTGGTTCCTCTAGTTCCTCCAGCTCTGGCTCCCTGTCTAGCTCCAGCCTCTGCTCTTCAGACAATGACTCGTCCTACAGCTCTGAGGATGAGGAAGGCTCTGCACTGCTGCTGCAGGGCTGCCTCTCCTCCCATCGGCCCCTCCTGCAACCCCCGGAACCAGCATCTGGTCCAACTCAGGGGTCCTTTGTCGCCAAGATCATGACTGTTCCTGGCAGAAAGGCTGAGAATGACAACAGTGCCAGCAGCAAGCCACTCAAACGAAAGCAGTGTCCAGGCCCTGCCCCTAAGAATCTAAAGGATCTGGCTAAGAGACAGAAGTTCCAGGTGGTGAATAACCAGCCCAAGGTCTCAGCTTTTCTGCCAGCACGCCAGCTTTGGAAATGGTCTGGAAACCCCACACAGGTAAGCCACCTGGATATATGTGGTCTCGTCTTAACTGTTAATGCATTCGCTAAGTACATTAAACCCGTTTTAGTCTGTAGGGCAAATAGGTCATTAGTATGATGGTCATGTGTCATGTTATGTTTCGCAGTTGTTTGACTGTTTGGTCTGTGTTTGGCAGAGGAGGGGCATGAAGGGTAAAGCACGCAAGCTCTTCTATAAAGCTGTGGTGCGCGGTCGAGAGACCGTGTGCATCGGGGACTGTGCAGTATTCCTCTCAGCCGGCCGCCCACACCTGCCATACGTGGGCCGCATTGAGAGCTTTTGGGAGTCCTGGAGCAGCAGCATGGTGGTGAAAGTGAAGTGGTTCTACCATCCTGAGGAGACTAAGCTGGGCAAGCAGCAACGTGATGGCAAGGTAGGGTTTGTAGCTCAAGGGCAAGCAGTGCTGACATGCTCCTTATTTTCCAGGCTTTTTCTGCAGCTGTAGGATCTGAATTAAACATGAACAGCAAGTGTTATATGAGTAATCAAAACTCTGGATTAACCAGAGTGAAAGCTAAAAACATCTTCACTTTGAGAGCTGTTATCTACAGTGCGATCTATGTGTTGCCCTTGCCAGATGTTCAGATTTTCTAAAGCAATATTACTTTGCGGGGCAGAAAGTAACTGAGGGTAAGATCATAGGGTATCCTCTCCCTGCCATAAGTGGGAGTTTTGAGGGAAGCAGCTTTGGCTTGTATTTGTGAAGCTCTTTTTTGTCATGAAATAAGGCTGGCCGGCTAGCAGTACTGCACATTGGATATTTAGTTTCTGATGTTGCACCCTGCTGGTTGTGGCAAAGCAGACATACAGAATATTCATAATCACTGAGATTTTAACGTCTTTGGTCTGAATTCCAAGTACATCTTACAGTCACATTTGATTTTTTGTGGTTAATGCATAGTGCTGGTCACATTCACTGTCTTCCTTCATGTTTCCCAGCATGCCCTGTACCAGTCCTCTCATGAAGATGAGAATGATGTCCAGACAATCTCCCACAAGTGCCAGGTGGTGAGCCGGGAAGAGTACGAGCAGCTGAGCCGTATTAGGAAGCCCATTGGTAGCAGCCAGGACCTCTACTACCTGGCTGGGACTTATGACCCAGCCAGTGGCCAGCTCTTTACTGCGGAGGGCCTGCCCATCCTGTGCTAGCCCTGGATCTACTTCAGGATACTGCTGAGGAGCCCTCAGGCCCCAGAAGGGTATGAAGTGTAATTGCAGTGTTACCCAGCCCTTCTGAGGCATGGAAAACACACAACTGTTCGACAATTGGAAACATGCGAGTGGCCAGCCACCACTACATTAAGAGACAACATGGATACAGCACAGGGCATCCCCAGGCGGTCCACTACACCCAGTAGTCCCACGGCACTACACAGATTGCACAGGATTGTGTCCATCTGGGTGGAGAGCTCCACGAGTGTAGTTTGACAAAAGCCCCTTATCCATGTGAAAATAAACTGCTGTAGACCAACCTCTCTGAGGGCAGGACCTCCAAACAGGTGCGCTTGCCCCTCCCTGGTATCTGCCAAGGACAGTGGCTGGTTGGAGTGAGGGGGCAGTGGTGTGATCTCTCTGACATAAGCATCATTGACCCCTTCTTTTCTGACATGCGTTTGACGTGGGGAAGATAGAGCACAGCTGCCATGTGGCATAGCCTGATCCAAGGTGCATCCTCAATTGGTAAGTGTAATGTACGGGAGACCTGCAGACCTCATTCTGATAATTCCAGGGACGTTTTTAACATGTATTTACATAGATATATAAAGATACTTCTGTAAATGTACATACTTATACATACTGTATACATATTGGAATGGTTATCCTATCAAGCCATACTTCAGTACCTCTTGCCTGATCTGATTCAGGTTGTGCGCGTGTGTGTGTGTGTGTGTGTGTGTGTGTGTGTGTATGTGTGTGTGTGTGCGTGTATGTCTGTGGGTTTGTGGGTTATACAAAGCAATTCTCTTCTTAATGTCTGTATATATATATGTGTGTATATATATATATATATATATACACACACACATATATATAGACACTGTGTACATGCACGTTCACAAACACAACTGAGAGATTTAATTTCTTTTGTGTTGTGAGATGTGTTCCTTTGTAAAGTTACTGAATATTGGTTATGAGACTTGAATGGGTTGTGACTTTGTTTTATTTTAATTTTGACAATGACCACCACCACCACGCTGGCTAGTTAGACCAGCCAAACAATGACCACTGCTGTTGCCAAAGCCAATCAACCAGGTGGTCCATCTGATGCATTGTTCCTGGAACAGCATGTGTCAGAGGTTGGAGGGGCATCCCATAATGTCCTGGCCCCTTGGCCAGTTTAAATGTGAATGGCTCAGTGAGTCTAGTTTCCTTTTTACCACTTTGCTCTATAATACCTTTGTTATCTATACTGTTACTACTGTTGTCCGCCATTATTTTTCACATATCTATAATACCTTTGTTATCTGTACTGTCACTACTGGTGTCTGCTATTTTTTTTCACATCTCATAGAAACCCATGAGTCTGTCATCTTTGTGCCCAATAGAGAAGGGCACACTTCTGAACTGCTAGATGGTTTACTGGATGTGGGCGATTGTGACTCTGCGGATTGCTGGTCTCAGAGGAATATGCAGCTATTCTGCGCCACTCTGAGAATGTGGCTTCTGAGCAGCGTTAGCATGGCAGCACTGTATTAGCTTGAGCAGGGTTAGCATCAAAATACAGTGTTGACTTCTGAGCAGGGTTAGCATTGCAGCACTATGTTGGCTTCTGAGCATATTTAGCATTGCAGCACTGTGTTGGCCTCTGAGCAGGGTTAGCATTGCTGCACCTTCTTACCTTCTGAATATGGTTAGAATTGCAGCACTGTGTTGGCCTCTGAGCAGGGTTAGCATTGCTGCACCTTCTTACCTTCTGAATAGGGTTAACATTGCAGCACTGTGTTGGCCTCTGAACAGAGTTAGCATTGCTGCACTTTGTTAGCTTCTGATTAAGGTTAGCATTGCAGCATTATGTCAGACTCTGACCACGGATAGCATTAGAGCACTATGTTAGCTTCTGAGCAGAGTTAGCATTGCAGTACTGTATTGTCTTCAGGTTAGCATTGCAACTCTGCATGCACCACATGGGAAATTGATGGCCTGTGAAGCACAATCATTAAGAGGAAGTTAAAATTAATATTTAAAGTAATAAAGAAGTTGCCTATTTGATAGGCTTATCAAACAATCAAAGTGATGTTTTTTTGTTGTAACTGTCGTTGCTTTTGCCAAATATATTGAGTTATTCAATCAGTATTTTAACTATTGCTCATCTTTATTTATTGCCAATGTAGCTGCAAAGTTAGTAACTTTATAGAAAATTAGGTGTAGTACAATATAAAATTTTACTTTCTGATGTAATAGACTGAGCTCTTACGTGATGGTGCAGAGGACATTTATTTATTGAAATGACACTGGATCGCCGTTCTCAGTGGCTGTTAGTAGTGTGGTCAGCAGACCCCTTGCTATTTGTAACTTGGCAGTGAGATTGCCTTGCTGCTTCTTGGCAGGAAGTGACATCATTGGGCACAATCAACCCCCCCGTTTCTTACGGTTTGATTAAACGATTATTGATTACTGACAATAAACCAATGTCCTACCACATTTACTGTTTTGTGCGGTTTGTTTGAATAGGGGAAGATTTAAAGAAATTATGTTATTTTTATAGAGTTCCTTATTTTTTTAACTTGATGTTGAATGCTTGAATTGCTATGTACTTGTAACAGGGACTCATTTACTCACAAATGGCAAATGTGGATCATTAAGCCTTTTCTGATATTTTTATTGATCCCAACTGTTAATCCAAGATGTAGGAATTACTGTGAAGCATCACTTGGTCCAAACCGGTGTTGTACATAAGAACTAGTTTACTTTGTCATGTACAAAAATTCTTGTTGTCTTTTTTTCTGTCCTCTGCACAAAATGTGGCCAGGGAACAATTTGAGTTCACACAGTAGGAAATTAACCATATAGCTTTGACATGCAATGACATGCCAGAGCCTGTGTGCACACCCACATGGGGTATCACTCGTTCACAGGTGGCGTTAGTCTGAGGGCTATTTCTGTCATGTCAGCTTGTTCATGGTTCTGCCTCATATATAGACTTTGGGGGGGTTCTGTTGATCATTAAAAGTATATGGATCCCAGTCATCTTACATTTTCTCACAACTTTAAATAAAGGCCAAATAGTCTGATTTTGAAGAATGGTAAGAAAAATGAATTTTCCTCAGCCAGCTTGACTGGACATAGGTGCTGGGGGGTGTAGGACTAATGCAATGTCATGCTTAATCGACAGGTCAACGTTGTATGACACGGGTGCAATACTACTAGGATGTAATTGAATAGATGTTGAGCATTGTACAGCAGCTGACAGGTCACGGTATGCGGTGAGGAGGACGCAGGACCGTCTGTCCTTTCACCCAGTTTTATTTAAATCCATTATCAGCGACAGTAAGGAAATGAAAGTTTTCAAACATATTCCTAAAATTATTTCTCAGAGTTACTTGGCAAATATTATAATATTTTAACACAAATATAAATAAAGATTTTAATTATATTGCTATTGTTTTGTTGCTTTTTTTTTTCTTGAATTTAAGGTGTTTTCTAATTGTTTCAATATTGTAAAGAATTGTAAATATGTAAAGTGTGTTTTGATTTTGGGGTAGGCATTTTGCAGAAAAATGGAGTTTATGAACATCAAACCATGTAAAAACATTTTAGTATTAAGATTTTTACAGATGGCTTATGAATAAATATGACAAAACCTGCTGTTGGAGTTTGGCTTTGACTGTATGAAATAAAAAAAAACATTAATATTCTGTTGAAATGCATTCATAGTATATGGATAAAGTGTGAAAAACAAGTAGGGCTGATTTTTCTGTTCAAACTACTGACATGGGGGTGTAGTGGGAACTCTCTGCCAAAAGCCTGTTTTTTCATCGGTGTTGGCTATTGAAATTTGTGCGTGTGTCTATGACCCATTACTTGTGATGGTTAATCTTCAAAATCTTATTTTGAAGTCATTCTCGATGACTTGTAACATTTAGCCGCCGTTTAATGCCTCGTCTATCGCCAGTTTGCTTTGCCCTCTCTATGACCCATGTCCTCATCTCCTCCCTGCTGCACTTCGGGCCCTGGCTGATCATGCCATGTTTGCACTCTCACGTTCCCTTACCTTCCTGACTAATGGAGGTCTCTAATTGGAGGTCTCTATTATGCTGGTGGGTGTCAGCTGGATCGGCTGTAATACTGGTCAAAACCTTGTCTCCTTGGGCCCCAGAGTGCCTTTGTTGGGGGGGGGGGGACATCCATTAGTCATTTTCTGGAGGAATTGCCTCAACTAGCATAAATGGCTGTTTACTTAGCCAGGTTATGAGTGTGCTCTATGGGGATGGCCGTGTTTGTCAGAATCTCAGCCTTCTTTTGTGTTTGCGGATTTACACTCTAGTTGGCGTCCTCCACTAAAATCCTTGCTTGTTGCCCTCCCCCCATCTCATGCCATGGGCAGGAAAGCCTTGCTCTGTGTCGGCAGCTTCTCTTATCCCATGACTCACTGATAGCACAAAGCAATCTCTCTCATCCCTGTCAATTATTATCCTTCCAATTTGTTAAAAAAAAAATCTACTCAAACTACTACAGGTGAGAAGGCCATTGTTGTACATTTGAACACCAAATTTCTCCAGTGGGAGAAACAGGGGTGTCAGTAATTGGTCCCAAGTCCACTTTCACCTAGATTAACTACTGATGGAATAGTCTGTTTGCCGGCACATATTTGTGGAATGACGTTATATTGCTTTTATTCCGTGGAAAATTAAAGATCAATCTGCTGGCCAGAATTTACAATTATAAACATTGTGAGTCGGCACTTTGAGAACTCTTGTAAGTGGTGAATGAGCCGGCAAAATGCCTCATCCTCCACTAAACAAAAGTACTGATTTTCCAGTGCAATCATTTTCCATTCAAATTCCATTATTTGAGTAGTTATCTCTTTAGCTCTAGTGCTGTTAACTTTGAATAATGTTATCCATCCATCCATCCATCCATTTTCCACTGTCGGATCGGGAGGGCAGCAGTGTAAGCCGGGGTGGCCAGACCTCCCTCTCATCAGCCACATGCTCTACCTCTATCAGGGGAATACCAAGGTGCTCCTTGGCAAGCCAAGAAACATAATCTCTCCAGCATATCCTGGGTCTGCCCCGGGGCCTCCTCCCAGTTGGCTATGCCCGAAACACCTCCCCAGGGGGCTGTCCAAGAGGCATGCTAGATAGATGCCCAAACCACCTCAACTTGCTCCTTTCAATGCAGAGGAGCAGCCCTCCTGAATGTCTGAGCTCCTCACCCTTTCTCTAAGGCTGTGTGGAGGAACCTCATTTTGGCCAGTTGTATCTGTGATCTAATTCTTTCGGTTAATACCCAGTGCTCATGACTATCAGTGAGGGTAGGAACATAGATCAACGGGTACATCAAAAGCTTTGCCTTCCAGCTCAGAAGAATGGTGCAGCGTCCACATTGTTGCCAACGCTGTACGGAAACGTCTTCCACTCACTTCTTCCCTCACTCATGTATAACACCCCGAGGCAATTCATCACCCCACCAATCCACCCTTTTCTGGTTGAGAACCACGATTTCAGATTTGGAGGTGCTGATTGTCATCTTGCCTGCCTCACACTCAGCTGCAAATTGTCCCAGTGCACTGCAGGTCATAGCCCAATGACACCCACTGTACTATGAACAACACCAGGACAGAGGGTTCAGAGCGACCAGTTTTATTAGGAATGAGACAGAGAAAGGTCAGAAGCTGAATTCCGGAATTAGGGTCTTAACTATAAATGGTAAATGGTAAATGGACTGTATTTATATAGCTCTTTTCTACAAAGCGCTTTACAAATTATGCCTCACATTCACCCATCCACACACGCAATCACACACCGGTGGCGGAGG
>JABFDZ020000049.1:8552594-8565007 GCA_019775955.2 Pollimyrus isidori
ATCATATATATTTATTTTTTTATATTCTCCCCCACATCAGGGAGGGCCGCGCCCGAGCGCCCCCTATGGGCCAGTCGCCCCCCAAACTGTGGTCATATAAGTGTTATGAAGGCAGTACCCCCCAATTAGGGAGGGGTAATTCGCACTCTGACTAAAATGTTTTGGATAAAATGATCAGCCGAGTAATACAAATGTTTAAAGTCATTTTGTGCTTCCTGCTTATTTCCACAAGAAAGCCATCTCACTATATTGGAATAGTTCTTTTCTGATTGTAATGTTGAACAAACCAGAGCTGGTAAAATGGAAAGATATCTTCCTGTGTTTTAAGATGCTACATTATAAGTTGTTCCAACCCACATTCATCATACCCGTGTTGCTTTGAATGATGTTTTTGACATGTAATTTAAATGTAAACTTTGCACCAAAAAGACTTTTTATCTGTGATTGTTTGACTATGTCTTTGGAAAGCTTGTCTTATGCACCTGAATCTAAAGTTACTTGTTACTAATAGTAGGACATAAAATGTGGTAAAGGAAGTGAGTGGGGACGGTGTTGTCACTTCACCTCCAGTGCTTTCCAGATATTTTTTTGTTTGTAAACTCCAACCTCTAGCCAGTGGTAGGGCTTGATCTAACATCTTCAGACTCTAGGACGTGCTGCAGCTACATGGCCTTTTTCAAAACTCAGGGGTATGACTGTACATTGTCAGGCTGTCCTTGTACAAGACACTTGTGTCCCTAGCCAGCACACAAAGAGGTAAGTGTGTGAACCTAAAGACACTTTACTGGAGTTGAGAAACACCACGGTTTGAGGGATGTAGGTTGAAAAATGCATTGTCTCTTGATAATTTAGCTTTTGTGCTTTTTGTGAGGAAGGCTTCTTCTACTGAAAAGACCAACAACACATGTAAAAGAATGTAAAGGTACACTTTATTGCCAAAAGTATTGGGACACCTGTCTTCACACATACATGAACTTTAATGACATCCCATTCTTAATACGTAGGCTTTAAAATGGAGTTGGCTTCAGCTACAAATCTTCTGGGAAATCTGTCCACAAAGTTCAGGAGTGTTTATGGGACTTTTTGATCATTGTTCCAGGAGAGGATTTGTGAGGTCAAAATCATATTTGAATAGGAAGGGACCATCCCCAAACTGTTCCCACAATATTGGGAGCATGAAATTGTCCAATATGGCTTCAAATGTTGAAGCAGTAAGAATTCCTTTCACTGAAACTAAGGGGCCAAGCCCAACCCCTGAAAAACAAACCCCACACCATAATCCCCCTCCGCCAGACTTTACATTAGGCACAATGCAGTCAGGTATCATTCTCCTGGCAACTAGCAAGCCCAGGCTCGTCCATCAGATTGCCAGACAGAGAAACGTGATTTGTTACTCCAGAGAACATGTCTTCACTGCTCTAGAGTCTAGTGGTGGCGTGCTTTACAACACCACATATGACTCTTTGCATTGCACTTGGTGATGTAAGGCTTGCATGCAGCTTCTTGGCCATGGAAACCAATTCCATGAGGTTCTCTACGCACTGTTATTGAGCTATTCTGAAGGTCATATGAAGTTTGGACATCTCTAGCTAATGACTCTGCAGACAGTTGGCAACTTCTGTGTGTGTCCCCACTCTGTGATTTTACAAGGCCTACCACTTTGTGGCTGAATTGCTGTTGTTTCCAATTTCTTCTACTTTCTTATAATACCACTAATAGTTGACCATGGGATATTTAATAGTGAGAAAATTTCACAAGGGGCATTCTATCATGGTACTATGCTTGAACTCACTGAGCTCTTGAGAGTGACCAATTCTGTCGCAAATGTTTGTAAAAGCAGTCTGCATGCCTAGATGCTTGCTTTTATACACCTGTGGGTATAGTAGTGAATGGAACACCCAAATTCAATAATTTGGAGGGGTGTCCCAATACTTTTGGCAATATAATGTACATTGTGATCACTCTCTTGTCCAGATACAGGGGAGGGAGAAAGATCTGAAAGGCTGATGGCACTTTGGTAAGAGCAGTGAAGCAAGGAAGCTGAGGGCTATGGACTCAACACCTTGGTAATGATAAACTGGTCCATGTGACATGGAGATGCAGGAATGGGGTGCTTGGAGCTTACATGGAGAGAGAAAAGAACATAAAGGAGAGCACAACAGAAGAGGGGAAAGGCAGGCAGGGGCTGCAGAGTATGACTGCAGGTAAATGATGTAGATTCCACACTCTGTCTCCCCAGAACTCGCTCAAAAGAAGAAATACTTCGGGTCCCAGTGCGCCCTCCACTGGAACTCTCTGTTTTGATCAATCATCGTTAACTAAGCAGTCTAAGCAGTGGGTTGATTATGCAAACCTGGGTGGACATAAAGAGGTCAGTGTGTGAGACAGTGAGATGGATAGGGGGGTGGGGTGGGGTCAATATTTGCATGTCAGTATTTGCTCACAAATGGGCATGGATATCCATGCCTGGGGTCTCCAGCTCAGCCCCCTCTCCAAAGCCCACATGGGCTCATCCGGTATATCTATAGCCCTGCTAGGGAGAAGTGGGTGGATCCGAACACAGATGTGTATCCTGAACTCCCTGAGCGGAGAGGCCTGACAAGGCTGACAGCCAGATGACCTCCAACCAAAAGCTGTTCAGAAACACCAGAAGATGTACACGACCACCCATTTCATAAAAAAACTTTATTTTTCATTAAAGTGAATGAGCGAGGTCACCACTGTTCTGCCTGTGAAACTGTGTCCCCCCCCCAACCTATGCATGTAGGAGACTCGGTGAAACAGGATTACCTGATGGGCCCCTCACGCTCCACTTGTGATGCCATGGAAACCGGGTCTCCTTGAGTTCAGACCTTTGTACAGCGTGACAGTGAATGACGGGGGGTGGTATCCATTCGAGGCCTATTGTTACTTTAGCAGCTAGAGAAGGCTGGTGTGCCTGTGCTCGAGAGCACCGCTGGAGGGCCACTTTGTTTGGAGAGAGAGGGGTCCCCTTCCCTGTATGACAGTCAGTCCATTTGTCAATCAAAGGAGAGAGGAGAAACCTTTAGGGCAGGAGAAGTATGTGAGCCTTGCCCACGTGGTATGTGGGGCTGAAAAACAAGGTCCTGATGTCTGGAGGTAATTTATGATCCGTTCTGTATACCCATTTTAACGAAAGGGCCTAATTAGAAGGACCTTGCATTCACAAGCTCTTCCAGTCAGAGGCTTTAATAGTGTCCCTGGTCCCTTACTGCCTGCTCTGGCTTGGTGGCACATTTCTGAGACAAAGACGTATTTTTTTCCATACAGAGGACACTTAGAAATGGGCCATGTGACTGCAGGCGTCCACTGCAAAGTCCTCCATTTTCCTTGAACTGTTTTTCACTTTTAATTCAGTCCATTGGCCTGAGAATCACATTTAGTGCCACTGATTGATTTGTCAGTGGCCACGTGTACCCCACCATGACCTGGACTATTCTCAGCCTCCCAGGGAAGCTCTGTATCAATTGGGAGGAGAGGGGTTGAGGTATTTCACCAAAGAAATGCATTTTACCGCCTTCCTGGCTGACGTACTTACCTTTTACGCTCAGTGGGGAGCCCTAATGGACTGTAAAGCAAGTCAGGTTCCAGGTGTGCTTTGAGAGCGCTTCGACCCGTCCTGCGGCCTGTCTGGTGACCTGTCTGCTTCCTAATTGTGGCGCCAACTGTTCTGTGTTTCCCGGCTCTGAAGGTGTGCATTCTGACATTGCATCCACCCCCCGCCAGCGAAGCCTTTGGCTCTGGCTTCTGTTTCCACTGCTCTCCTCTCTGAAGGCCAAGGCTGTATTATCTCAATTGAACCCCCTCCCACACACAGAATGCAGTGAATTCATGTCCTAAAGGCCAGTGAATCAGCTCACTTTTGCTTGGCCCCCAAAATCCACCTCACAGTGGTATATTTGGGGGAGTCCAGCAACACATCCATCAGTGCACGGTGGTCAGAGGGTGGGGGGGAGGGCAGCGTCTGTTTAATAAAAACAACATGTTCCTGCTCCTGTGTATTGCAGCCCACCCCCCACAGAGCACAATGCATTGTGGGAACAATGGACTTCCACGTCTTGTAGGTAATACAGCATTTTGATCGGCCCGGCTGGTACCCCATCATCAGTGAGGGCCAATCAACGTAAGCGAGAAAAGAATGAGAACAACATAAATGTGAGTACCAATGTCTGCCATGGGGGCAGAAGTCCCACTGCCTTCCCTCAGAACTCCCTGACCCCTTGCTCTCTGCCCCCGACACATCCCTCACTGCTAGGCCAGCCAAACGTCAGAGTGTTTTTCAGAAGGTCGGATCTGGCGTTCAGTCGTCACCCATTCACACAGTGTGCCATATCAGCACACAAACATCTCTCCGGTGACAGTGACAGATAGCTAATGAAACTTTGGGGAAACACAAAGGCATCCTTTGTCTTCGAGGAACAGGGCAAAATCTGAATGATCTGGAAAAGAAAAGACACTCACGCTGATATGGAGCCCCTGATAAGCGGTTTATTTTGTCTTTGTGGCCATTCACCAGGACAATGTTTCAACCATTGTTTAGTCTCCGTGGCCAGCGACACAGTGAGAAGCAGAGTAATATTAGACTGAGGTGACGAATAGCTCCCCCACATCAGAGGATATTTATCAGGAGAGGAAGTGACACACTTTTTCAGTTAGCCTCCTAACAACGCCACTGTGAGGTACTGAGGGGCGGGATCAGTTTTACTGGGGCTTTATTGAAGTTTCAGCGTTGCCCAGCTTTGAAGGTGCGAAAGGTGTTATGAAGTTCATCAAGAGCAGAGTGAATACAAGGCTCAGAGAAAACAAACCAGCCAGGAACAGAAACAAGAAGTGGTTCCAAGGTGTTTCGCCTGCATTCTGCTGAGGTGGGGGGGAGGGGTAGCACACACCAAGCTCCTCTTCCAGGACGCAGTTGCTAAATAAAGGCAGGTAGATATGAAGGTCATAATCCAAGACAAATACTACAGATGTCCATCTTATTCTTGAACAAAACTGTTCTACATGTCCCATGTTTCTCAATAAAATCTGTGCTTTATGGCGATGAGTCGGGTGGGTAATCCCAGTGGCATGTAATGCCTCCTCTCTCACTCTGACCTGCCGGCAAATACAGCCGTCAGCTGGCCCCCCTTCACCATGTGCTTTCTCCGGCAGTGCCCCTGACATGAGGGGCTCAGCTAAAGTGCTCGTCTCAGGTTTCATAAGCGGGCTGTTCAGGGCAAACCTGTGAGGCAATTTGTGTTACGGGATACAGACACACAAGCCTTCGTCATGGCAGAGGGAAGAATGTCTAATGACCTTAGGAGGGCACTATTTAAGTGCAAAAGTTTGACTGATGAGGGATCTGCTCCAGAATAATAAAGTTTTCAGTATTTAGCCCAGTTTCTGCCATTGAAGATGAGGTGACAAAGGGATACGCCTCTAAGGCTATACCAGGCGGGTCAGTGTCACAGCTCCCCCACAGGAGTCTTCACCTCGGTATGGCAAACTCATGGAGCCACCTAGCTGAGGTTCAGTGCATGGTCGGTGGTTTTACAAAGTTTTGTACTGTGTCTGCAGCCATCCTTCATAAAGCTGGGAGCTGGCAGTCCCCACCCAAACCCTTTGTGTCCTGTGTCCCTCCCAATCCCCTGTCCATATGGTCATCTTCATCCTCCATGCCATTCAGATTACTGCTTGCTGATGGGGGAGGGGCCTTGTAGGGCCCTCATTTGTTGGTGTGGTGGTGCCTTAGGGTGATGTTGACAGTGTTGTGCTTAATTGCCGGCAGCTCTCCTATCTGCAGGAGCACCAATATGGGGGGGTGGTGAATCTGTGCTGAAAAATGAATGCGCAGAGGAGCATGCAAGCACAGGGGCCAGGGAAACCCCACTTGTCACTGCCAGCAACGCCACTGCATGTTGGCCCATGCCCCCCAGATGTTGGGGGCTGGCTGGTGGTGGGCTCTCTGGCATTGTTTGCTCTCCCTTGCCTCACAGGGGACCCGTAGAGGGCTGGCCCCATGGCGATGGGGGGAGTAGTGAGAGGAGAACATGAGGAAGAGTTTGAGGGAGAGCTGAGTGTGATAATCTACAAAGCCTGGATCTGTGTGGCACATGATTATCCCCAGAACCTGAATCAGCGTGTAATGTGATAATCCCCAAATCTTGAATCTGAGTAGTACGGAATAATCCTCAAAGTCTGAGTCAGTGCGAAGCTTGATAATCTCCAAAACCTGAGTCAGAGCGGACCCTGATTGAGCCCAAAGCTTCAGTCAGACCGGAGCGTGATAATCCTCAAAGCCTGATTTAGAAAGATGCACAATAATCCCCAAATTCTGAGTCAGAGTTCAGCCTGATAATCCCCAACGCTTGAGTCAATGCAGAGCCTGATAATTCCCAAAGCCTGAGTCAGCGTGGAGCCTGATAATCCCTAATGACTGAATCAGAGCAGAGCATGATAATCCCCAAAACCCGAGGCAGCGTGGGGCCTGATAATCCCTAATCACTGAATCAGAGCAGGGCATGATATAATCCCCAAAGGTTGTAGCTCAGATGATTTAGGAGAAGTCCTGAGCTTTTGACATCAGGACCCACACATTAAAGCAGCAATACAGCGAGCTATTGTACACTTCCAGCTACACTGAGAGTATCTCCTCTTACTCTTTATAGACTAGAACCTGCATTCATCCATCTCATTTGAGTTATCAGGAGAATCTCAAGATCAAGGCAAACTGAATGCAGATGGCAAGTCTGCAGCAATGACTGCACCAATTTGAAATATTTAATTGTTATTCCTTGATGGAATTACAAAAGGAATGCTTCCCAGAGGACTCAGCAGAATACACCATTAATTACTCCACGTAAGAAAACAGAGGAAGAAGTTCCATACCTATCAAAGAGTTCTCCCATGAAATGATACTCAGAAAGTTGAGTGTGTTTCTGAAGTGTCC
Organism: Pollimyrus isidori; assembly: GCA_019775955.2. NCBI lineage: Eukaryota > Metazoa > Chordata > Actinopteri > Osteoglossiformes > Mormyridae > Pollimyrus > Pollimyrus isidori. Next base: position 8,559,544 of record JABFDZ020000049.1, read on the forward strand.
CCTGGGTGTGTGTGTGCTTGTTTGTTTGAGGTTTCTCAGGTTTGGACCACATAGTAAATATGGCTGGGGCCCCAGGGCCCCAAGCCATTCACTACGACTGGGATTTATGCCTTATGCACTGTGCCGGGAATCCCCTCTCCTACTGAAAAATGTCACATGGCAATTTAGTAGTTAGAAAAGATCACAAACCACTCGCTTCCAGTGGCCTCCTTGCTAGGAAAGCCAGTGATACTGGACCTAATGCCACGGTCAAGTTTCCCCACTGCGGTCCCTCGATCCAGAAGGACGAGATGAATTATAAATGAGAGACACTGGGAGTCAATCAGAGTGCAGAATGCCGGACATGGGCAAGTGTACCTATCCCCTCTACCTGCATAATTAAGAAATGGGCATCTACACAGAATTCTCTGTCAGCTTCCAGTGACATGGGGTGTGATGGGCAGATGACAGACTGGCTTTTTGAAGTAGAGAGGAGCCTATGTAGTCAGCTTCAATGGTAACAGTGAAAGGTGAGTGAAAGATCTCTGGTGTTTGACCCAGCACCAAACACATGGTGGCTGAAGACAGATTTTAAGGTCAGGACGTCCACGTTGGCCTGTATGCCCTCTGTCCCTTTACCAAGCCATGTGATTAGAAACAGAGACTTTTACTGAGAAAAACATCTGACAACACAGTATAGACAAGTGAATGAAGCCGAGGGTCGGAAAGAGACAAATCCAGGACACATTAGTATGTGAATTTCCAGTATGGAGGTGCCATAGTATTCTTAATGACAATATTATTACATGTCTGTGAAAAATAACATCGGTCCTCAATAAAAGGTACCTAAAAAGATAAAAGAATTGTATGTCAAAATTAAAAATACTGCATGTATATCATGAGTCAGTTATCAAAGGTGGGTGTTGGAGCATCTTAAAAACTAGGCTCATCTGAAAAAGATGCAGACAATACAAAGGGAATAATCTCACTAAAGACATTAATCCATGGTCAGGCCTGGGGGGAGGGGACATGTCTGAAGCTGGTGAGTGACCCTCACCCCGGAACAAAATGCAACCCTCCCCCCAGCAAATTGTGTGCTTTTGGCCTTGCCTACTGAGGACCGGGAACCATTATTAAACTTGCTTGCTAAGCTTTGGGGACCCCAACAGGAAGCCGGGGGTGTGAGAGAGGGGAGACCAGCGGCATGTGGGGGGGAAGGTGGATGCAGATGTGTGTCAGTGTGTTACGTGTACGAACTCAGGCAATGGCAGGGCATTGGGTAGGCAGGGGCAGTCAGCGAAATGCAGATGTGCATGTGCAAGGTAGCATGATACACAGGAGGATGAGCATGTGACAGAATGATACTGTACGCATGCCTCTGCCCGTGTGCAAGCCACTGTGATGCATGGGAGGGTCAGTGTGAGACACAGTCAGCAAACTGTACCCACGTGTCTCTGTGTGTGTCTGAGCCATTGTCATACACAGGAGGGTCAGATTGAGCAAGCTCCTATGCACACCTCTGTTTCTGTGTGGCAGTACGGCAGTCTTCGGATGCTTAGCACTGCCTTTCATGCCAGCAGAAACAGTCCTACCGCTGAGAGAGCCTGGCGGATCGGGCTTGGCTCACAGGCTCTTTTTCCACTTTCTAGGGCTGGTGCTGCTGCCTGATAGCCTGAGTGCATCGCATTAGCCCAAATACACTGTCAGGAACATCCACCCTTTACCCAGGCCCAATCAGCGCTGCCTCTCAGCTACAACTGCAGGTGATATTGAATTTCGATTCAAGTAGTAAAGTAGTCCTGGCTTCGACCCCTAAATTTGCATTTCCGATCAGGAGAGTTGCAATAATTTTGTGCAATCGCCTCACGTTGTCATCTTGATATATTGTCAGTCATGATAAAGGAGACCCCCGACCGTATAATTGCAAGCAAGTCAAGTAGACATTTTCTTTCACAACCAATCAAATTCAGTACACTGCATATGGTAATGTAAAATAATGTTACATATAATATTACATAAAAGCGAAACAATTAAAATAAAAGCAAATTATATAAGAAAGAGAAAGCTGATATAGCTGGATGCGAGCCATACAAACTCAATGCAAAATGCTTGTGAGCCGCCCACTGTAATTTATGAGGATATTGTTCATTTTCTGGTTTTTCAAACATTGTAGGAACACTGAAGTAAAAGAAAGTGACTAAAAGTCTGGAGGTTTAATTTCTTTATTAATGTCTGGGTACAGGAAAAGTGTGGTGTATTCACGGGTACGTAGGAGTATAAATGTCTTATTTTTCATTTATTATTCATTTATTACTCATCTTATTTGTGTCATGTAATGACAGTTTTAAGAGATTACCTTGCTCTGTGTAGTAATGTTAACTTTACAATGCTGGTACTGTCATTATTACTACAAATCTGGTTTGATAGGACATAAGTGACAGTATTTTCAATGTAAATTGCTGATTGTTTATTGCTGAAGGTGCAGCTTTCATTTAGTTGTTTATTTTTGCTTTGCCTTGCTCTCTTAATGTCCATGATGCTGACAGATTGCGCTGTCTCATGTTCGCTGTTGGTGTTGCACCTATCATACAAAGTTTACCTAACATTTCCTTAATATTAAGATAAGAATGGCCTATGGGATATGTTTCCATGTCATATTTTTTAAACCAAACAATGTTATCAGCTTGCTTCTCATAAATCACGTGGCACAGAAAGCCACAAAAGTACTTGTGTTCGGTTATGTTAGGTTACACGTTAGGTTACATGTCCGCACAACAATAAACTGGATGGGGATTATAAGATACAGTAAACATTAGCATGCTAACAAAAACAAAACTGATGTTCACCAGCTAACGGGGATTAGTCCTGTTATTTATAGAAACAAACATGTAGAAAAGTTAAAAAATTAAAAATTATTCTTACAACTGACAAAGTGACCTCCACAAACTTTGCTGGCGCTGTTAAGGTGTATTCAGTGATATGCGCTGTTTAGATTCTGTGTCACCATTGTTGCCTGTGCTCACTAGGATATTCTAAAGGATCCCCCAAAACATAGTGGCTGAAAACAAAACAGCCCACTTGACACTGATGAAGGTGGCAAGAGAGCACAGACGGTACACAGATTATCGTACCAGATAAACTATGCACTGTTATGTGCCATAAGCTCTGCTAGGGTCATGATATACTTCATGCGAGGTGACACATATACAACGCGATGCATATGTAGCGCCCCCTTCGGCCCTCTATGGGGTCGAACACTGTATTAACTCAAAACGCGGCACAAGCCATAATATATTCAAGCATATTCAGAATGAACAACATACATACAATAACCCTCAGTCCATTAGTCCATCAAACAGTTAAATATGTATAAAGTTAAAATAAAGAATTGTGCCAGGCCTGTTCGATGCAACTATAGTGACCACAAATGAAGCGGCCGCCTAAACAGCCTGCCAGTCCACCCCTTTCCAGACATTTTCGAATCCTGGAGGCAGAAAACAACTTTTTCGCCCCACGACCCTTCCCTTCTTGGAGGCAAATCTGTTCTACCCCTCTCAGCAGGCTGAGCTGGCGTTTCTCCACGTAGTGAGTCTCTCACAAGGCGGGCAGTCCTGCGACCTCAGCTCCAGCGGGCTTCTCTCTCTTTTGGTGGGGTGCACCGGCATTTTTCTCTACTCCACAGCTCGCAGCCAGTCTTTCACAAGACGGGCAGTCTCGCGGCCTCCACTTCCACAAGCTTCTCCCTCGTTTTCCCGCCAGCGTTCCAACGCCTGCTCTCCTGCTCCTCCCTTCCCTTTTCCCGGTTGGTGGATATAAAAACAGTATCCAATCAAATCAAATCTAAAGGAAAACAGGAACGTAAAACATCAGCGCAGCACCTACACCATGCCCTATCCATACTCTGTGAAATAAAACAATCCAACATTGGATTACACCCCCTCCTTCCAAATTGGTCTCCAAAATGTCCCTATGAGACTGCAATAGCTGTTATCTCACTATGCCAGTTCCGACTAATCTTAACTACTACCCCCCTAAGAACTATGATCAAAAGCTGATCTCTGTGGTTTCCAGCCTCATCATATGTCAATCTAATGACTGGCTTAATGGTTCATTTGGAAATCGAGTTCACAGCTGAACAAGGCAAATGCCTATCCTCACCCTCTGCCACTGCTTCTTTACTTTCTTGTACAAAGCCCTCCACATCTACAGCTGTCCTCTCTACCTCATCTCCAGGATCCATTTCAATCTCCTCCACCTCGACAATGTCTCCAGAATCCCCTTCTGTGCTGAGCTCATTGTTACCCTCTGCAGTTTCCACAGGCTCCATTAATCTCCTTTCAGATTATGGCTTGGGGTGTTGCTTGCATCTTACATTCCGCCTATATGGTTCAATCTCATCCTCTGACTCACTAGTCTCCCCAGCTAAAAAAAACCTGTGCACTTTGAGGTTCTGAGTCTTGTTTTCTATCCAACTCGGTCTTCCGCTGGGGATCAGTCTTAGGCCCTCACCCTAGAAACTCAACATCATTTTCATCAGGCATTCTAACCATGTACCCAATAGGCAGCAAGTGATCTCGGTGAATAGTCTGCACTTTTCCCATGCCACTCACAGGAATATCAGGGATCTTTTCCACTACCACATAAGGCAATGGATTCCACCAGCTATGCAGCTTTCTTTTGCCTCTCAACCCCAAGTTTTCCATAAGCACACTGTCACCCGTTTCCAAAACCTGATGGTGCAGAACTTTATCATGTGATGTCTTATTCCTTAAATGCACTTTTGTAGCAGCCTCAGCAGCTAACTGGAAAGCACTCTGCAGGTCCTTCCTCAACTCCTCCATATGATGGGAGTGAATCTTCCCCTCATGTCCATATGATCCAAAACACACATCAACCGGCTTCTCGACCAAACATCACATAGTCGGGAGGCATCATTCATTGCTGTTATAAACATGCACAAGTTGATTCATGTGTTGGCTCCATTGTCCCTAACATTGATATCAAGGTTTGGTTAAAGCATTTAGGCTATAGATCCCCCTGTAGGTGGTATGGTGTTGTTCACGATTTACAAATCCCCAAAGTTATCAACAGCTCACAAATCATTATACTTTCAAAATCACGACCCTGATCCGAATGAATTTGGGCTGGCAGTCTGTAGTGGACAAAAATCTTCTGATCGTTGGTGGGATAAGCCTGAACATAGCAGTTCATGCGATAACATTATCAAAAAAAGGCCAGTAGCATGGTTAAGGTGTAACATTATGACGGAGAATGCGGAAATGTTTTTTTTATTTTGTTGTTTGTTTGAAATAAATAAAACATGATGATGATGATGATGATCAGTAACAACTAATACACTCACCTAAAGGATTATTAGGAACACCATACTAATAATGCCTTAAAATTATATAGCATTGATTCAACAAGGTGCTGAAAGCATTCTTTAGAAATGTTGGCCCATATTGATAGGATAGCATCTTGCAGT
>JABFDZ020000049.1:8566306-8579589 GCA_019775955.2 Pollimyrus isidori
TTGCTTCCGGGATAGGCTCCGGACCCCCCGCGACCCAGTAAGGATAAGCGGTTTGGAAAATGGATGGATGGATATTAGCATGCTTCCAGTCAGAAGGTACTACACCACTAAATAAAGATTTTTGAAATAGTAATGTTAAAGTTTGGCCCTCATCTGTTTTAAACTATATGTAAGATGCCATCAGGGCCCTGCGATTTATTTATTTTGAGTTTCGTTAGGCTTTGTACAGCCTCAGTTATACATATATTGGTCATAGACGATGCTGAATTTGTACTTAATGGTGGTAGGTTACTTGTGTTCTCTACTGTAAACACCTGTGTAAAATAATCATTAAACTCATTTACTATATCAATTTATATCAAATTACAAGACCCTTAATATCCTGTAGATTAGTGATTTCAGCTTTTAGAGCTCTTTTGGAGTTAAATATTGGAAGAAACATTTAATGTCATCCTTAGATTCAAATGCAATCTTCCTTTCTACACTCCTCTTAGTGAGTCTAATGTTATTTTTTAACTCAACCTGTAGACCTAGATACTCCTGCTTCATGTTGAAATTGTTATTTATTTTCCATTTGTAGAAGAGAGCTTTTTCCTCCTGACTTTATTCTTAATTTCCATAGTAAACCACTTTGGCTGCAGTTTCCTAGATTTAGTTTTGTTGGAAACAGGTATGAAGTCCTCTTGCACTTGCAACAGCGTGCCTTTAAAATTCATATGTCTCTTTAACTGTTTAACTCCATCCAGTTTACAGTTTCTAGATTCAGTCTCATTCCATTAAAGTTAGCCTTCCTCACATTGCATATTTTTGGTTTGGACTTTATTCTTCGGACCCTAAAATTAACCTCAGATTGAATCATCACTACTGCCCAGGGGTGAATAATTTCCCAATCCTATCCTGGTTATTAGAGAAAACAAGATGACGAAGGGCTTCTCCCCTGGTAGGAGCATTAACAAACTGGAAAAACCCTCATTACTAAAAAAAAACCCTTATTACTCCATTCCATCATCTCAAGTTCATTTACATAAGAATCACTGTAAATTAAAATCACCCATAACCACCACATCATGTTTATTAGTGATAATCCTGATATCGTAATATAACATTCTCCTTTCCTCCACAACTACATTAGGTGCTCGATAACAAACATCGACAATTAGGCCATTTGAGTTTTTAGCATCTAGTTTTACTCATGTAGCTTCTTTATTTTTACTTTTATCAGTGAGCTCCCTTGCCTGCAAGTTTTCTTGTACATATACTGCAACACCCCCTCCCTTCTTTCCTACCCGGCCTCTATGGAACAACATATAACCATCCATATTATATTCTACTCCGTCATTGTCACTCATCCATGTTTCTGTTATTCCTATAATGTCGTTAGAGTCTGATGAAATTAAAGGCTCTAAAACATGAATTTTGTTTTTAATACTCCTAGCGGTTAAGTACAGAGCACAAAGGTTAGGCCTTTTACAGTGCCCACTTTTAATATTAATTGGGGCTTTCCGTCTCCCCCCCACCTATATTCCTAACTAACCTCCCTGCCCCCACCGGCCTCTAGTTTAAACATTCCTATACTCTACACATATGCCTTCCCAATACACTGGTTCCCCTCTGGTTCAAATGCAACCCATCCAGCTTGAACAGGTCTGACCTGTTCCAGAAAGTCTTCTGGAACAGTTAGGCATAAACCTAAACCCCTCTTTCCTACACTACCCTTTTAGCCACGCTTTTAATCTCCTTATCTCAGCTAACTTAGCCTCGGCTTGCACGTGGCACGAGAAGTATTCCAGAGAACACCACCATGGATGTTCTGCTCCTAAGCGTATACTTGACTTCATTAAATTTATCCTGCAGAACAGCCCTCCTACCCTTTCCATTGTCGTTAGTGCCAACATGCACCATGACCATGGATCCACCCCAACTGGGGCTAATAGCTTGTGAACACGATTCGGAAGGTCCCCTACCTGGGCACCAGGCAGGCAAGACACCATACAGGACCCTCTATCACAGGTGCAGACATAACTATCTACACCTTGAATAACTGAATCCTCCACTACCACAACCTCCCTCTTCCTGAGTGCCCAAGGACCCTCCTGCCTCCCCAGTCTCTTCCAGCTCTAAAACTGGAAGCACCTGAAAGCGGTTAGACACAGTCAATTCACGCTATATGAATTTCTGCAATAAGAATTAGAATATTTATAAAGAGAAAAAAAAAATCAATTTCCCACAAACACATCTATTCATGAGTGATTTAAACAGCAAGGATGAAATTGATTAGGAATGGCGTGAAGAGAGCAAGTGGAGCTCATGCAAAAGCAGCAGTGGTAAATTTTAAATTAATGTTAAACATTTACTAAATAAAAAAAGAGTGGTCATTAAAAATCACCCAACTTGCTAAGTTTTGTTTCCTATTAACAAAATAAATATTATGGCGAAATGTAAACCACATGCTTGAGAAATTTTATAATCAAGATTTATAAATTCGGAAACTCTACTGCTTATGAAATTGGCAAGTCAGAATTTCAAGTTAGTTTCATTGTACTTCACACACATTATACTGCCATTAAGTTAAGATGGGTTATACAGAGGGACACAACAGTGCTCGGACAATTTTCTCGTTTCTGAAAATATGCAGTTCTTTCGGCTTTTCATTCTTAAAAAATCAGATGTTACTACCATATATAAACACATAGTCCCATGACAAAGATGACTATACTGCCATCCCAGTTTTTGGTGTACTACATCTCATGTAACTCTTCGTGTAGGTGCGATGCGTGGTGGCCATGATGCATGTGCTTATGCGTTGTGAGTGTCAAGTGCCGGAAGCTTTGTTCCATGACAACACCAATATGGCAATGACGGCTTTTGCTTGATGTGAATGATACAGTGTGATGTGCCTTGAAAACCTCCTATACGTCTGCAGGTGTTGAAATGTAGAGGATTTGAATGCTGGTTTGACATCCTCTAGGCTGGACTGCTTGGTTCCATTATGAAATATGAGCCACCTCTGGCAACAGGAGACACCAACACACCTAGATCTCTGGCCAAACACACATTCAGACTTGTTAACATGCATTTTTGTCTTCATCTGATTTTGCAGGTGCATGGCACGCCTAATAAATATGACCAGAATAAATTCTTTCTTCCTTTTCTTTAAATGAAAGTTGTCACGGAATTTTTCACCCAGAAACTAAATCTAATGTGTTTGAATCTGAAAACCTTTGCAGAATGAAATAAAAGTTTAAAAAAAAATGGAAATAACACATATCACATTCCATTTTTCTCTCCAATGATCAAAAGAGGGTAGTCATAGAGAAACATACAAACGGGCCTGCGAGTATTTCTCCTTGTTGCAATTTTTGAGATTTGATTAACCTGTAGGATTATAGGAGCTGCAGTTACCTGCACCTCACTATACGGAGCTGGAAAGCAGTCACAGTTTGCCTAATCGCTTTTTGTTCATCTGAAATACAAGAATTACAACCTACCTCCTATATCAATGTTAAATTATTTTAAACATGTTAACTAAAGGTTGCGTCAGTTGGTAAACTGTGATATTTGTTACAATAGCTGCAGGTCAGACGTACATACCGTCACTACTTCACTGTTATTTTTGTCAGCTACCGTTTAGTCTTGCTTTAGAAAACCAATCTTGAGGAACTTCCATGACAAACACATGAGACCAGTTACGCTTAAGTTTGTATATTAGATCCATCATCGTGGAACTTCATTTAGCATGTAGATAATCTATGACAACAAATGACATTTTAACATTGTGCTAGTTTAATAACCATTAAGTTATTCTTAACTCGCCTGTATTAATTAACATCAACCTCTCATTTTCTCTTCCGAGATGTAACAATCTTTATATCTGGTTAATATCGATGTTAGATGTTATGCTACCTTAAGATGAAAGACAAAAAGAACCATACATAGGGGGTAGGCGTAAAAAAAAACAAAAAAACCTAATGGGAATACGTTTCAATCGGTAGCAAATAAAGTTGTTTACGTCCACGACATTTAGGGAGACAGTTTAACCGACTGATTTGGAAACGTGCAATCGACGTGTAACTTGTGTTTTATAATACTTAGATTTCCGAAAAGACCTGACCGCTGCTCACCTAGCGCAGCCGTTTTGTGATCGCGAAAGGATATGTTTAGCTAAGCAACACGAACCGAACCCGCGGCAGCGCAGCGCAGCGCAGGCGGCCGCTGTGGCTTGAGGCGAAGCGACGGGTGCGGCTCGCGGAGACACAGCGTAATAACAGGCGACCCCACGTGGGACACAAGCCGCATGGACAAGGACGACTATTCATTTACCGGTCTCGCCAATCGGCGACGACTACAACACGTCTTCTGAATGCGGATTGGCTGAAGGAGAAATACGCAAGATTTCCTCGGGAAAAGTAATTGATTAACCCCTAATTCACTCTCGAATTGGTTTGATTGTGGAGAATAGCTGTGTTATGATGCATGGGAACACTTTTTTCCGTTTGAAGTGTGGTTGTTTAGGTTCTGTTTGTGATTTGCTTTTACAGTATATCAATCGATATAATATTATATGCTTCGTGGATAAAACTTCACAGGTCAACAAATATAAAACTGGATTAAGTATCTTAAAGTTTTATTAAACGAGCCGTTTATGTAGGTGTATGAATGTGGTTTGTTGGGGGTGGAGATTAGGCGGTCAGAGGCAAAATTACACATTTTTATGGCTAACAGAATTATTCATGGGTGAATTAATAAAATAAGGTAAGAGCATTTAAAAATCTGAAATTCTATTGGCTCCATTAAGCCTTTGCGATTCTTGTTTGCTTGCCACGGGACCGTTGTAAAATATCACGTAAATCATAAATGCATCATATCTGTACCTATAGAAGCAGTTAAAATCGTGAAAAATCGCCATTGTCTGAATTTCGGTGGGTTTTGTATCAGTAATGTACATGTGTACATGAAAATCGAATAGCGAACAAGATGGATTTAGGCGTTTAATTTTTAATAGCCTAACTATTAAACTATTAATGCGTGCTCTTAGAGAGCGGGGCACTGAGGCAGCCGTGTGGAAGGGAGTAGAGGGGCACGTGGGCCTGTCATCGGGGCGCAGTAACAAGCGTGATGTTGCAATATCACATTTTCCTGCTTTGCTATAAAACGTACTGTATGGTGTGTTTTATTTACCCCTCCATCGGTTTTCGGAGACGCCGGGCGCGCTAGTTTGCATTATTAACAGGAGCTGTAAAGCGACGTATAGTAGCAGTTGCACTTTAAAGAATGCACTATTCTCCGGCGCTCTGATCTCCCTGTCTCATCGTAACGGCATTCGGCGCGCGTCCCCCGATATTTCCTTTCGTTTCAGCAACTACTGTTTGAAAGCCCTTAAATGGTCCTTCGTGCCGTAACTGGGACGACGGCGCTATCTAGTGAGGGATGTTCAATATAGCATAAATCCGTAAAATCTTGTATATTTCAATGTGTACATTTGTATTTGTATCACCTGGATTTGCCTTATTTTGCTCGTGGTCAGCAGGGTGTATAACATGATTCATTTATATAATGCTGAAGAGGTTGTCCAATATTTATATAAACCCCAGGACGAGTATGAAAGTGAGCAGCTGGTGGGATTTGAGGAGGGTTTTGTCAGTGTCCGCCTCACTGAGGAGATAGGATTCTAGTTTTGTGAAGAACATTAAACAGCTGCATTGTCTAGTATCCCCTAGTATCACATTTTGAAAGGTGTAGGTTTATAGCCTCAAATCTCATTGATTTATTCAATGGATGAGAATTCAGCTGAATTCAGGTACATTAACATGACTTCCCTCTGGCCGATGGTGAAGCTCTAGCCTCTCTAAGTCAGGATCTTCATGAGGTAGTCAATCAGATCATGACCAGCCATGTCAAGACATAGGATGGCATGTGGTAGGGCATAAACCTTGTAGATGGACACCAGGTGGGTAATAATATAGCAGGAGTTTATCACCATGTTTGTGGTATGACCAGTGGCATACAGGGACAGCATGGCTTGTATACCCACATACAGTACATGGCCCATGGAACCTGGTGTTGATGGTCATTTTGTGGTGCAGGGGTGACGAAAGATATGGAGAGGCTCTGTGGCCCAATGCTCCACGTCTGAATCTTCCAGCACAAGATTTTGAGTGGAGAGTTAGCTGTAAATGCTGCTAATCAATAGCCTTAGACAATTGAACAAGCCTTCAATTCCATTAACTCATAAATACATTAAGGAGTTGAGAGCCTTGCCCAGCAGCCCAATAGTGAATTTGAACCAGTGTCCTTCCAATCATGGATACAGAATCTTTACACAGTGGGCCACACAGCGCCTGCACAAATTGCCAAGTCTTCACTATCTCATCCCAGTTAGTGAGGATGCCATGCTTGATAGGGTATTTCTGTGTCAAGGCACCCCTTTTTCTGAGCCTCATCACCAGCATAACTGTACTTCTATCCCATACTTGCCATCACCCCCCTGAGATGAAGACCAGGAATGCTGGTCAGTTTAGGTTGCAAACAGAACTTTAAAAGGAGCATATTGGGTTGGGGGTGAAGGGGTGGGGGTGCTAACATATGTCAACTGCTGCCTGGGCTATGCTACAGTAGACAGGGATGTCGTCATCTGCAAAACCAGCCCTGCACATCCCAGAGCCATAATATCCTCTAACCAATTTCTCTTCTTGCCTGGAGCACCACATCAGCTAGGGCCAGTATAGCATCTTGGATTAACAAGCGAACGGCTGAACACCATGAGGTTTTATCACAGGACTACAAAACTACTTCGAAATGCACATCAACAGTTTTGAAATGGGTACCTTTTTTCATCCATCATTTACACCACCTGTGTTTGGTAGGGAAATTGCAACTGGATCAATCCAGAGAGGATTATGGAAAGGATGGACTGGTCTAGTTTTTGTTTTGCTGCATGACCTACAGCTTTAATATAAGCGCCCATGCTAATATAAAGCCTCCCTTAATAAAGCAGCAGACTTGTTCGTGTGCAGTGTCATCAGCTTTTGGTATTTGAATTGTTCATTATGTCAACTTCACCTGGCCTGCCTAGCTGGTCAACTAAGCCAGACAAAATGGTAGGTTTCATAAAACCAATGTTTTACTACAGATGGTCTCCTTGCCTATTGCAAAGTTCTGGCGTTTCACACAGTGAAGGTGTTGAAGATGCAGGGAGAAACTGCTTGGTTTTATATAAATCACATCATATATATAACTTTGGCAGTGACTGTGATCCCTGCACATTTGGATCACCACCCTAAAACCACCTAAATTGTATAATTCACAGACTGATATTAACAAATAGTCACAAGAAATTTATAGTGTACTTTTCTATAGCAAATTGCACCATTTATAATTAAGTAATAATAAAAGCATACTAGTGCCAGATCTTAAGAAACACGTGTTTCTGTACCTGCAGGCATCTGCACAGATTTCCAGCTACGTGTCGGGACTGGCTACACACACCAAAAGGCGCCACCGCTTTACCTGCCCAGTCAGCAGCTCCCCCTGAATTCACACTGAAGGATCAGAGGTACAAGCTGCCCAATGGTGTATTGTCAACCCAGGGCTGGTAGCATTGGTGAATCTCCTCTTCCCATGCTCCCAGTATCACATCTTCTCCCAAATAAGGGCACATTTAAAGTCTGAGTTTACATGGCGTATCATGCGGCCCAACAAGCCATGCAATCTATGAGGTGGAGCAGACTAGTACAGTGTATTTTGGGTAGTTCAGCATCTGGAAATAACACCATCTACAGTATGTTAAACAGGTTCAACATTTCATGTGAATCTGTATCAGCCTATGCTTTCATTAATCAGCCGCATTTATATGTTGTTATAATGTGGGGGCAACAGTCTAAGCAAGGATGCCCAGACCTCCCTTTCACCATATACCTCCTCCTGCTCCAGTGGGGGATACCAAGGTGATCCCAGGCCAGGCCTTTATACACATGCACTGGGGAAATAACGGGGAGGTCACACATTGGATTGTCGATTGGAAACGTGGTGGGTATTTACAAGGACAACAGTAACAACAAAGGTAAATAAGGAACACAGTTCGACACACTGCAATTTTACACAAAACTACCAAACACTGGGGGCTATTTACAATACAGAGTAAAGCATGCCAGCACATAAAAATGAAGTCATGCAACCACACACTAGAGCAGGGGGCAGTTTGCTGGTTTCACACAGTCCCCCTTAGAGGGACCAGCTGTCCCGCAAACCATTTCGGTAAGTCCCACCTCTAATTCAGGCTAAAGTCCTGGAAACTTAGGGCAGGAATGGTTGCAGAGGCCTATGTGGCCTTGGGTGATATGGTGCTAGCCTGCTCCTGTGCACCACAGCAGCCGAGTTCCCTGGGCATGTGCGAACCCGGTACACCACATTGGACAGTTTCCCAAGCACCACGCAAGTGCAGTTTGAATAACTCTGGTATATAGACCCACCATTAGTGTATCTGCATTTTTACTTATATATCACAGAATGCAAATGACAGATAAATATAATACAATCAGTCCACTAATCTGCATCAGCAAGATCCACTGCCAGCACCCCCAGTCAGGTAGTACTTCCTTTAATACATTTCAGGCTCTATATGATTTAGCATTTGGGTTCTTAATTGGCTTGTTCTTCCTCTTAATAATAATAATAATAATAATTGCCCCCACTGAGGGAAGCAGGTCCTTTATCTATGGTCTTTGACTCTTGGAGCCAGAGGGTCAGATGGGCTTGGTGAAAGTAAGTTGTATGAGAGGCAAAGAACATGATGAGTAAGTAGCAAGGACAGAAATAAGTATAAAAATAAGAAATATGAAGGCTATAAATGAGTGAACTAAATGAACATAATTATATAACTAAGATTAACTAGGGAAATCCATCAGTCCCGCCTATGATTCTATAAAAAACAAAACGCATCAAATCATTATGAATAGTTAGTGCGTCAGATCTCAGAAATATATTCTACTCTTTTGCAGTGGCTAGCATGAATCCATTTCTTCTACCAAACACTATCACTGCTGCATTTGTTGTTAAAAGTACCTGATATGGGCTCTCCCACTTAGCCCCAAGCAGTTCTTTCTGGGGTTTCTTGATCAGTACCCATTCCCCAGGTACCAGAGTGTGCCCTCCGTTGACAGGTTCTTCCCACGTGTTGGAAACCTTTTGGAAGGCAGATAGAACGGTATTGGTGAGCTTAATGCAATAATCAACCGGGCTATCACTAGCAAGGTGAACGTCTGCTTTTTTTCAGGTCTATGCTGTCGGGAAGATGCATCGGATGCCCTGTAATGATCCCAAATGGACTCAAACCAGTATTTTTGTTGTTTGTTGCTGCAGATGAACATTTTAGATGAAAGGCTGGCCCGTGTCTGGAATTTCCAGGGCTGGGTCTTTGCACATTGTGTCTTTCAGTTCTTGTAAAGCCTTCAACTGAAGTTCATTCATCTCAACTTCATCTTTGGAGTCTTTCCTGCCTTTCAGTAGATCATTGAGCGGTTGAACTATTTCGGTGTAGGAATCCACCCATGTCCTGTAGTAGTTGCACAGTCCCAGGAAGGAGTGCAGCCATGTCTTTAGTCCGCCCTTTTTTGGATGTAGGAGCTCATTAAAGCATCTATTTTCGCCAGGTCTGCCACTTCATGAGTGTACACATCCTGGTAGGTGTATGTTCTATCCCCTTCTTTTCTTGCCTTGACTCTTTTTGTTCTCAGAGGGGCCAAGCATGGATCTACTTCTGATGTCTTATCATTTACAGATGTATTAACCATTACTTGAGATTCAGTGCTTGAAGATACCACTGGTAGTTCTGCACTGGGATGGGTCACTGATGATGTAGTACTCACAGTCACCACTGGGGGAGCACTCATTTTTTGCTTCTTCCATTTCCATTGTGGCCTTTAATTCTTCTGCCAGTGTGAGGCGCTGTTCTTTCCGATCCTTCTTCTGATCTTCAGCAGGATGCAGCCGCTCTGCTGGCACGGGCACTTGTGGAGGAGGGGGTGCAGGAGGGACAGGTCGAAGAGTAGTCAAAGGCAGGGCTGATGTTGGAAGAGGAGGAGGAATAGGTGTAGTCACCCATGTGGTTGCCCTTAGGGGTCGCTCAGCGTTTACTGTATTTGAAGCCATTTGCAGCTGATTTGTTAAAAAAGCAATACGCTCATCTCGGCTCTGCAGTTCGCCAACTCTTTGCATGTCATCCAAAGACCAAATGCTACCTGAATCTGTATTGATAGCATACTTCTCACGAATGTCAGCAGCAGGTCGACTTCAAACGCCAAGCTGTGTCCAGATATTCACTGAGATTTTTCATTATATACTCCACATCAACATCTGGAGGCTCCATTCCTCCCTTCTCAAGAGAATGTTATTTCTATCCCGTTACAGCAACTGGAAAACTTCTTTATAGTCGACTTATCTTTTTTAAGTTCACAATAAATACAGATATCTCACAAATGTTTACTTCCATTTCATCAAACAACTCTTTGATTGGGTGTTTAAGCAGGGGAGAGGCTATTTTCAACCTTCGCCCAAGACAAGAGGAAGTGATTTGCGTACTTAATCGTTGTCATCAGTCATCCAACATTAATTAGCCCCTCAACTTTGTCTTTCACCGATCCTGTTCATGATGCCAACTGATAGATTTCTTCAGTGAAACCTCAGGTTATTTTAGTTGAATGATGAGGCAGGTTCCTTAAGCTTAAGCAGTTTATGAAGAATGAAGATGTTACAGGAAGATGATTCACACGGCCGGTTCAGAGTCTGTCTGTGTCTGTCTCTGCCCCCACTGAGGGAAACAGGCCCTTTATTTATCGTCTTTGTACAGACTTCAGAAAGAAATATAAAAATAAGAAATATGAAGCTATAAATGAGTGAAATAAATGAACACAATTATATAACTACAAATTAACTAGGGGAATCCCTCAGGGCCAACAATTTACACCCCTACTTCCCAGGGAGAAATGCCTTTTGAACATTTTTACATTGCCTAGAAAGCTGGGTTTAATTATGCCTGTTTCGGAAAGACATTATGGATTGTTGTTTTTCTACATATAATTATTGACAAAAAGTATTTATTAAAGTATTTATACCGTGATTTGCAAATTCATTAAGAATCCATATGGTAATTCAGGAAAAATAACAAAGGCTTCCTACATAAGTAACTGTTTTTTTTATAAATTTAAATGTTTCAACATGTGACTAATTAAAATGTTTAACTGCTTATGCATGCTTAGGGGAATATGTAGTACAGTGGTACCTCGGTTCTCCAATCTATTTGGATCTTTACATTCAGCTATTTTAAAATGTAGCAGTCACAGTTCTTACAAAAGCTAAAATATTTGATCATATTCGCCCTGTTCTATGCTTCCTTCGCTGGTTTCTAGTTATCTAGTTATGCTTCCTTCGCTGGTTTCTAGTTATCTAGTTATGCTTCCTTCGCTGGTTTCTAGTTAAGTCTCAGATTGACTACAAAATACTGCTATTAGCTGATAAGCACTGAAAGGCCTTGCACCAGAATACCTTACCACTTCCCCCCCAAAAAAAATTATGCCTAAATATATATATTTTTAGCATTTAAACACAAAATGAACTGGTTAAAACAAGAAAACCATTTTTTCTTAATGGCTTCCACAATGATAAAGATCTTATCCCAACATTACCCCTGTCCTGCCCCGATTGTCTGTTCCTTCCGTGTGCTACGCCCCTCGTTAACCTTGTGTGGGATCCCTATGTGATCAGCTGTTTCTGGGTGTTGTCATTAGTCCTCTTTATTAAGTCTGCGGTTCAGTTTGTTTCCCCAGTCCGGTAATTGGGTGCGTTGAACTTGCTTACAGCACTGGCTTAAAGCAGCGCATTATGATCATTCTGATCCTGATGCTATGCATTAGGGTTAGATGCATTGCGACTTCTCACCCGGCTGCACAAACTGGAACCGCCTCCATGACGACACACCTTTGCCCTTACTGGCTGAAGAGTTTAGTTACACGCATGATGTTTGTATCCCAGGTAGTTCCGATGTGTAATCTGCTATTTCTCCCGAATATCACGTAAAGCAGTGAGAACTGGTTTTCAGTTAATTTACCTGATAAGATAAAGTTCAAATAAATTACATACTGTAAGTGCTCTAATAAGACAAATAATGTTCATTTAAGGGATGTGTTTTTAACAGATGTTTCAAATGGATAATTGATTTTTCCTCACAAAGACTGAGGAAGAGCATTCCAAATTTTAGTGTTGGGGCAGATGTTTTAGTGTGTGCAAGTAAACAGGTAGAAGAGTTCTGAACATTTATTGTCCGGAGCCTACAGCTCACATGAAGAGGGATGCAGATGCAGTGGAACGTGCATGGAAGATGCTGCAAATACTCTCCTGAATGGAGGACTGCTATGTGACAGAAGCCACATGCGGCAGCTCCTGCTCAGAAATCAATCAACAGCTCAATCCAGCTTGAAGCCTCAAACTCAACCTGAACAAAAACCCAAAGCCAATCCCCCAGAGCTGGGATTAAGAATCCCAGTCTTATGAAGAATGTGTGAAATGAATAATATTCAGTAGTTTTCCATTCAATTGCAGCACAATTAAAGCTGTTTCTGTAATGAAGGACCATTTAGATGTGTTGCTGCTAATTCCATAGGGATGAGCCCTTCCCCCAGGCTGGGTGGCAACTTGGCTGTCAGGGGCCCCCCACTCAGGCTGCTGAATAATACAGAGCCCTTGATATTGAACCTCTCCACACCCACAGTCATGATGGAGTCACTTTTCAGAGTCTTCTGGGACTCACCAGAAGACTCATTGATAAGGATGCAGCTCAGTGATAGGCAAACTATGTCAGTAAATAGTAAATAATGCCTTATTGGGCTCAGACCCTTATCACAGAACTTACATAAATAAAATAAATTTACATGCACGAATAAATGACGCCTTCAGAGATGCCTTCCTTCAACGCTTGGGAGGAGCATTCCCCTCCAAGCGACCCGACCCTGTGTGCCGTCCCTGTCACACTCAGTCTTTGGACTGCCAAGGATGCAGGCTCGCTATGTCCTTTGCCTTATCCATCGTTAACGTGCAGAGCAGCATGACTCATCCTCCTCTCATCCAATCTGAAGCTTAGTTCCAGACACCTGACACCAGAGGTGGGACAAAGTCATTGTTTGGCAAGTCACAAGTAAGTCTCAATTCATTGCTCTGAAGTCCCGAGTCAAGTCACAAGTCAAGACAAGCAAGTCCCGAGTCAAGTCCCAAGTCAAAGGCCAACAAGTCTCAAG
>JABFDZ020000049.1:8641915-8655702 GCA_019775955.2 Pollimyrus isidori
AGGCGGAGACTCGAACCCGGGTCCCAGAGGTGTGAGGCAACAGTGCTAACCACTGCACCACCATGCCGCCCCCCTACTATATATATATAAAATTTTTTTCCTTGCGAGGTGTGTACCCTCACAGTGAACAGCAGAACAATATCTCCACCTGAATCATCAAGTCTACATGACAAAAAAAAACATTTAATTAAAAAAAAACAAATTGTGGGCCTGAAGATGAATGTCAGAGCGCTACTGTACCTCCCTGTCACTTTCTTGATCCTGATTTCTCTGACTACACCATTCACTTAGTCCTCCTCAGCTCTATTTAGATATTTTATCCCGTCTTCTCCTTTTCAGAGTTGCCTCTCTCCTGCTCTTCACCTGACAGTGATGCAGCCATTTTAGAATTGCTACTTCTATGTCTGCAGTTTGAGAGGACACTTGTTTATCTGGAGGAAATCCATACATACAGGCCTCCATGTTCAAACCTGCAGCCAGTGAACAGTGACACTGCGATCCCCCGGATACGTGATACTGCGAGCAGTTTTACTTACATGCACATACAGAGAAAGGAATTTCATCTGCAAAGAAGCCGCACTGTGTAACAGAGCACAAAGGTCACCTGGGGGCCGGGAAATGAGCCAATCGCTTGAGGAACAAGAGATGCTAATTCCTCAGTTAAGGTAAGTGAAGTGAATCTTCTCAGGCTGCTTACCTGATCAGCCTCTTTCACAAGTTACAGGTCTACATCCCTAGAACCTCCTCCCCTCCCCCAAGCTATAATTCTGCTCATACAGTAGTTCTGGACTGTTTGTTATCCAATATCCTCCTCCCAATAAATTACAAGGTAGCACATGATAATATTTTTAAACAAAGCAATTAATGGGGAGGAGCTTTTGAGCTGCCGGATAGAAGATCATGCTCCACGAACCTCTGTGAGAGACCACAACCTTGCTGAGGCTAGTGGCACTGGTGATCACCATGTCGTAATTTAAACTGATTGGAAAATAAGTCCAGAGAAATTAATTTACCAATTCCCATACCTACAGTCAATTTATAATCTATAACAATTAACAATGTTAATGGGTCACCGAAAGAGGAAACACGGACACTACAGGAAGTGACACAGGAGGAACACCGACTAGAGGCATGAAGGGACCTGGTGTGAACAAGGGCACATAAAAATGGGGAGTACACACAGGGGGCAAAAAAATAGGGGGCAAAGAGGCAAAGGGCGGGGAAAAACGGGGAGCCGAAAGGAACCTCAGCAAGCGAGAGGTGGCAGCCGCCGGGGCATCAGGTGACCACGAGGCCGGAGCATAAGGGACCCTTGGTGAGCGTGAGGGAGGAGCTGGGGGAAATGCCGAGAGGGGGCGAGGATTAAGGCAGAGGGACTGGTGGATGAGGTGAGGAGGAAGGTGAAGGGGACACTGGCAGAGGGGAGGAGGGAACAGAAGCTGCAGCAGGCGAAGGCGTGGCCACAGCAGGCTAAGGCACAGGTGACCAACGAGCCAAGGGACCTGGCTGGCCAGCCAGGATCTGCCATGGTGGGATGGTGCCTGGGGTGACCCACTGGAGGGTTGCGGTGCAGCAATCAGGGAAATCCCCAAGGAGTCCCACTCGAGCTCCTCCTTCACCAAGGGGGAAGGAGTGGTGGTCCAAAAGTCCAGGACCTCCTCGGGGACAAGGGCTGGCGCCATGGAAGCCGGGGGCATGGGAGCAAGGCCCGGGGGAACAGGGGGAACAGGAACTTTTAGGTGGTAGAGCAAAAACCGGAGCAGGAACCTCAGGCACAGGAACCTCAGGGGGCAGAGCCGGAATGAGCGGAACAGGTACCACCAGCAGAAGAACCTCAGGGGACAGAGTCACGGAATGTGCCTCAGTCACGGGTGTCTCCTTTTCTGGGATCTTGGGGACCTACAGGATAGCATCCTCCATTGACCTAGCCCCTTTAAAAACCAGGCGCGTTCCTGGAAAGGGGCAAGCAGCTGACACAGGCAGTGAAGCAGCGGCAGTGCAGGCTTCATGCGCCCACTTGGGTGAAGTGGCGGCAGCATTGTCAGGCGCGAATACCACCAGATTAAGAATCGGGAGAGGTTCAGCCAGAGGTTCACACAGCCAGCCACAGTCTGTGGCTACCCACCTCATGTTGGCCTTGGCCACACTCCATCTCAGCCGCCGCAAGTTTTCGCAGACCTCCTCTGCAAGGTGTGCGTCTTCAGACAGGGACATTTCTTATAAACTATCCCTGGTCCGATAGGCCAGTGATTCAGCCGCAGGGTCTTCCCTTACCTCGGGCTGGTCAAGCTAGTAAATCACCTTATTCAACAGGGTAAAATGTTCTTCCTCAGTGATGCAAGGTGTTTTCTTTGCGAGTCCGGGCATTCTATCTTGCTTTGTGGGGACGGAGCTGGGACATAGGACCAGAAGTCCAGGGAATCAGGGAAATGCGGGCTTTATTTGGGGTGAATACATCCACAGACAGCGATCAAACGAAGGACTGTCATCGGTGACTGGACTGGGGTAAACATACCTAACGCAGACTTAAATACATAGGACTAATGACTATAACAAGAAACAGCTGGTAAACAGAGGGAATCCACACAGGGTAGATTAGGGTGCGTGACACACGGGAGGATCAGACGAGTGGAGCATGACAGAAGCTGTGAATACTAAATTCATATTTAGATAATTAAAGTCTACAGCCCTTTAAAGCTTATAGTAAAATTTATAATCCATTAAAAATAGAAGAATGAATGATTTAAAAGGTGCAGGGAGCAGGGCTGGTGGTAGTAGAGGTGCCTCTGGTGATCTTAACCCTGAGTGGGATTGGAGGGGGATGGGGTTACTGTGGGAAAGGGTGAGTTGAGGCAGGCCATGGGATCAAGGCAGGAAGACCAGGGCCTCAGCAAGTCACTGTGGGATGAGAGGGAGGGGCCAAAGATGAGGAAGTCACACACAGTCACTTACAGTATGTTACGATCGTGCGGGTCGTGAGCGGTGAACAGAGGGATGTCCAGGCAGGTAGACAGAGAAACTGGGTTTATTGGACACGCACTCACCAACTCTAACGTCAATGCCACGTCTGCCAGAAGAGACGCAGAAGCAGACCTAAATGCACTAGACAGGCACAAGACAGTCGTGCGGCAACACCACACAGGTGAACACAATTGGCGATCACAAGAGGTAACGAGGTAGGCGTGGCACACAGGAAGAGCGGAAGGAGCTTGGACGCAACAGAACCCCCCCCCCAAAAGTGCGCCACACCGGGCGTAACCCAGGAGAGGCGACAGACGCGACGAACCGGGGAAATAGGACCTGGAAAACAAAAGCAGAACATATAGAGAGACCAGGGACCAGAACCGAAACACAAAACAAGCACAACGACAGGAACCAGGACAGAACCCGAAAAAGAACAGGGAAAGCAGACAAGTAGATGAAGAAGGGAGAGACTGAGGGAACAGAAGGGCCAGGACCGAAAGGAGGAACAAAAGGGCTGGAAGTGAATGGAGGGACGAAAGGAGGCGGAACAAAAGGAGGAGGAGCGGGCAGGAGGAGCCCTGAGAGACCACCAGGCGCCCGAAGGCCCCCTGGCAGGGGACGGGCAGCGGCTGGAAGGGCTGCTGGCAGTGGGAAGCCAGGAGCAGGAGGGGGCCTTGCAGGGGCCATGGGGACAGGTCGAGGGACCACAGAAGGGGACAAGGAGGGAACCGGAGGAAACACTGGCATAGGCGGGCAGGAGGGGGAAGCCGCAACCGGCGACGGCACAGCCGGAGCCCACGAAGGCACTGTCCGACGGCCAGGGGGGGCAAGGGGGCCTGGAGACGGCCAACGCGACGCCGGAGGTGGGACGGAGGACTGGCCCCGAGGAACCAACGGGGAAGCCGGCGATGACTGGCGGCCAGGAGCCGGAGGCCCCGCAGGTGGCCGCTGGACAATGGCCAGGGGCTGCACATGAGCGGCAGAGGGCAGGACAGGAGGGACCCGGACCCTCTGTAAGTGCCCCCTTCCGCTCCAGGAGATGGAGAGGTGGGGACCCCATTGGGCTCCACCTCTCAGGGGCATCGGCGATTGAGCCGGATGTCTTCCTGGGTCCGGGGAATTGTGCAACCGGATCCCCAAGGGGTCCCACTCGAGCTCCTCCTCCTCCACCATGAGGGGAGGAGCGATGGCGTTGTCCGGGACCTCCTCGGGGACACCATGTCCTGGGCTAGACGGGTCCCGGGCCGCGGGGTGCTCAGGAACAGGCAGGGCTGCGGGTGGCGCCACAGGACGGGCAGGAACAGGCAGGGCCACGGGCGGGGCCACGGGATGGGCAGGAACAGGCAGGGCCACAGGACGAGCAGGAACAGTAGGGACCGCGGGTGGGGCTGCGGGCTGTTCTGTAGGGTGCACCCCAAGAGGGCCGTGGCGTAGCAGCCACAGGAGCTGCGGCGGCAGCGGCTGCTGCGGGCGAGGCAGCCTTGGGAGCGGCACCAACCACTCGGGTACTGCCCCTTTAAAAGCCCTCGGGATCCGGGGAATAGCGTCTCTTACTGGGCTAATCCATTTCACTGCAATGCGCTCCGGCCGGAAGGGGTACCGCTCTAGCGGAGGCGGTTCGTCCTCCGCGATTGTCCCCCAGGCGACCGGATAGGTCCCTCGCCTTTCGTCATCTTCCCAGGTGGGGCTGAGCGAGCAGGGCGCCCAAGGAAACGCTCGCCGCAGCCCCCGTCTGCGTGACGCTCTCCTCCTGTCTCTCGCCGATCAGCGAGAGCAGGCGGCGAAGGAGCTTTTGCACTCGGGTCACTGGGTACTGCTGACCTGCCGGGCGCTTCTCTGCTAAGAGGTTGGCACCTCGGCTGGCCAGCTCCAGGGCTTCGGGGTTCCGCCGCACGTCAGGCTGGTACCGCCAGAGCACGAATTCCTGCAGCAGACCGAGCCTCTCCGACTCGGCCTGCTGCTCCGTGCTTTTGGGGAGGCGCGGCATTCTGTTATGATCGTGTGGGTCGTGAGCGGTGAACAGAGGGATGTCCAGGCAATTAGACGGGGAAAATGGGTTTATTGGACACGCACTCACCAACACTAACAAACGTCAATGCCACGTCTGCCGGAAGAGACGCAGACGCAGACCTAAATACACTAGACAGGCACAAGACAGGCAGGCGGCAATGCCACACATTGGCGTGGCACACAGGAGGAGCGGAAGGAGCTTGGACGCAACACACAGACATACACACAGTCACAGATACAGTCACATACTGTAACTCACGGATACACACAGTGACACGTAGACATACACACAGATGCAGACACACGCAGTCACACACAGATGCAGACACACACAGACATACAGTCACACACAGATGAACGCACACACATACAGACACACAGAGGCACACAGACACATACATCTGGTGTTGTAGCTTCGTGTCCTATGGTTGTGCTATAACTATTCAAGGGGTATACTAACCAACTAACTAACCAGAGCTTGTACCAAGGCCTCTGTTTGTATGTTCAGCTTTATGACACCTATTTTGTTTTTGCCAACACCAATAACCTTTAACCGCATCACACAATAACATATCTCTACAAAATCCTGGACAAATGATCTGTGTGTCCTTCATGTGCTGGATTGGGCCATATAGCCAGACAGAAGGCTGGACCTCCGTGACTTTCACTCCCTTCAGACATTTAGACGCAGAATGGCTAAAGACGAAACCCCAAACTTAACACGCACAAATCCATACATGTGCTGAAAAAACCGCTCATGGTGTCTTTCTGTCTGCCTGAGGCTCAGGGTCTCAGATGCAGCTTCCTCTCAGACGGTTCCTGCCTGAAAGCCGAGGCCCCTTCTGGACTCCTGCTCTGGGTGAGAGCTGCTGTACAAAAGCTGACAGACCAACAAAACTGTACTTGTATCCTTCCATAGGGCAGGCAGAGCTAAATAGGCAGGGATGGACATAACTGGAACACAAGTACTGTACGCATTCACCTTTTAAAACGATACGTGTGATAATCGTTTGTGGTGATAGAGTAAATGCATACTTATTTTATGTGCATTTGCACTGATATGAAAACAAAATATACTGTATTTTAATCTTTATATTCTAACTGTACTTCATTTGCAGTATACAAATATTTTCTTCTCATACCAGCACAAATGCACATAAGTACAACAAACAAACAATTGTTGCACTTAGCATTTCTAAAGGTGAATGCGTACTTGCGTAGCAGTTATTTCCATCCCTGTTAATAGGATCCATAAAGACTGTCTGCATGGTCTAGTAGAGGACAGGAAATCAGAGCACTTCAAAGGCACAGAGGCTTGTGCAGACACAAAGACACGCTGGTGCATGCCTAGATCTGTTGAAGCTTGCATGTCAGGCTGTGAGGGACATGCTTGGGGACAGAGGCAACTCACAGATGGCTGGAAATTAAAAGATCAACCTGGAGCAAACAGGAAAAGATCAAACAGGAGTAAGTGGGAAAACTAGCTGTGAAAATCATAATGCCTTCACAGACCGATGTGGCTCTCAAGCTATCTTAGTAATTATCCCTCAAACAGTGTCTTTATTGCACAGCCCCACCCCCATCCTAATTCCAATAATTCAAATTCTAAGCGGATTTTTCTGACATCACTGACGTCCTGACTACACACACTCAGAGGGCATTAAGCATCCAAACTGATGGGCTAATCATGAAATTAGTGTTCCAACATTACCTAAACCTAGGACTGAATAAAAAAGCATTCAAATTGCATACTGTAAGAGTACAGCACCACAACAACAAACCCCACCAGCTGATTGGTTATCACCATGTAAGACCGCCTCCTGGGTGGAGCTCTGCAGGCGATACCCTCTCTTTAGACGCACACAAAATAAATAAACCCAGGCATTTTCAGATTATTCTCTGGAAAAAGGGGAATGTAAGGTACAGTGGTCACTTGGCAGCTCCAGTAGTGTTGCAGCTCAGTTCTGTGATTCTAAACTTGGTGAAGTGCTGAGGCAGAGGATAACATCAGAACAGCTGGTCACCAAGGGGGCAGGACCTCCTCATCTCATTGGCTGAGGACCAGGCAGGGAGTCCGCCTACATGCAAGGTGATGTTATTGTACTTACTTATGTCTAGATTCATGTGTCGGTGCCAGACCTAATGTATCAAAGAGCCCAGGCCTAAAGGGCAGGGCGTGGTCAAGCTCAGGGTGATGGCACTAGGACACATAATAATTTTCACGTCCATCTCTTTCTCTGGCCTTGAGTGATAATGTTCAGCCATTCAGAGTGCAGGTGGGAGGGTGGTGCAGGGACACTCTGTCTGAGAGTACAGCCAAAATCGGGACAGCAATTAAAAGTGGGCGTGTGGCCTAGTGAGCATGCCTCATGGCCCCAGAGTGCCCCCCTAGACAAAGTGGGCCCTCCCCTTATTCAGAGCATCTACTCCGCCCCACATTACCTGCAGCATCTGTCGATACGTCGATGGCCATTCTGCTGTGGGTGTGGTACTGTGCAGAGCCCCTGTCCCGCCCACAGCTGCTATCGATGGGTGCACTGAAGTGGGAGAACAGTCACTTGTGAGACTGGGGGAGGGGGGGTGGTGTAGCAGAGAAAGTGAGTGATGGTGTTGGGGGGCACAGGATGAATGACTGAGTAGAGGGAGGGAGAGGAAGGTGCAGGCGGCGGAGCACATGCAGTGAACAAAGAGCTTGCTGTGCTTTTATGAGCCTCACAGACATGTGCAGATATGCAAGTCTACCTGCCATCCCAAAGAAACAAACAGAACAAAGGAGGGAGGAATGAAAGAGGAACAGGAGAAAAGGGTGGCTAGGAGGAATCGGGGGGAGGGGGCGCTTTAATATGCCAACGACCAGGACGCGCTGCTGAGATAGATGAGCGGTGGTAACATGTTCAAGAGCTGCCGTCCTCAAACTGGACCAAGGGCCAAAGTCCTTTGAAGAATGGAACAAATTCAGGAGCAACACACATTTAGCAGCTGGTCTCTGAGGGCCCTGAAGAAGCTGCACTCTTCCCCAGACTCTGGCGTATCTCTAACCCACCATTTGGGGGCTCTCCCCCCCCCCCCCATCTCTCTCTCTAATTCCCCTCCCCCATTCCCCTTTTCTAATTTCTTCCCCGTCATTAACGGTGATGCTTTTCGCCCCCCTGCATCTCTTCCCCCCATAATTTATTGCCCATTATGGTGGGCTGTCCCCAGTTCCACAGCACCGAACGTGCACAGGGGCCAGAGGAGGTCCCACCCCCATGTGCTCCTGCCTCCAGTCTCTGCGCTACTGCGCTCATCTGTTGAACGGAGGGGGATTTAATGCCAAAGCAGCAAGGCTGGGGCAGCAGGGTGGGGGGGGGAGGCTATGTGAGAGTGTGGGGTGGCTCAGAAAGGGAGGGGGCCACAGAGCAAGGCAGTGAAAAAGAGGAGAGCAGCAAGAGGCTGCAGACAGCGAGGGGAGCGCACTGATAGACTGAGAAGGGGCTGAATAACAAGGCAGAGGATAGTGGGATGGGTAATAAAGGGAGATATTCAGGAGGAGAGCAAAAAAGCATGAAGTAGAGAGAGGGAGGCGTGTCAGGGACAAAGCGAGAGAAAGAGGGGAGACGCGCTGCGATAGGAGCACTCAGCTGCTTGCAGGAGAGGGAGAGAGAGGGAGGGAGAGAGGGAGAGACAAAGAAAGACGAGCGCGTAGTCCTGCCAGAGTACGAGAGAGAGAGAGAGACAGGACGGAAGCACAGAGCGTGAAGCATGCCTCTGTCAACAGGAGCCGCGGTCAAGCCACCAGCAAGGAACTACTTCAGCGTATTTTTCAGCTCCCCGCAAAACGTGACAGACGCATGAGGACGTGCATCTCCCTGCACACCTGCTTCTCAGGAACGGGAAACCTTGCAGCCAGCTTAGGAACCAGAGGTGAGAGTTCAGAATTTACGGCATCACACGGCTGACAAGAAGGCGCCAGGAGGCAGGAAGGCAGCAGAAAGGACCAGCGGAAGGACACTGGAATTTCTCTTCACTTCACTAGAGCCATGAAAACGGGATTACAGATTGTTTTATTTTGACCATGTTGTTTTTGCATGTTGGAGGGGTGTCATGTTTCTCTCTACTTTTAGGTTTTGAAAAAACTGGACCTACATACAAGCCCTGAGTCAATAAAAGATTCAAAGCTGACAGATGTAGAGAAAAAAAGAGAGGACAAGAGACAGACTGATGGAAGACAAAAAAAAAACACTAAACCAGGAAACAAAAAAAACCTACGTAACCCAGCTCAAAAATTGACACGGAGGAATCAGCAGAAGAGCACATTTAAGAATTTGGAGCTGCGCAGCACTGTTGTTTTCCTGCACTCAGGACAGAAGAAAAGAGCAGCAGAGGCTCAGTGACAAACTGAGAAGTCACATGCACGTAGCGCTGTGTGTCCACCCCACGTGGGATACAGATTCACCAGAGGGCTGTGACCATTTTCTGCCTTCCCAGCAACTCCTGGGAAGGCAGAATTCCTCGAGGTGTAAAATATCTGAGATCGACACTAGAACCAAAGGTCATACAGGAGGGAAGTAAACTGCACTTGACCACTTTGTGGAAGAGACGGCATTTATTGAAAAATAAGCAGAAGAGTGTTTAGGATCAGGGCACGGGCAGGTACCGGGGCAGCTCTCTTGGCAAAACTGCCAATCTCGGCTCTGTACTCGGATATTCCATCTCCTTTTGTCCACCATGAAGACACAATAAAAAGCAAAGCCTTCAGTCTGTCAGGGTAACACTCTGCTAAGCAGCCACCTCCTGCTGACCAGTGCCAGCTTGGAGCTTCTGGAAAACACTGGATCTGCCACGGTTACCTTCTCAGTCTGACACTGAATCTTTTTTTTGGATCTGACTTGCTTCTTTGTGGATCGGATTCACATTCCATCATGTGAATAACAGAGACAGCCCTTTAGCCCTTTCTTCCAGCAGCTTATTTGGATTTGGGATTGATCTGGCCCGCCTGGTCGGTTTTAACTAGCCAGACAATAATTAACTTCTGGATATTGACCTGGTTCTCTGCAAATATTTTGGTGAGCATTGACATCAAAATTTCTTCCGAAAGAGTGCCAAGAATGAAGTAGCTGGTGACTGGGGATCTACTGAACTCCAATTAGTGTTAACATCATCAGATCAAAGGATCTGTCCTTTGAACTCCTGCTCCTTCTCTGTCCAGCCCATTGAAATCTGCCCAACATGACCACCCAGATGCCCCTCCTGCTCGCCTTACTGTTGAGCTCCACCTCGTTGGCCCATAATGGCAAGCAGGTTGAGATGAACAACACAGAAGCCAACTGGACCATGTTGCCTTCAGCGGTTCCAGAGCTGACCCTGACGATGCCGGGAGTGGATGCAGAGAACCAAACTGCTGGGTCTGTGCAAAGCCTTTGCTGGGGATACTACGACGTGATGGGCCAGTATGACCCTGCCTTTAACTGCAACGTGGGCGTCTACCTGTTCTGCTGTGGATCCTGCTACTATCGATTCTGCTGCAAGTTCAGAAGTCACCTGCTGGACCAATCAGCCTGCTCCAACTATGACACACCAGTGTGGGCCAACACACGCAAGCCGCCCGCCCCCGTCACCGAGGCCAGGGAGGAGCCGGAGTTTGACCGCACACACATGATCGTTTATATCATCTGTGGGGTGGTGGCCATCATGGTTTTGGTGGGAATCTTTACCAGAGTTGGTCTGGACAAGAGCCAGCAAAGCCAGAATGAGACTACAAACTCCAGGTAAGCAGGGGTGTCGACAAACGGGGTAGAGCACACACCAGGGAACTAATGTGGATTGAGCTGGGGAAAGTTGCCTCACTGTAGGGGGACAATGAGGGAGGTGAAAGGGAGTGAAGGAACTATCCCCAGATGTTCTTCTGATGGGTTAATGAGGAGCTGCATGCAGGGGAGGAGGAACTGGGACCCCAGATTGGGCATGAAAAATCCAAACCTATCAGCACTTACTGAAATTCATCACAGAGCACTGGGTTTTTACCCTAATTGTCTTCTTGGCCTGCTGGCCTCTCTGTGGCATGCTGGCCTCTCTGTGGCATGCTGGCCAGGGGGATGGGTGAGGCTTTGTCATAACAACCCAAGAAATACAATGATGCAAGGTTGACACTAGGTGAATGAGACCCATCAATTGACAGGGACCACTAGCAGAAGGTTGGTGGGAATAATACGTCGCTGGCTCCTTCGAGTTTATGTACCTCAATTGCTTACATATTGATGTCAGAGCGCCCCCCTATGGTGATAAATCCGCTCCTCAAAACCAACAACCTATGTGCAGCTTTTTGAGGAACGCCGTAACTTTAAGAAAACATCATAACTTCCAAAGACGTTGTGTGTTGTCACCCAGTGCCCTCCCCCCCCCAGCTGCATTTCCTCATGCTGTTGTCGTATTGCAGATGCACAGGTTTATATACCCATCCTGTACAGATATGGCACATGCTGCGCCCCACAGCGACGGCGTGTTTACACAAAGGGACGGAGTACACACTATTTTCACATATACATGTTACATACCTTCACATTCCCAGCCACCACCCGCAGATGTGCCATGCCAATCCAAGAGTATGCCGTGTTCTGTCTGATTTGATCACACTCTGGAGCTGCCTCAGGAATTATGGGAGTAAAATGCACATCAGCCCAGACACAGGTGCCTGGCAGGGCAGCAGCACGGGCAGGAGTATGAAGCCTCCCATGAAGCCTCCCATCCCTCCAGTCTCACCAAAGCTCAGCACCCCCTTACACTCATCAAAGGTGTAACCCAAGTCAAAGGGGGTGACTGTGGCCTTTAACACAGCTGAACAACAATCCCAGGAAAATCACCCCAACTAGAATGATGCAGACAAAATGTTCCACTAAAAACATGGTTTTGCTTTAAAACTTCCATCCAATTGGTAGAACCCAAAAGCAGAAACAGGACAGTGAGTCTGTGAAAGAATGAGCCCCAGGAGCTATGGAAACAGGCTTGGAACGCAAAGCCAGCAAGCAGCTCCAGCACCTTCAGGCATTTTCATTCAGATAATCAAGCAAAAACAGGTTTCAGCAAAAGCTTTAACACTGAATCTACCAAATTTAAGGGAGGGGGTACTGATTTAAAAATAACAATCTTATCATTGCCATCTTAAAGGCATAACAATTCCGAGTTGACAGAGTAAACAGAACGTTTAGAAGAGTTCCAGACAACGATTTCTAAAAACGCTCATGTGTGACATGACCATAGCTCTGGAAAAGCCTTCTGCAGACAACAAGCCACTTAGACTCGTCCTTCCATCAGGTACAACAGTCGTTGTTCAAATAACACAGAAGGGAGCTCTCACTGTGTTTTTTTCTGCTGGAGAATAAAAAACACTGTTTACATTGGGAACAGCAACATCAATAGACATCTCCTGATCTCTAATTAGTAACCATCATGAATTCCACTGACTCTGGTTGTAAGTCTGACCTCTTGCCCTGCGCCCCCCGCCACCCTGGGACCAGCCCTCCTCCAGCATGGACGGGACCAGTGCAAGACAGAATCCGGACAGGTGTCTTCCATGTCTGGGGAGACTTACAACCACTGAAGATCAGCTTTAATCTCATGTCAATCAAATCACATACATAGGATCAGTACTACGCCACCTAGAGACCAAACATGAAACCTGCATGTTAATTAACAAAAACAGGTTTTCCTGACAAGTGCTCTGCAGAGCAGTTACATATGAGAATAATTATTGGACAGAGCAGGGTGTGCTGAGCAAAGTATTGGACACAAGATGAAGTTTTTCTCTCCTTGTTGTTTCTGAGCCCTTCATTGACAAAAGGCTACAGGACACAAGGCAGACAGAGCCCCCACTGATGGCCAAGAGGCACAGCCAGCAGCGAGCCCTGGTGTTAATTAACAGGGAGATAAGGGGCTTAATGGCCAATGTGCTAAGCAGTGATGCTAAGTGCCGTGTGACGGACGCACCGTGAAGGGTGTTACGGGAGAAGTCGCCTCAGAGGCCGCAGGCAGGAGGACAAATGGAATCGTAATACAGGAAAAGCAGTAAAAACACGTGGTAAACATGCGTTCCTTTACAGTCAGGTCTGATTAGGACAAAGAGCGCAGCTGAGGGGATGTGTGAAACGCTTGGGCATGAGACCCACTTGAGAGGATCAACTCTGATGCACGATGACAAGAGCAACACAGAGCTTGAGAGCTAAAAATACCCCTCACATGCTGCTACACTACTGAGGACTTGGGGGGGGCGGGTCTGTGGGACCCCCCATGGTGAACGCATTCGTAAAAAACAGCTCTTATGTCACGCTTTCTTCAATGTGGGATCTTGCTGAATGCTCCCCTTTGTATCAAAAGCCCAGAAAGGACAGAACTGGAAACCTGGTACAAGCCTGAGGGGGTGGCCTCTGCTTCTAAGAGACGCAAATGGGCTGAAACTCAGGGCTGGGAATTTCCCCAGAAGCTCGGGAGAAATGCAATTTGCTCACAGGCTCTGCGGCTGAGCACCTCCTCCGATGGAGACCTGTAGGGTAGATTAGCCTATGCTGGGAGTTCCTGACTGGCTTAACTCCTGCGCCACAGATGCCTTGATTGGCCCCCACTGGGTTAAAACAATCATTGATTCACAGTTCACGGTAGCCCCACCTAATGCATGCTGCAAGGTTCCACTCCTAATATCAATGTTGCCTTTTATTCTTTAACTCTGTGGGGGGGGGGGGGGGGGGGTCAAAAAAATTAAAAATTTACACCATCGCTTGGGGTTGTACAAGGTACCCAAAATGAAAAAATGAATATGCACCCCAACCAAAACACCCGCCTGT
>JABFDZ020000049.1:8658939-8676586 GCA_019775955.2 Pollimyrus isidori
CTCTGGTCTGCCCCTTTAAGAATGCGAGCTCCTTACCCCACAAACACAGCCCCTCTGGTCTGCCCCTTTAAGAATGCGAGCTCCTTACCCCACAAACACAGCCCCTCTGGTCTGCCCCTTTAAGAATGCAAGCTCCTTACCCCACAAACACAGCCCTGCTGGTCTGCCCCGTTAAGACAGAAATCTCCTTACCCCACGAACACAGCCTCACTTGCCTGCCCATTTCACATGACCTATTAAAGACTGCACTGTTCAGGTATGTCTGCTTGCTAACTGGACATCCTCACATGCAGACACACACACAGTATTTCAGTCTCCACCCCTTTCCTTTTCCGGGACATCTCTCCACCACTGGGCTTTGCTTGTGCTTAATTAAATGGTCATTAGAGGCTGCTGACAAAGCAGAGCAGCCCACCTGCATGTGCGCCATCTGTCTGCCATGCCGCTGGCACCCCCGCCCCCCCCGACTTGCATTGTAGGGTGGGCAGACACCCAGCCGGCCCCCATTAGCTTCTGTCAGTAAGCCCTGCCCCAGCTGAACACCAGCGGGACTCTCACGCCCTTCAGGATAAAGGATGGGAGGGTGCAGCACAGTGCACACCAGCGCATAATCACCATGATGCAGCGCGAGGAAGACAGGGCACGTGAACAAACGGAGGATGACGCAGGGATAAGGGGAAAAATCACATTTAACACAGAATTTTGCCCTGCCCTGGGGGATCATGACTGGCGATCACAATCAGAACCGGGGCAGTTCATCTGGGTCACAATCAGAACCAGGGACTGCTTCACACCCATTCAGCTGGGCCATAATCAGAACCACGGACAGTCCTTTCCCCTACATCTTCACTCGCTAGGCATGATTTATGATGGTATTTTTGTTTTGCCCTCTGAGCTCAGACTCCCTACAGTGATGCTGATAAGAGTGTTGATGCAACATCTGGATGCTTTCTAGAGGCACACTGAGCACCATGTTTGCACACAGTGTGACAGTGTTATACGTCCCCAATGTGACAGCCATAGGTCACTCTAGCGTAGTTAGAGTAACATGCAGCTTAGTGTGTTTTTCTTACAGCATGAGGAGGTAGCGCCATTCCCATAAATGCCTGCACAGCCCAGTGCGGGAGAGGGTACATATTTTACCCCTAGTTACTTGAAGATGCCCTTTCTGTTAAACATTATGTTCTGGTCATTCACTTCAAACTATATGGCTGCCTCACTTTTCCAGTTAAAGAGCCTAAGGCTAAATGGGGTCTTCCCCTGAGATGGAGAGGAACGTGAATTTGCAACCAGGGAATAGAGAAAACATTTTAAAGAGTAACAGCTGCAGTTGCTCTATAAAGTGAGAGAGCAAGCGTCTGGGGATGGGCATCTACAGCCTGGTTGCTTCCCCCACTCCAGCCCCCACGGCTGCTTTTTATCCATGCTCATTTTTTTCACTGTTTCCCCCTAACCCTGACATGTGTTAACCATCATCTGTCTGTTTAGTGTCCTCTTTCCTCTCGATCTGTTTCACACTCCCTGCATCTCCTCCTGTCCCCCCCATCCACCCCACCCCCAGCTATCCAGAGACACAAGCAGCTTGTCCCAGAGATCCGTCAATTACAAATGTGTGCAGAGTCTGATAACCCCCCCCAGAAGGAAGCTGCCTTCTTCCTTTCAACGATCTAGGGAAAAAAAATTACATATAAAACCAGGTCCTTTGCCAGAACATACCAAGTGGGGAGGACGGAGGTGGATGTGTTTGGCTTTTGAAGGTCAAGGGGACACAGGGGTTTGTAATTGTGCAGGCACAGCCCCTTCACACTCTCACGCAGACGTCCACGAAAGCCGGAAGCCGCCATATGCGAGTCCCTGCAGGCTTTGCGCGTATCACATTAGACACGGCAGCTCTGAACATTCGGGTGGCTGGCTCCTACAGGGGCAGAGAAAGCTCCAGAACTCAGCGGCCCTAGCCCGTGCTTTCATGGGAGCGTGCAGCCGGGGGCGGTGGCCAAGGTCACTGGGTGCTGGGGGTAGGGAAGGAACAGTGTGAAGGCAGGGCGAAGGCTACTGCGGCGAAGAAGGGGATGCTATCCCAACAGCACCCGGGACACCCGCTGCAGCAGAGCGCCTTCACCTCACCATTCCCAGCGGCTGCCAGTTGGATACGGCTTATACACTGCTGCAGAGCTTCTCCAGGCCCCAGGGGCCTTAATAGACCTACGGAACGAACCAATGATGGCAGCCGATGAAGGCCTATTGTGCGCATTTTTACATCAGTAGCAGTGTGACGCACGAGCTGAACGGGAATGAGCACCATACCGGGCAAAAACTACTATGCACAGGATGTGCAGGGCGCAAGCAGCTGAGGCCCATCACGGTGGCTGCGGCCTTGGGGACACTCGCTGCCCAGGCATTACCTCACCTCAGGTGGCTGTGGCTGTCCAGTGGGCAGGCTGGGCCAGCAGCGGGCACAGAAAGGCTAAGCAGAGGGGACCCTGTCAACCCTCATTAAGCATCCAATTATAATGGCGGTGGCATTTCCCTGGCATGCTCACTGCAGGGGCAAGGGGACCTGACAGGCATCATGGGGGGTCGGGGGACACACACTGTTATACTGGGGCAGCACACACACTCACACACACATGCAAAGTCACATATGCAAACATACACACATAGACAAACACACAGAAACAGACACATACACAGTCACACACACAGACTCAGTCACACACACAGACACAGTCATACAGAGACAGGTGCACTCACACAGAAACACAAACGCACACTCATACACATAGACAGACACACACATTGGTGGCAATATTTAACACAACAATTCCCAACCTATAAGCCCTGGGCACCGGAGGGCAGCACCAAACTGGGCAGAGCCGAAAACCATGGCAACCTGGCTCGACGCCACGAGGCCGCCCCAGGGGGACGGAAGCCAGCAGAAAGTTCTGTGCAGTGAGTCGTAGCAGTACAGGGAGCGAGTTGGCTAGAGCCCTGTCACAGCACCGCATGTGCAGCCTTGCTACCACTGTTGGGGTAGCGGATTCCCCATCCCACAACGTCACAGTGGGGTTCCATAATTAAAGATGCGGTAAAGACCTTGCAGAGCAGCATGCGGCAGTGGGTAACAGAACAGCCTGAGCCACAGTAACAACGGAACTGGGGTGTGAGGGAATTGGGGAATGGAGGAACAGAGGAATGAAGTAACAGGGGAACAGAGGAACAGGGAAACAAGGGAATGGGGGAACGAGAGAACTGAGGGAACAAGGGAAGAGGGGAATGAGGGTATAGGGGCACTGGGGAATGGGAGAACAAGGGAACTAGGGGAGTATGGGAATGGGGGAACTAGGGGAACAAGGGAACTGGGGGAACAAGGGAATGGGGTAATAAGGGAATGGTGGAACCTGAGAACAGGGCAATGGGAGAGCTGGGAAATGGGGAAGCAGTGGAATGAGGGAACTGGGGGAACAGGGCAACAAAGGAACAAGGGAACAGGGGAATGGGGGAACTGGGGGAACAGGGCAACAAAGGAACAAGGGAACTGGACAATGGGGGAAAAAGGGGAATGAGCAAAATGGGGGAACAATGGAAGAGAGCAAATAAGTAACAGGGAAATGAGGTTGCAGGGGAACAAACATGTATTTTGAGGAGAAAGGTGAGAAATTCAGCAAAACTGAGGGAGGTTGGCTCTTTCCCTCACTGCAGAAGCCCCTCAGATTCTTCAACACTTACCTTCATTTAACACAGCCCCAACCAGGAGCCCATTGTACTTCTGCACTGTCACTTTCTAACTGGATCGATAGCATACTCCATGAAAACAGCAGCAAGCAGCTAAGAGCCACTGATGTTGGCAGGTAATGAAAAACTACAGAAACACAGGACCCCCTGAGGGAGGGAGGTAAGGGAGCAGAGCAGTTTGACATGGTTGGTTGTGAAAATGCCTGCAGGTTCAAGCAGCGCTTGCCGGGTGGCCTCTTATTAAGCCTCTGGGATGAATGACGGTGGGAGCTGAGTATGCAGCCTCATAGAAATGCCACGGTGCTGTGCATTGTGGTTAACTAACACTCTGTGTGCTCTCCCCAGGGTCGTCTCTTGAGCACAGCCACCTGAACAGTACCGCCCTTTCCCCGCTGTACCCACCCCTTTCCCTCACGCACCCCAACAGCCACTTCAACTCCTCAAACCTGGGCTTCGGCAAGCACACATCACTCAAGCTCACGGGTAAGTGCACAGCGGCATGCGGGCACTTTCAGTAGCACCAGGTCCCCCAGCCCAGCTGCGGTCCAGAATCACACCTTAACCCATGCACATGGACTGCAATCTGAAACGGTGCTTGAGACACCATGAGACAGGAATACAGTAGGATAGCATTCAGACAAGCCTGTAGCAGGACAGCATGCAGGCAGGCCTGCGGCATGGCCATGTGCAGTCAGGCCTGTAGCACAGCAATGTGCAGACAGGCTTTCAGCAGGATGGCGTGCAGATGGGCTGGCAGCAGAACAGTGTGTAGGCAGGCATGCTGTAGCACAGCGTGCAGACAGGCATGCAATAGCACAGACAGGCGACAGGGCAGCATGCAGACACGCCTCCAGTAGGACAGCATGCAGATAGGCAGGCAGTAGCATAGTGTCTTGACAGGCATACGGCAGGGTGTTTACTGCCTGGTAGGGGGACTGGGGTGCCATTTCTACTTTCTACACAATCACAGAGCCTGTGACTCCCTCTAGGGTGTCAATCTGATATCGCTTCATTAATGGGAACCAGCAAATTGAATCACCCCCTTGGGATCACCCCTCACCCCAGTGGGTAAATTAGTTATGCCACCCCCCCCATTGCGCAGCCAAAGTCGATCAGAGGACACAGTCGGGGCTTTAGGACAGAGCGACTCGTGCTTCAGTAGGAGGGGCAACAAGCGCTGGATCAGTACAGCTCTAATCACAGCTTAATTAAACACAAACGACCTGCGTGGCCCAATGGAGGGCAGAGACAGGAACGTATAGTGAGGGGGTGGTGGTTCAGACCATCTCTGTCAGTCACTGACGACACAGCAGCTTTTTGCCATGGGAGCGGCATGAACGTAAATCGATCTCCCCATTAGTCTCCTTCATTGTTCCAAGGAGAAACTGGCAGCATCTGTGGCAGACAGAACTCAGAACAGCCTCAGGCGTGGTCAAGTTAGACCCAAAACCTGCAGAGGCCCCTGTTCTCAGAATGCCTAAAAAATTAACTGGGTAAAGCAAGCAGCTACTCTCTGCTTATGGATGGCAGGTGAGGGAAATGCCCCATAGCACTCAGAGAAACTCTGGATTTAGACACCTAGACACGAGTTATGCTATCTGCTTGGGTTCACAGTTCGGTGCAATTTTGGCACACCAGTGAAACAGAATTTATTTTGATTTTTTTTATTATTAAAACTGAAAACAATACAGGGAAGTTTCAAACCCAGGATTTTTTAAAATGCATGCTTTTTCAGACTCTAGTAGAAGGGGTGAGTGATGGTAAAAATTGTCATGGGGGAAGTACACTACTGGCCAAAGTTGTAGAAACACTTCCACTTTTTAGAGATTGCAGAATCATACTTGTAACATGGTCAAAAGTCAGCAGCAATCTCCATTGCAATTGCTGTCACTAAGATGCACAGCTTTCATTTTGGGACAATCTGTTGATCAGTTCCAATTGTTCATCAACACAATAATTAAACAGGATCAAGTGAACAAACTGCTCTTTTCTCTGTGAGCATTGTGTTGCAAAATTTAATCAAATTTGATCAGACAACATGTTTATAAAATCTGAAAAAGATCCACCAAATGCTTTTTGAGCTTTTTTTGAGCATATTAACGATAAAGCATCTGTGTAGGCAAACAGCTCCCAAAACTGTAGATATTTCCTAACTGGGGAATGCAATGATCAAAACAAAAATTTTACAAATAATGAATGCAAAATTCCTAGATGCCTAGATGGGGTATTGAAGCCCTAGATGGTCCTTCTTTATAGTCAAGTACCTTGGATCACTGTCTGAAACCTTGTATTAATGGATGGGGATTGACCCTAGTGCTGGGGGCCCTGAATTAGAGTCACCCAGGCAGTTTCTCATCTTATTGCTGCCCCAATACTGCTGCCCATCTCAAGTTCAAAATGTTGAACAACTTTACCAGAGCATGTGAGCGGAATGGAGCAGAGCGTGAGCGAGGAGCGGAGCGGGCGGGATTTAGTCAGAGCGCGGAGCGGTTTTTTAATTAAGGCTGGAGCGGTCGCTCTGTCTCGCTCCAATTTCACTCCGATACCGCTCAGACTACGATTCTGAGGCGTGCCCAAATCTACCCAGAATTCATCTGTGCAATTATTAAGACTGTTACACAAATTGGCCGAGAATTCGCATTATTTCACAAAGGAAACTGATAAATCATACAAGTGTGATATTCTTATCAAATGAATAGATGATGACAATGTAGAACAAGAACAACAATGTGGTGAAACTGTTTCAGTGAGTTAAGATTCACTTTGGAATCACTTTTCTCAGAAACATGAGAGTGAGCTACACGAACAGGCGGAAGCCAGAGCAAAACATGAGCAAGTTTTATATGGTTGTAGCATCAAGTCTATAAAGTAAATTAAAGTATAAAAGCTTATAAAGTAAATATTGGTCATCAAATAAATTCACTTTGTCATTCAAAATAGGTCTAATAGGATTTTTAAAATTTCACGTAACGGTGTCAGTGAAATTTTTAAGCCTGTTTTTGTGTGGAATGCCAAACGTGTTCGTTGTTGCTATATATGTAGCTTAAAAATAAATATTTTCTGAGTGGCAATGTTGCCGTTGCTCATATTTCTTTATGATATATGGCTTCGGTTTAAGGTGACATTAGATAGGCATGTGGGTTATTTGTCCCTCTTAAATTGGAGCGAGCGTGGAGCAATTGGACTGGAGCGGGAGGAAATTTTAATGGAGCAAGGAGTGGTGTTGAGCGAAGCGTCTTAGTGCGAATTAGAGTGGAGGAGCGGGCGGAGCCAACAGCCTCGTGAGCGAGGAGCGGAAATTCTCACCGATCCACTCAGCTCACATGCTCTGCTTTACACACACTTTGCGTTCTGTTCACATTTGGCATCCTTAGCCTGGTGGGCCAAGCAGGTAAAAAGATGCACTTTCCTATTGTGAGCACTGTAAATTGCAAGGTCGCCTACATCAATAATTCTTGCTTGAGGTTAATCAAGCGCACACTTCTCAGACTTGCCCCCGCTCTTTGGTTTGGGATGTTGCTTTGCAGCGTATGCAGTTCGCACATACAAGGCACCGAGCCACCCCCATGTTTTTTTAAAATATACAGAAAGCCATTATTTTGGACACATTATGGAGATACCAAAATATTCCCAATATTTTTTGCATACTAATCCAAACCACAAAAACAAAGTTTACGCCTTTAACTACATTGTAGGAACCTTGTACACCAAATGTGTCTAAACAACTAACCCAAAGAGCTGTGAATTTGCACACTAAAAATAAATGTGTAATTAGACTATTATATGTAAAAAAATGAACAAGAACTGAAAAAACAAGACTGCACAGCACGGTGATTAGCACTGTCGCCATACACTATTTGGACCAGGATTCGATGTTCAAACTGCAGGCCTTAATGCTAAATTCTGATTTTCTGCTCAGATTGGATTTTTTCTTTGCCTGTTCACATTACTCTTTTTAATGTGGGCAATATTGGATTTCAATGTGAACAGTTCACTACACTGAACTGGCCCACATGCACACAAAACAACAAAGACGCAATGACGTGCATGTGCAAAAACAAAGACATCACTTTATTGATTCAAAAACTGCCCGGTTACAATATGGGCCTTCTAGTTTTGCTTGAATATTTTTCTCATACAAACTCATAATAAACAATGGATTTGTAAATGTTTGTTGAATAAACACAACAAACATTTACAAAATCATGAACACCAATCATAAAGACCAAACCTAATCTAATTCATTAAATTAATGAATCTAGGCAGCTAATTAAACCCTCACATTACAGTATATTGAAGTTGATTCAAAGCTTTAATATGACATGCATAGCCTGCTTACATGCAGTGGAAAACTAATGACTGGTTCTCCACATATACGTTTGCCACACAGACTTCAAGCAAGGGCTAGCTTTGCTAAAATAATAAAACAACAGTATAATTCGGCATGTACACTAAAGCATACATACGTACTAAGATGCTGTCTAAAAGACAATCTATATCAGCACGAGCAGGGGTAGTTTAAATGAGTCATGGAGCAGACAGTGTGCAATGCTTTCATGCTGCTATTTTTAAGTACCGCAAGTGTGTGACCACCTCTCATTAGGAAGATAATACAGTGTAATATGTTATAAATACCTGCTTAACTCCTGCTTTTATCAATACTGCGAGTGTATTTTGGATCATGTAGGAACATGACTGTGCTACAGTCAGAGCTTTTAGCCAGTGAAGTGTCAGTAAGCAGCACGCACAGGGTACTGCTGTGCCTGGATGCCTTCAGGGGCGCTCAAGAATTACAGTTTTCTACTCAGATCTTTGCCTGATCTCCTCATTGGTATACTTTAGTGTTTATCATTTCCAGCAGGGTGGCAGTGGGAGTGGCATGGGCTCTGTTGGGGGTGGCAATTGCCACCCATGCCATCCTCTTGGCTCCGCCCCTGCATAAAAGAATTCACATGAATTCTGATTTCGCTGTTCAGACTGAGGTGGCATTGCAAAAGATCAGGCCTGTATCCGATTTATGACCACATACTGAAGTGGCCCAAATCGGAATTGATAAAATCGTATTTGTGCCACATTTGTCCTGCAGTGTGAACGTAGCCTAAGTCATGGATCCATATGTGTTGAGTCTGCATGTTGTTATCATGGGGATTCCTCTGGGTATTCTGGTTTCTCCACAGATCCCACAGATACTCAAAACATACAACAGAAAACGTGACTCATCAGCCTTCTAGCGTTGCTCCAAGGTCCAGTTCCAGTGCTTGCATGCCCATTGTAGGCACTTTTGACAGTGGACAGGGGTCAGCATGGGTGCTCTGACTGGCCTGTGGCTACGCAGCCCCATATGCAACAGGGCTTGATGTTCTGTGTCTTGTGATACATTAATCTCAAAGTTATCATTGAAAATGTTTTCCTTTTGTGCTGCAGTAGCCTTTCTATTGGTTTGTACCAG
Organism: Pollimyrus isidori; assembly: GCA_019775955.2. Taxonomy (NCBI): domain Eukaryota; kingdom Metazoa; phylum Chordata; class Actinopteri; order Osteoglossiformes; family Mormyridae; genus Pollimyrus; species Pollimyrus isidori. The sequence continues at coordinate 8,668,121 of JABFDZ020000049.1, forward strand.
ATGTGATAGCCCTTAGTTCACATCGCGCATCAATGAGTTCTGGTCACCCAACACCCTTTCAGTATTTTGTAGTTTTTCACTCCTAGGACTGCTCTCAGTAGGTGGTTGCCACAAGCTTTGGTATTTCGGAGATTCTCTGACTCAATAATATATCAAAATTTTATGACTCTGTGCCATGCACCATTATCTATAGTTTGCATACTTCCAAAACTATAAAGTGAGTTCTTACTAGGAATGACAGATTTCATCTTCAACTGACGTGAATGAATAATTTTCGGTGTAATGAGATGCACTTGCCAATTACTTGGTGATGTGTTCAGACACCACATGCTATGGAAGGTCTACTTACTGGTGTAATCTTAGCCAGCACGTATCTTTACTTTGCGCTGAGACTAATCGCTAACAGGAGATTTTTTAAGTGGTGTGAAGATTCTGCAGTATACATGCACTTATTATTGGTCCCTAGGGGTATTGGTGCCCTGGAGCAAAACGATTTCCAGCCGCCTAAGGATCTGAAAACATTCATTTTGGCACGGACCATACTGACTATGGGGTAGAGTTTTTTTTTAATAGCAGTAACAGAGAGGGGGAAATGAGGAAATATAAAGATTATATGATAGATAATGTAAGTGATGATCACAACTGCCATATCATGTTATTTTAATCCCACCAGGAATAAATTACACGTAGCTTTAATGAAGCAACACATTCCCCCTATATAAGGCATATTATAAGGAGACACATTTATTACTGATGATAAAAGAGGAACAGTTCACAGATTAACGGCCCCGAGGGCTGTTAATAGGCACTACACACATGCTATGTGTTAAGGGGCTCCTGTAGCTGGATACCTGAACACACACTTGGCATTTAGACTTCATTGGATAATGTTACATGCATTTTTTTTGCCTTTTTTTGTCTGCAACAGAAACATAGAAAGAGTAGCAGGGCTGCACAATTCTGGGTTAAATATAAATCACATTTTTTTAGCGAGAATTGAGATCACAAGATTGTCTCAGGATTCTTCAGCAGCACTTTTCTTTTTTATTTTTTATTTCATTATATGTTGCCTTTATGATGTCATTGTACAGAATACAATGAACAGAGTAGCAGACCTTTTGATGTGTTCACATGTAACAAATATCAGTTAAAAACAAGAAGGAAAAAAGCTACAAATTAAACTGATTTAAAGGACTTAAATAATATATAAATATGAAATGTGCAAGTATATGTGTGGTTCTGTATATAAATAGAATGTATATTGTTGTAATCTGAATAGCAGTTGAAATTTTGCACTCCAGGATATTGCACAATGAGGCCCAGGTTACTGTTAATGTAATAGAAGATATAAACTACAGTATATTGCCAAAAGTATTGGGACACCTGCCTTTACACAGACATGAACTTTAAGGACATCCCATTCTTAATACATAGTCTTTAATATGAAGCTGACCCACCATTTGCAGCTATAACAGCTTTAGCTCTTCTGGGAAGGCTGTCCACAAGGTTTATGAGTGTGTTTATGGGAGAGAATTTGTGAGGTCAGGTAACTATCCCAAAGGTTCTATCAGGTTGAGGTCAGGGCTCTCACTCATCCATGTCCCTATGGACCTTGCTTTGTGCAGCCAGGTTTTAACAGGAAGGGGCCTTCCCAAAATTGTTCCCGCAAAGTTGGGATCATGAAATTGTCCAAAATGGCTTTGAATGCTGCTGCATTAAGAGTTAATTTCACTGGAATTAATGGGCCAAGCCCAACCCCTGAAAGACAGCCCCACACCATAATTCCCCCACCAAACATTACACTTGGTACAACTGGCAAATCCAGACTCATCCATCAGACTGCCAGACAGAGAAGCGTGATTTGTCACTCCAGAGAACAGATCTCCACTGCTCTAGAGTCCAGTGGTGGCGTGCTTTAGTAGACAGAAATATATTAGTTATCGCACAAATGTTCTGATGCGGAAATATGGAAATGTAAGAAAAAAAAAATACTCATTAATGTATTTACTGCAAGCAAGATACAAAACTAAATCCATCAGCTCATTTTTTGCTCTATAGTTTCTTGTGTCCCTGCACTTCCAAGTTAGCGCCAGTGCTTGTGGTCAACCATTCAGCAAGTGATAAGTGATAAGCCCCACCAAGTAGTTCTTGGTCAATGAAAAAGGTACCTACTCCAGAGTAGGGATTTCAAAACGGTTCAGGAACTACTTCGGAGAACTATAATTGGGCACAATAAGTATGCTTGTGCATGTATGTGTGTATGTGGGGGGTGGGGGGGTGCATAGTCTGAGATAAAATCCTGCAGGAGGCCCTGTACTGTATGTGTTTGCACATTGTCTACTGGCAGAGAGGTGCCTGTGAACGTTTAATATCTCCCCAGTGCCTAGTGTACTTATGATTAATACACAGCCCCTGCCCATCAGTCTCCCCACCCCGACACAGATTATCAGGACTACAACAAAAGAGCTTGTGAAGACAAATAACAGTAGGCACTAAAATTCCCAAGATGAAAAACTAAAGAATGGCGAACCAAACAAGGTTGTTAGTGTCCAAGGGCTCTGGGCTGACAGCACTGACCTCACTCACAGCTTGCCCACTAATCTGACTCGACAAGCCGTCTTGGTCTATTTTTAAAACTCACACGTATTCTGTAGTTATCATAGCATTTAATGTTCAGTGAAGAGGATATATTCCCCCACTTTAAATAGACTCCTCCCTGTAACATTGTCACAATCGTGTTTGTCTGTTCATGTGATTATTCTTACCTTACCTGACAAGGTGTCAAAGACAGCTCACCAACAGGATATTTCCAGCTGGTCTGTTCTCTTGGTATTTGGTCCAAATGTCTTTAACATGCCCTCAGTGTCTTAATTTTCCAAGTTCAAGTTCTATATGTATGTATATAAAAATGTTTGTGTGTGAAGCGAAGACATAGAAACATACAAGGCACACAGGTAAAGAAACAACAGTTTAGCAGAGTAAGACAGATTTTGTGCTGAGGCATAATAAGTAAAATGTGTGCTAAAAGGAGGCTTTTTGATATTTTAAACTATTCATTTCTGGGACACATTTTGACAATACAAATACAGCTTAAAATTAAAACCCTAGTTTCTGACAACAACTTCAGCTAAGCACACGAAAAACATTCAGGTATAGTCATTTATATTTAAAGTTGTAGAGAATGACGAACCTTCAAAACCCAAAAATACACAATATAGGGTCTTCACAACCTTTTTAGGGATCAATGTTTAACTGAAGTATTGATGGATGGATGTCATGTAGGATGGTGTGGCGTTCAGTAGCTTGCATTGAGGAATTAATCCTGACCTTAACATGTTCTCTATGTTTATCACAAGGATGTGATTTATATACAGCTCTGGAAAAAAAAATGAAGAGACCACTTTATATATATTTTTTTTAATCTGCATTTTTAAATCCTGGTTTAATCCTGGTTCTGCTGGCAGAAGGCTACACTGTTGTAGGCTGCTTCCAGGCTCTAGCTTTCTAAGACCACAGTATACAAGAACAACAGCTTACCACAGAGTAAGACAGATTTTGTGCTAAAATGTAAAATGTACGCAAAAAGTCTTTTTGGCATTTTGAACTATTCATTACTGAAACACATTTTTACAATACAGAAACAATGTTAAATGATAACAAATGGCATCCAAAAATAGTAAGAAACAACAACACTTCTTTCTGACATTAACAGAAGACACTGGCAATAACAAAAAACCAGCCAGGTAGAGGGCAGAAGTAACTTTCTAATGCTAGAGATGACCATCAAGTTATCTGGCAGTGCCTGATAAATTTAGGGATGACCTCAATGACCTTCAAAAAGAAAGGGAAACATTAACTGGTGTGAAGTACACTGGTAAGACAAGACAAGTTCAACAGGCTCCTAGAAGCATAACTAAAGTCCCAAACAACAAGGCAGAAGATGAGACGCAAGGAGGAGCCAGGCTGGAGTTTTAAGAGATGTACATTTCACAGAGGCGCACACCCAGAAATTGAGAAATGAGTCAAACTGAAAATTTTGCTGTGGTCTCTTAATTTGCTCCTGAGCTGTATCTCATGATTGGCAATTGTACATGTGTGTGTGTGTCTATGATGGGTCGATGCATCACAGGAGTCCCCCTAATTTGCAGATGGGTGCATGTAACATTTCCTTCCTGTTTCACTTCAGATTCTTCCAGAGATTACTATAAAGGTTACCCCATGGTGGACTATGTACACCACCAGCCCAAGCCCTCAACATTCCACCCCAAGGAGAAGAGCTATCTGCCGTCGCCTGATATACATTCCCCACTGCCCATCACCTTTGCGGCCTCCGAGATGCCAATGTCGAAGATATCAAAGACCAATCAGCAGCCCCTCACTTCCAGCTCCGCTTTCAAGGCGTGGGACCCAAGTAGAAGCTATGAGCAGCAGCCGGTGTCGCACCAGGAGCAGTCCTATGACTGCCAGCATGTCTATTCTGGAAAGAGCCCATTCAACACCGAGACTCTGCCCGAGCTTTTCACTCAGCCCCTGGGGTATGGACAACAGATACTCCTCTCCCAGAAGCTTAAGGGGGTGCCCACCAACAGCAAGACGGAGGTCACGGTCTGAATGATGGGCCCTGGAGTGTGGGAGAGCGCTTCCACAAAATCGGATGCATGTTAAATGTGGTGAGGAATGAGAAACATGACTGCTTGCTTGTGATTTTTCTTCCTCCCATCTCCCTCTCCCTTCCCTGTCGACCCCCAACCCCCAGACTCTGCCACCTCTCTTCCCAGCTCGGTTTGTGCGCCTCCTGTAGACCACATGCGATCTGCATGTCCTATCGTTATGGTTAGAGGGACATATATAGTCTTGCTCACTTTAAAAGGTCCCCTGGGACACAACATGGCTGCAGGGACAATGCACCCAGCAGCTTCAGACAAGAACAGAAGAGAGGTGCTGTTCCGGGAACCGGAAGAGAAAGGAAACATAAGTCTTTGCCAAGGTGTTTGTCCAGGAGGAACAGAATCAGAGAAAATAGGAGTGCCATCTGCTGCTTGGGCCCCAAGCAAAGCCCAGACTGCAGCAGGTTACCCACACGACTCGAACAGCAAGGATCACATCACACGCTGGTGCTGATGAGGTCAGAGCCCCATTTGCCCCAGGGGCCCTATGGCATGGAGGCCACAGCCGCTGAAGCAGCGGGGTACCGGGTGTCAGGAAGGTGTGAACTGACTGAACATGGATCATGTAGAAAGTGCTCTGGGACAGCCTGATTCACTCATGATATTCTGATCCAATTCTGATTTAGCCATCGCTTAAAGGACATTGTATGCTTTAAGCTGGGGCTCAAAGTTATACGGTGAAACATTGACGTGTATAGCGGAGATCCATAGTAGAGATTCATGACAGCCTTTCTAGAGTGACCTAAAAACCAGGAGGGATTCATATCTAGTGCATGCTGATCACATTCATAAATCACAACATTAGCATAGACACTGAACTCTTGTTTAATATCAATAATGTTTAATACAGATACATTATTACCATGTATATGCAGGAAATAGGTTACTGATGAGGCAAGAGATAAGAGAGTGACGTTATTAGGCACATATGATGGGCTTAAGTGCTGACAGCATTTACCTAAATCATTTACCTTTACAGCTTTATTGCTTTATGTCCCTTAAGCCCCACTCGCCGCAGACAGTTTGAATAATAGCAAGAGTTCCTTGAATCGACCCTGAGTGATCACCCAAGCTGTTCACAGGCGTACTGCATGCTTTTGTTAGCATCAACCTGCAGTCTGTTAGAAAGGTGGGAGCGTGTTCAGGAATATCTACACCTTAGGGCTGGCAGCTGCCAGGGGGAAAACCATTCGTGTCAGGGTTGGGGGGGCTATATAGCTTTCAAAACATAGTCATTAGTGGCACATTATGTCAAGTTCTGACAAATATTCGTAGCTATGTAGAAAAAACATGATAATGCTCTGTTTTTGGGATTGCTGTAATAGATAGTGCCATGTTAGCTCTAGGTGTTTGACAGTCTACATCTCTAGTAATCGACAATCAGCCATCACAACTCATTCTTCCATGTGGAAGGGCACTTATGAGGACACCTCAAAGTCTACCTCGTCGCTGCCTCATGCAGGCACTGCAGATCTCTGATGCTGGTATTGACTTGGAGTAGGAGTCTCCTGTAGGGGATGCATACTGATTTATTATACGCATGTACAGAAAGCACAGCCCTGACTGTCTCAGTGTGAAAGGAAAAACAGACTGGTGTGGTCATATCTTCCCATCTTCACGCATGACAGGCGCAAGGTTCTACAGACCATCCCAACTGAAAAGCACCACAACACCGCTTAAGGTCTTTTTGTGCATCTTTGGCATATGGGTCATGGGTGGAATTAAGCTATATGCAATTTTCTTTAAAGAGCAATAACGCCTACACTACCAAGGACACCCTGACAGTCCATGCCTAATGATTAAGTGACTGCACAGCTTGAAAAAGGAAGATGTCACGAGATTGGTCCTGCTAGGGCTTGTCAGTGTCTCAGCCTTGGGTGGGTCCATTATGTTGTGTTTCCAGCAGGAAGGGATGGCTCCTAGTGTCCATGGCTGACTTTCCCAACCCAGAGGGCCAGCACCATCAGTATCGGCTTATAGACTGACCAGGGACCGGTTGCACAAAACACCTTAGGTTAAGATTTTCCTTTAAGTCCAAGTTAAGGTCTCCTTAAAATAAAGTTGGTCGCACAAAATATCCTGAAGTCTCTTATTTAAGGTTTCCTTAAAATAGGAGTTTTTCTGCTTATCTCGGTCTTATATACTTAAGGAATCCCTTAATGGTTGCACAAAAGAATAAGGGAAAAAAAATAAGTTGTAACCATATCTTAACTGTAACATGGCAGTTTATGGTGGTAAATAACGAAAATGAACGCATTCCAAAAATAGTTTTCCATGACTGGGAGAACCCCTTAGATGCGCTTAATGATGAGCAATTGATTTTGCTTTATAAATTTGATCGGCAGTCAATTTATGATTTGTCCAACTGTCTACAGTTGGATCACTCCACAATGTGAAGCTGTGCTCTCCCAGAGCCGTGTTGTTCTGCAGTTTTATGCTACGGGCTCGTTCTGGGTTGTAATACGTGATGCATCTCATGTCCACAAGTCCACGATGTGCTGTGTCTATTGAACACCGTGGTGAAGAGGATGAAATAGCGACACACTTCTTTATTCAAGCTCTCATACAATATGAAGATCAATTCATTAACAGAAAAACATCAATATTCAATCAATGTGCAGTTCGTTTCCAATCATGAACATAAAACAACTAACAATGTAGCACAGATTAGACTTCTTGAATTAATTTTCGTTGCAATTTTCTCCCACATTTGTTGTTTTCTGTTTGCTGTTATTTGCGGATCAATTTTACTTTTTAATATGTTATTTCTTTTATTGTACTCCCCAGAAGTATAATCTTTTCCTCCTCTTTCTTGTCTTCTTTTCTCCCATTTTATTTTAACCTTGTGAGTAACTTTATGAGGCAATAACGGGTATCACAAGCAGGCGCGAGTGCAAGCATATGAACTGTATTCATGTATACAGGACAATTTTACTGCTTTAAAGCGTCTTTCAATGTTGTAAATCCTTTAGTGTTCTTCCCTAGGAGTTTTGTGCAATCAGCCCCAGGACTTTATCCAACTGCATAACCATAGAACATATAAATCAAACTCCTTTGGCTGTGAGCCAAAAAAAAAAAATTCAGCTACAAAACCATCAGTGCTACACTGCATATGAGAAGGGATATACAGTTTCAGCTGTACACTAAGCACCAAGTTCTACACTTTGGCAATATGAAGAGACGTCCCAGTTCCACTCAGAAAAACAATAACTAGACTTTGGGATGGTTTAGTGACAAAGAGACGGGGATGTTATATAACAGGATGTAAAAGTGAGGGGCTTCCATTGTGGATCCAACTATATCTAGTGCACTGCTTGTTGGTCAAAGGATGGAAGTATGTGCACCATGGAACACTTCTAGGACAAATGGCATTTCTGTGAACCCCTGAATGACAGAATATCCCCCAGGCAGCTCAAGCCTGCGCCGAGGGTCAGAAACAGCAGAGCTGAGCATGCAATTTTGGTACCAATAACCGTGGGCATCTGTGACCGGCCCAGGTGCAGGGGACTGAGAGATGCTGACTTAGCTGCATGTAAATGTCCCAGAGCTGATGTCCCAACAAAATATCAACTATAGAAGGAAAATAACGGAAGGAAATATATATATATATTTTTATTTTGAAAATATGCATTTTCATTTTGCACTCACTTAAAGGATTATCAGGAACACCATACTAATATGGTGTTTAACCCCCCTTCGCCTTCAGAACTGCCTTAATTCTGTGTGGCATTGATTCAACAAGGTGCTGAAAGCATTCTTTAGAAATGTTGGCCCATATTGATAGGATAACATCTTGCAG
>JABFDZ020000049.1:8687072-8700440 GCA_019775955.2 Pollimyrus isidori
ACCCTTGCAAGTAAATCTGTGTCAGTGTGTCTCATTTCAAGGTGAACTGATAACTCAGAGCTGAATCCACCCAACAGCCAGGATCACCCACCCTGGGTGCAGAGCATGATGGAAAGCACAATACAGACATGTCCAGTTGAGTTACTAAAGGACAGTTTGCTGTACTTTTCAGTAGCTGACACCTTGAGAGTGTTCAGCATGTTTAGTCATTCTTGATAAAAAGACAGCATGTGACAACTGGCCAGGAGCACATGTGCGTGTGTGTGTGGTGCACCCTACCAAGCAGGGCCTGCTTGACACTGCTGTGCACGGGCAGGATATTCTTGTGTATTAGCTCCATGGGCCCAGGCCTTTGTGCAATCTTGTCGTTGAGGTCATCCGCGAGTCGCGCCCTCTTCAGCTGCAGCTGACGGGCCTGCAGGGAGGGCTCAGCCGACGACTCTGCGAGTAGGATGCCAACACCTTACCAACCGCGATGGGACTGAGGGGAGCGTTAAGTGTGGAGTGTGACAGAGTGTCAAGGACATGGTCCAATCCCAGGCTAGTCCGTCTGCTGTACCTTGAAGGAGGTAAACTGATGTGCTGCATTTACTGTTGGGTGTTAATAATAATAATAATAATAAATAATAATAATAGTTTAATTTACTTATTTTTTGATCAATTAATGAATTTATGTCTTCCCTGGGGGTGACTGGGGAGGGAGGGAGAGATTTATGTAAAATGCTGTTTGTTTTGATTGAACTACATTTTGTGTGTTCGTGTGTGTGTGTGTGTGCATATTTTCATGTACTTGATGGAAAAAAAGAAAATGTAAATAACAAAAGTGTCGTCATACTTTTGTACCACTGGAGGTTATTGCTTAAGCATGACCTGATTCAATGGTCCAAAGGGAAGACCCTGGCCACAGAGGACACTCACCTTTCAGGATGTGCATCCTCACCAGCTCCGATCGCTCAGGCCTACTTCGGATCTTCCTCTTCAGGTAATCTTCAGTCTGGGGGGGTAGGGGAAGGGCAGTCAGCAAGGGGCTTATTGGCAGCTGGGCATGAATATGAGAGGGACACTCACCCGCGCTCGCTCCAGACTCCTCCTTTGCTCGTGAAAGGCAGCCGGACTCTTTAGGGCTGGGGGGGGAGATTCAGTATGCTCTTACTGTTTGTTGGAAAAAAGGAGGAAGGAAAGGCGAGAGCAGCCAGGGAGTCATGCTGGCAGCGAGCTTGCTTCCTTCAGAGCACCCGCTGTCTCGTGCAAAGGCAACCGCAGACAGAAAGAAATTCAGGGGGCACAGAGCTACAGAGGTGCAGCACAAACCCAAAGGTCTACGAAGGATGCTCTTTACCGTCTCTCACTGCTGCCACATGGAACTGCATCACCTTTACTCTTTCACACCCTCTGCTGTTTTCTGCAGTGCATGACCTCCAAGCACCCCAGCAATCACCCAATGGCACGCTGCATAGCCGAGACACGGCCTCATAATAGGGCGACAAGGGTCACTTGAAATACACTGCCTCCACTGGTCATTCACACCTGCTCTCACTTGGGTTTTACTACCATATACTGAGCCAGAGAGACGAGGAAATGCACCAACCACGCCTAAGCTGCTATCTAGGGGATATGTCAGGGCCACAGTGCGGTGTACTGAGACTCAAAGGATGTGACACGTGTGGCAGCTGAGAAACACAGGAAATGAAGTCCGCATGGACCTGGATCAGGCCAACCAGAGTGCAGGATGAAGGGTCTGAGAGGACGCTGGATCACCTCCAAGGCCTGTGGGTGGGGCCACAAAGGAGCCCTGCAGTATGACCTGCTGACCCCAGGGGAGAGAGGAATACAGCAAGAAGCAGGAAACTGCCCAGGTAGCGTTGACACTGCCTGTTGTGCAGAACCTCTCCCCATCAGGTAAAGCAATTTGCATACTGTGAGCACACAGTGAACACGTGGCAAGCATGGAGCGAACACACCGTGAGCACACAGTGAACACGGCAAACACACAGAGAACAGACAGCAAACAGACAACAAGCACATGGCGTACATGGCAAACACACAGTAAATACACAGCAAGCACACAAGGAATGCCCAGTGAGCACGTGGCGAGCATACAGTGAGCACACAGGGAACACACAGCGAGCACTCAGCAAGCATACAGTGAGCACATGGCAAGCCCGCATCCAATACTGACCAGCCTGCTGGTCCACTGCACAAACACACCTTCCTAAATGTACTCACACCCACAAAAATACCCACTCACACAGGCCAGACACACACAAAATGGCCACGCCCCCCTAGTGGCTGTATCCGGCTGCATGCAGTGCAGACAACTAGTTGAGATGTGCAGGGCACGATAATCATCAGCACTGATAAGTCTCCCACGCGACCAAGTTCTACATGCAGGTGGTGTAAGCTCACAGGGTGCTTCAGCTCTGCCACAAGTTGAATGTGTAGAGTGCCCTGTCTCAGCCCAAGAGGTGAGCGTGCACCCCCACTGTGAGCACCTTTCCGCTGCTTTGAGCACTTACACCCAAGCAGTACAAACTGCAATGACTCACAGTCCTGTGGACTACTGTCATCTGAAATCCCGCAGTACATCCCCATCCCCTCAGAAACTGCAGGCTGTTCAGCTCACAAACATACACCTGCCATCAGCCCTCTACCTTTGCTTCGCCACCACCTCTTCCTCTCCAAGAGTCGGCCCACTTTGACAATAAAAAAAAGCAGCCAGGAGCCTCTGAGCAGGAAATTAGCCTCCCGATGGTGCCCTATACCCGCTGGCCCGGCGCTCGCCTCACATGGCCGTCCGGGGCTTTAGCGGCTTCACCAGAACGGTCTGCACACCACACACAACCTCCAGTCAAGATGTAACTGAAACGTAATACTGCAAGCATCACAAACAAAGAATCAAACAAACATTGTTGCCGGATGCAGGAGCGGCCGCCAGCCACAGTCGTGGGGAGCTTAGGAACGGTCAGGCCAGGCAGGTAACAGGCCATGAGGATCAAGGTGGTCCATCTGTACCCGATGGGACGGGACCCCGAAGCCGGAGAAGGCAGTGAGGGGGTGGGACTTACGTGGCATAATCCCTTGGCTGACCAGCTCTTCACGAGTCCGTCGCTGCTGAAGCTTCAGCTGAAGAACTGCAGGGGAAAAAGGGGGAGGGGTGAGCAAGCATAGGGGCCAGCCTCAGCAAGGAAGGCGGCTGGGGGCTACAGCGATGCGGAAGGGCGGACGGCTGCCATGGCTGATCAGCTCGCTGACTCTCGTCACCCTCACATGCGCTCTTGCTATGCGCAGGAGCTTATCAGGCAGCAAGGGACACATTGGGGGGGCGGAGGTTACACACTTCCTGTTTCTTCATTTACCCGAAACAGCACTAAGCTGGTTGGTTTCTACTTGGCCTCTACCACAAACACAGGCACACACACACATTCATACACAGAGACACACGCAGGTACACAAAACTGCGATGCAAGGCCTCGAAAAACCCCAACAGACTGCATTTATGTCGGGAGAGCCACACTGCCGCCTCCAGCAGTGAGGAAGTGGAACTCATTACAGGAAGTTCAACATTCAAACAGAGTTTCAAACGGCATTTTGGGGGGACCAGGGTGCCGATCAATAACTCAAGCACAAGTATCTTGGTTCCTCATGTGACTTCCTGTTCCAGGGGCTATTTTCCTCCTTTCTAGGCCTTCATCTGAGGTATCTAATTCTGTGGGATAAGACTCTTTGCCAGTGATCAGGAGGTCACTAGTTCAAACCTTATAAATGGCAGAGCAATCCCACTGTCGGGGCCTTTAGCAAGACCTTCAACCCCAGTTGCTCTAGGGATGCTAGCTAACCTTGCACTCTGAACCTCACTTGTATATTGCCTTGGACCAAATCACCTGAATAACTGTAATATAATACCAACCTTATATGCCCCCTGTCTGAAGTAGCCCTTCTCCCAACGACTAGGGATTGCTTAGCACTGGAATTCTGTGTGACCCGCCTGGGTGAAAATCCAGTCAAAGGGCTGACGACAGTATAGCCAGTACTTGGAAAGGAGGCCGGGTCAGATTGCTCATGCCAAAGCCACCAGCTGATAACTGTAATTCAGCAGATCCACAATATGGCCCCATTTGCAGGTTAGTAGTAGGCAGGTGGAAAAAAGTGGGCCACAGATTTTCATTGGACATTACATGCATTCATTTCAGAGATAACACATGTTACTGGAGACCCACAGAAACACCCCCAGCGTAAGAATGGCACCGGGGCTGGGGGCACATGGACGTCCTGGGGGAGAGGTGGGGGGCGGGGCACTAAACATGTCAGCAAAACTATCCACCCGTACCCCCGAGGGTGGGTGCACAATTTTAACTGCCCAGATAAACACAGAGAAACACACACACACACACACACACACACACAGTGCTGGGAAGGACCTAGCCTTCAGTCCAAAGGTCACAGCTGCACAGGGCTCAGTGCCCCCCCCACCTTTACAGAGTAGTACAGTAAATCAGGCAGATCGGCCAGAAGTGTGAACCAAGAAACCCTTGGAGACCTAGAGGGAGGGCCCCCGACCCAGCAATCCTCAATTAGCCCTATTGAGAGCTTACAAAACTCCTGAGCCCATCTTGACACCAGAACACCCCCGTCAACTCGTGCAAGGTCTGCAGGCTGGGTGTGAACTGACCATGTGACCTTTAATGCATCTGAGAGCAGCGCACAGATAAGTACAGCAGCCGCGATTTGCAAAAATACACCACAGGTCTCCTCCTACCCGCCCCCCAATCGCCTCTCCCACCTTCCCTGAGACTCTGACAGGCATGTCTGTCATAATCCAATCGGACGGCCCGCTTCTCAGGGCTGTCTCTGATTGGCCGTGGCACTCCCAATGAGGCGGGGTCAATGCGAAGTAGGAGGTTGGTGTCCAGCATGGTGAGTCTTGACAGAATAAAAATAATCCTACAGTAAGTAGGAGAAAAAGTCACAAAAAAGCTTAATTCAGTCCAATAGGGAGGAAAAGGATGACAAGCCGGGATATTTAAAGAGAGCAACTCTGTGTCAGAGGGCTGATGAGAATGCAAGCTGCTGTCTGTGCTGTTCCTCTGGGAAATGGCGCACAAACTCCGGGGAAAACACAGAAATAGACAAGCAGATGGAAGGCAGCCCTGCATGCACCAATATGCAATGTCAGGTAAATATATTCCAGGGTTAAAAAAAAACAAAAAAAACAATGCAACTTGCATACAAATCCTAATATCGTCCGATACATGAAGCAATCACAAGCAGAGCAGTCCTGGTGGGAGGGGGGGGGATTTGATCCGCAGCAAGCTGGCCAGTGCAGGCTGGGGGCCGGGCTCAAGAGAGAGGCGCTCAGGGCAGCTAGAAGATCTGACAGCTTCTTCAGCCAGCCGCGATCACAGTCAGTCATCCAGTCTACCCTCAGCCCCTCCTCCGAGCTGCCAGCCCCCTCCAACACAAGTCTCCCTCACCCCACCCCCCAGAGCCAATTGGCCCCGACTGATACAGCAGGCAAACATCTGTTCATCCGCGGCGGTGACTTCACCAACCTCAGACTTATGGCCGGGGGAGGGAGTAGGGGACGCAGTTGTCAAGCTCTAGGCCATAAACTGGGCAAGCAGTCACTGTATCAGGAGTCACTGTTTATAGGTGCAGTGGGCCTGTGAACTCAATGCACAGCCTATGGCCAATGGGCTCCGCGGAAACCAAAATAATGCTCATAAACAGAACCAGGGATAAGCAGTGAAACAAACAACGCCACGCACACTGTGAGCGCGCCTCGGAGCAGAGCACCACGGTTTGGGGTACCCATCTTTAAAACCGGTAAACAAGTCCCAAATTAGCCGGTCGGATCGCCTTTCTTCTCAGAGGCCCTTCCAGAATGCGCGCTGCCACAGACACACGCTCTCCCTCGGACAGAAATAGCAAGGGCAGCTGCCCGGAGGCACTATATCCAGACTGTTTCACCTGTGCAGGCACAGCTAGGGTTACATGTTAATATTGCGACCTCAGGCGCCCGCAGAGATGTGCAGAAGCCCCCCTCACAGCTGCATTCTCATGCTGGTCACCATTTACGCCTGAGTACCACATTTCAGCGTAAATCGTAGCTAACATAAGCGACAGCCAGCGTTCATTAATGTGAGGACACAGACTTATACCATGATCCTACACACATAGCATTGGTCTTCCTCTGTGCTACTGTAATATTGGCTTCAGCCACCAGTGGACAGCAGTGAATAGGCAACCTTCAAGTTTGAGTTTAGTAACCTGCATGCTGTCCAGGGTCAGCCTCGCATCTTGTGGTTGTCAGGCAGCCAGATGGGGACAGTGCACACAGAGTTCTGGGGTAAGAATTTTTACCTGACACCTCCAGTGATGTGGGTTTGAATATAACTGTATGGAGAGAATACACGATCCTCGTGTGATCGACTGGATTTGCTTCCACAGCCTGTACTCAGCCCACAGTGAGGATGCTGCCTCGTACTCGGTGCTTGCTGGGACAGCCGACCGGGGGCACCTCACATTGCATAGAATACCAGCATATGGTTTTTCTCATCACACAACTCACCAGAATCACACGGCAGAAATAAGCAACCACCCACCCACAGCTCTGCCTCCCTCTCTGCAAGACTCACAATAACAACAAAGGCTTCTATCGCTTTATTAATATTCTTACTGCTTTGGGAGGTGGGGTAAATGGAAATACACAGAGGCACAACCCAACCCAAACCAGGCCCACCCAACATACATCTAAG
Organism: Pollimyrus isidori; assembly: GCA_019775955.2. NCBI lineage: Eukaryota > Metazoa > Chordata > Actinopteri > Osteoglossiformes > Mormyridae > Pollimyrus > Pollimyrus isidori. Next base: position 8,693,828 of record JABFDZ020000049.1, read on the forward strand.
GAACAAACAGGAACACAGAAGTCTGTATGAATCCAACTGGAGGAGGAATCCTTGAATGGGGTCTTGGGGAGTGGGAACTGATCAATATCCCAGAATGCACATGTGCAAAAACCATCCAATGACTTTTGGGTCAGTTAATGTAGCACATGAATGAGACAGGATTGAGCTGAAAAGGGAAGGGAGTGAGGGAGACTCCATCAGTGGAGTGCACCCCCTGGTGCTAGGCAGGGTCATAACAGCAGTCTGAAAACCACCACAGAAAGCTCTTCTGTGCGTGCGTGCGTGTGTGTGTGTGTGTGTGTGTGTGTGTGTGCGCGTGCCAGCATCTAAGCCAGTGCAGGTGTCCTACCCAGAGGAAGAAGCATAGGAACACAATCCCCATTGGAAAATGAGAAAATACTGGAAAAACACCACTGGAGCTCAGTCAATAGCCAGAAGAAACCCATTAATCCCACTCTCTCCTTCTGACTTGGCAGGGGATTGAAATGCAAAGCATGCTGGGACAGCTCATCAACCAGGGGCGAGCAGAAATGACCCTCGCTTGCGTGAAGCTGTTTTCTCCCAGACTGCAGGCTGGTGCTCTCTCTCTGCGCAGAGTGGACACCCCCCACCCTACCATGCCACATGTCTGGATCACATCTGCCCAAACAGCCTCTTTGCCTCTCGCCCCCTGCAGATGGGATCCTGCTATAACCTGCCATCAGATAGCCTAGTGTAGAAAATAGCCTGTGAGATGTACAAAGCAAAGGGGGCAATCCAAGGCTGAAAAAACATTTCCAGGTCCAAACAGAGCAGATATCCCTGCACCCACTCACCGTTCTTCCTCTCCTGCAGTGGAAGCAGATTCAAGTCTGCCTGAAGTGACAGTTCCTGCATCTCATTGGTCACTGCCTCGCTCTGTGGGCTGGGGGCGGAGCCAGCAAGTGCACATGACACCCCCTCACTGGGGCTGGCGCCTACGCCCAGTGGGGGGTCCATTGTCGACCGGGCTAGGGCGGGGGGGGAGTTCTGCCAGTCCTGAGGGGCACAAACAATGTATTCAAAACAATGGTAAAGGGTGTGAAAGCAGAGAGTCAAATGCTTAGTGTCCTTCCCAGCAGCGTGTGTGAAAAAGCACATGGGCCAGTATCAGTCTGAAAAATGAGCGGAGTTTAAAAACACTGGAGGCCGAGGAGGTCCCCACAGAGATACCAGCGGACCAGGTTCATGTTGACCTCACACTGTGTCAGTGTATGAACCCCTCAAGAACCAGACAAAACATAAAGAGGCCAGAGTAGGTATCCTGTGCATCATACCAGGGACTGGGGTATATTGTGATGCTGCACTGTCACCTTGCAGATGTGGTTGTAGGATACTGACAAATGAAGTGTGCTTCTCTATAAAGAATCTCTCAAGGAAACCTTCAGAAAACCACAGCACCCCCTATGGGTCTCTACTCCACACAGGCCCATGTCACCCAGCAGGGTCCACAGCCAGGCTGTTGGGTGCTTCCCAGGCCGAATTCCAGGGCAAACAAAACCACAACATGCTGCTCTCCCACCCTGCAGGATGCTTCCAGGTAGGGCGAGTGATGGTAGTCTGAGAAGGGGGGCAAGGGACGAAGCAGAGCTGGAAATGGGCTGTGCCCCATGCGACCACACCCACCCCAACGCAGCCCCACCCACACGACCACACCCACCCCAACGCAGCCCCACCCACACGACCACACCCACCCCTACACGGCCCCACCCACACGACCACACCCACCCCTACGCGGCCCCACCCACTCCCATGGACAGAAACGTGAAAGCCATGCTACAACACGTTGGGCACGTCAAAGCTCTCAGTACCTGCGTCTACCTTCCTGCTCTTGGGGAATACTCAAAATGCCAGAAAAACTAAAGGTCATGTACAAAAGTTTTACGAACAGAACCAGGAACACTTTATGGAAGAAGCTTTATTACCACAGAAAAATCAGCAAACTATATACAAAAGACATCAAATATCAATTGTGAATTCTTTTATAGACTGATATCATATTGTGATTACATGGCACATGCGCAATAATCATCAGGGCTTCAAATGATGGGTGTGAACATTTCTGGATGACGGCTTTTGAGTACCATATGAACATTTATTTACACTCACAATATGGTAAGCAGATTAGTGTGCCTAAAATATTAATGAGAAATTTATTGCCATGCTCAAAACTTAGTAATCTGTATTAAATGATGTTTAAAAAATGTGTCAGACTTTAACCTGCAAAAAGTACAGCCACGACACCAATGTCTTTATACTTTGTTTATCTGGATTATTTCCTCCATCAAAAAGATGTTACGGCTACTGAGCCTTTCTTCACTTCAGTGTGTATTGTTACCAAGATATAGTAAAACAGTAGTATGTGGCGTGCTCCACTAAGGGAACTTAATAAACACAAGGATACCCCGAATTTATACAGATTACTAACTTCTGGATGTCATGATACGACTTTCATTAATATTTTAGCCGTACTACTAACCTACTTACCATATTGTGGGTGCAAGTGAACGCCTGTATAGCACTGAAAATCTGCCATCCAGACAAATATTTATCCTTGTCATCTAGAGCTCTAGTGATTCTTGCACATGCACCATGTAATTCCAATTATACTGCAATGTGATATTGTGCAGCCCTACTACAGACCATACAAATAAGGTATAATTTGTGACCTGGTTCCCTCAATCCCTATGGTAACGGTCACTATGGTAAACTAAGACTTTCCAGGACACCGAACACCAAACTACAAACACCCTAAAGGATAAAAGGCACCCAACAAAAAACAGGATGTGACTATTTAAGATGACTGCAGAACGCTGTAAACTTCTGAACAAAAACTATAAGCATGCCGGATTTGAAAACACCTCGGATTTCCAGGGTGAGGGGTTCACATGCTATGCTCTGTCGGGATGGAGCGATCATGTTCTTTCTGTATTGCTGAATTTCCTCAGACACCCCAAAAGCATACGGCTGTATCTAAGATGCTCCTACTGTCTGTGCCCCTTGGAGCTTCCTGGGATGCGGCCCATACTCACAATGACCCAGTACAGAATAATAAAGTATATTAAGCAACAGAAGGGCAGTTTACAAAGCCATGGCAGAAGTGCAGTTTTGGGTCACCAGCCAGTGATCAAACGCACAATGCATCTCACAGATGGGAATCAAAAAGTCTGATAAAACCCCATGAGACGACAGGTGCCAATTAGACCCAGAAACAGCCGCCGGAGCATACCTGATTTATTTCCTTTTTCAGCAAGGACCAGAAACTTCCATTTCAGCAGAACGACCTTAAGGGAAAAGCCAAACAAATTAAATGTGTCAATGCAGCAAAAATAACATTTTGAAAAATGTCAATACAGAAGGCTGGGTGGACATAGGTCTGCTGATTCTAACATTTAGACTAATGTCTAGAGTTTCAGGTGAGAAATGTGGTTATTTCCTTCCAATTTTTGCAAATCTCTACTGTGCTTTGAGCATATCTTGGCCCTCAACTACCCAAAGAAGCTCTGGTTAGGTGTCTTACATCGTAGGGCCAGCTACCAAGAATAGTCTTTAAAAGCCCAGTGCATCATCTTAACCTGAAAAAGGATGACAGAATCAGCGTGCTTCCCTGCACAACATCTGATCTACTTTAAGGGGTGTATTCACGCTGGCTTGACCCATTTCAGCTGCGCACTCATTTATACATCCTCTCTTATAATCACGGAAAACATGCGTGGGTCTCTGATAAGCTTTGATCTCGATTTTCCGTCTGAACAAAACCACTTTCCTGACGGAATGAGTTACGGCTGCTACTAATAAACAAAATGTTTTTCGGGTTTGTGAAAAAAAAATCTGTAATACCAGCAGCATATGGCACTACAGTCTCACTAATATAGAACATTAATTTCTTAGGGAAAATCCCCTTTGATAAACTACAATGGCTTTCAACCCTGAGATATTAAATTACAAATCTGATCAATTTTTACATCTCATTAAAATTTTTCTTATCGCTCAACCTATCTTTCCGCGACAACAAACAGCAGAAAGACAAGCGCTTTACGAGTGATGGGCATCCGTTTTTCCAGTTAAATGTTATGTTAGGCGTATCGTTTACAGAAGTTTTAGTTTATCTCATAAAAAGCTCTGATCCTAAACGTAGCGACTTCCAGTAAGTACAGAAAGATGACTCTTATATGCGGCATGCGATTAAGAAGATGTGACTGAACTTGTATAGATGACACTTGGGCTACCATTTGGGAACATAACAGATAAAGTACAAATCTACGACGCAGCAGAGGGACTGGCCGGTACCTGACGCCGAGCACCATTTAACACGATATCTGACGATCATCTCATGAAAGCATTTCTCATGTATATTCGAAGCACATGGTTTTCGTCTGGTGCCGTCCTGCACCATCAGCTCCCCACAGTCATCGCCGCGTACCTGATCCACTCACCCCATCGTCAGCACGTCGCCGCCGTTCGCTCGCTCCACTGCATCGTACCGCAAAAACGACCACAAATCACGACCGGCCTTCTGGAGCGACACCTCCAACACAGCTGACAGGCAGCAACAATTGGCTTATCCGAACTCAACGCTCACTCTGTCGGCACATACACTTAAGGTAATGACATTAAATCTTATGATGTGTATCCGTTGTAGCATACACCTCACAAAAATAAATGTACTCTATTCAGATATATGTTGTTTAAATGCATTAATTAATAGTGTGTGTTATATAAAGCGTAAACGCCTTTATTAGTATGTGAAGTCGTTTCCGATTTACAATAAACTTCTACCGGAAATCTATCCCATTTCCTATTTGCCCGCCCTCCGTCTCCCAGAACCACCAATCGAAAGAGGTATTTGAATGATTGATCGCCAATATGTCAAATCGGAATCAAGAAACAGTGTGCCGCGATCGATTTTTGGATGGAAGCGCAGTCCTCGGTGTGACGTTCCGCCAATGACTTGAACGCTAAGTGCACAGCAGCTGTGATTCCCATCCAATCGGGGCACGAGCAGCTCTGTTCCGCTGGCGCAAGCAAAACTTTGTTGCTACAACTTTTTAGCCACACGCGAAATCAAGCATTCTCTGTCGTACTCTATACAAATATTGCCCAAATATTGTGACTACATCATCACTTTGGAAACATTTGGTATATCAAAATAATTATTTACCTATTTGTATGTCATGTTTCTCATAACACTAGAAAATGTGAGCAAAGTGTTACAGTCACAGCATCAAACTGGCTAAATTTAAAATATTGCAAACATTTCAGTATTGTAGGGAAATAAAATAAAATTTAAATCAAATCATTCCTAATCAGTCCAAAATTATTATTATTATTATTATTATTATTGATACTGAGTTCAGTAATCCCTTCCCCAAAACACTACCAAACAAAACACCCAGCTTATGTTTTTTGAATGGATTTGAGTTGGCCACCTTGGTCCCCAGTGGCCTAGCGGGTCAATCTCAAGTGGAGACTGTGTATTCCATCCTGTCATAAATGTACCCAGTAGTCGAGTTCTAAAAACAAATCAGGGAGGACGGTGAATTTTATCGTTTATGAGACATATTTTGTGCTGATGACAGTGCACACGGTGGGAGACCAACTGTGTACCCTTTTTATTGTTGTTTAAGCAAAAACATAATTAATATATTGTACTATCATAAAAAAACATGCATGGTGTTTATGTTATGTGTCAGATACTCCTGTCATTGATCCTGACCAAGGCACCTCAGAATTGGAGTCAGTCCCCGCTATAGCTATCATATGCTCTATAGTTAGGGTCAAATGAAGAGGACACATTTTCCCACTTGGTTCAAGTGCAGCTTCATACTCATGGTACTTTGAAATCTTTTTGTAATTCATCTATTAAAATTCAAAACAAAACCTCAGAAAACATGGTAAATGAACATCTGAATCCTCTCAAGTCAGGTTAAATCCATTTTAATTCAAATGCAAAAATAAAAGAATGCAACCATTGAAACAATTTACAAAATCTAAAAACGAATCTTACAAATTACATAAATATATGCAGAAACTGAGAATTTTTTTTTGGATAAAAGTGACTTACATAAAACCTTATAGAAGTTTCCAAAGATTTTCACAATCATGTTTTTTGTTGTCAGTTTTCTACTCTCTTGTTTTTTTTTCTTTTTTACGAATTGGTTCAACCTGGGTGTAATGTTGCTGTGTGTTTACTACAGTATTTAGTATAAGGGGCTATCCGCCTATTACATGCTGTGAACTCTAGGTAACACAACGGAGGTTTTTAGGTTTATTTTTAAAGAAGCCATTCTGGAGGAGCCGCAGCGGAGATCTGCTCGGTTATCGGCAAGGCCGCCACCACCCAAACCAGAACCAAAGCCCAAAAAGGCAGCATAGAAAGAGAAGGAAGTGAACGATAAGAAGGAAGAGAAGAAGACCAAGGGGAAGAAAGGAAAGGCGGAGAGCAAGGCGAGTGAGGAGAAATGCTCTGAAAATGGTGAGGCCAAGACCAACGAGGTGGGAGATGCTCCTCAAGAAACTGAGCAGTGTTGGGAGTAACGCATTACAAAAGTAATATATTACAGTAACATATTACTTTTTGCTGTAACGCAGTAGT
>JABFDZ020000049.1:8739695-8749881 GCA_019775955.2 Pollimyrus isidori
AGTGACTGAGAGCACACTGTAATCTCTCCCTTTGGGTTAAAGCAGTGACTGAGAGCACACTGTAATCTCTCCCTTTGGGTTAAAGCAGTGACTGAGAGCACACTGTAATCTCTCCCTTTGAGTTAAAGCAGTGTTATGTGCTGTAAGGAATTCCTGTGGCTGTGGGTGGCCTTGATTCTGCCCTCAGGTCTTCACCTGCCAGCTGTTTCTGCAGCTCTGCCCTTTGCTCCTCCTCGCCGACCAGACCCCACCCATGACTTGCCCGATGCACCGTTCATCACTTACATCTCCTTGACCTGAAAAGCCTACAATGAGAAACCTTGAGAGCTCTGCTCATTGCTTTGATTATTGTTGGTTTCCTTTATTGGTTTTTTATTTATTGTGTATGACAGTTTTGGTTATTGGTTTTCTGATTTTTGCTTTGCCCCTTTTGTACTGTTGCTTTTGTTTAATTGCATTTCTGATTTTCAAACTCTTTCCTGACTACGGACTACTCTTTTGCTCGTCTGCTCAGACATTGTATTTTCGGATTGTGTATTTGTTGTGTGTGTGTGTACAGAGTGGCTGCCATTTATTGTTCGTTTGGTCAGGGAATCAGGGTTTAGGATTGTTGTTTTGTTTCTATTTTGTTTTTTTTTTGCACATAGGATTAGGTTATCTTTGTTCAATAGGTGTTTTTTGTTTATTGTTTTGGCCTCAGTCACTCCAAAAGTCTTGTTGCACCAGGTGTTTGGTGAAGTCTCCATGTGGTGTTGTTTTCTACGAAACATAGCCAAGCTTCATAAGATGCTCTCACTTCGTGATGCAGAAAAGTTAACCCCTCCCAGCAGTGACAGCTATTGAGCAGTCGGGGGGGGGGGTTGCTGTCCAATGCCCTTACCTGTCCCTGCATGTCCTTCCCAGAGGGCAGCTTGTGAGCGAGGCTGCAACTAATCCACCACTCTCCCTGTGAGACAATCTGTCGCCGATGGTTTCATTAGCGGAACTGGAGAGATGGAAGGGAGGGCAATCCGGACCCCGCTGATGAATGGGACACCCTTCCCAGGGATGACAGGTTAGCACGAGGGAAGCATAAGAGGAGGGAGATGAGGCAGGGCAAGGCATCAAACGGCGAGACAGAGAAGATTTAAGAAGGCCAGCCATTCCAGTCTCCAGGCTAACAAATCTACAGCTTCAGGAGGGTCAGGGGATGGTGCATCTCAGTTTTTAATGTGTGAGGACAGTATGTGGTCCCCAGACACACAGAACATGTGGCTTCTCTGTACGACTGCTTCTTATTCTATGTACTGAACGAGAAGGCAGATTCAGAGATGCCCTGAGAACGGTCTAACTGCTGACCTGCGGGTTCCACAGAGCAAGTACAGCCCTAAAAGTGAACTTTGCTATGGCGATTTGTAATGGGGCTGTTAATGGGCTCTGACTCCAGAAACTGAAAGAGACTCTCTTACATCAATGAAGGACTGTGTTAGATTTCCATATGGGTAAATTTAATCCAATTTGTCTCTCCATGCCGGCCCCTGGAGGATGGGCTCCCCTTTTGATTCTGGTCCCTCCCAAGGTTTCTTCCCTCTCGGGAGTTTTTCCTTGCCTCTGTCGTCTATGGCTTACTCACTGGGGGCTTTGGGTGGGGATGCCGTAAAGCGCTTTGAGTCAATGTAATGTTGTGATAATGCGCTATACAAAAATAGATTTGTTGTTGTTGTTATGAGTATATCGCATTGGTATTTAATAAATGTAAAGTAAGTGACCCTCAAGCATAACGTTTAACTGTGACAAACCCAGCTGGTTGACAGTGTAGCCAGGAGTTTTTAAGCTTATCCAACCAAGCATATATACAGTTTAAGCCTCTAGGTATGCAGAGCCATGAGGTCCCACAGTTGCCATAAAAAAACTCAGGGGAAGTACCATAAACAAATTTCAGTTAACGTATTACATCACAAATAAGTAAGTTTGACCCATCTTTCACCTGCTTATTTGGCACAGGGTTGCATTGAACCTGCAGTTAATCCCAGAAAACACAGGGAACAAGGGAGGGGATGCCAGTCCATAACAGGATGTACAGGATGTACAGCTTCACTCATTATGGGTATTTTACACCACTTCACCTAAACGTATGCAATAGCAGGAACCCGGAGTAACCATAACAAGCCCACATGACATGGTGAGAGTGTGCAAGTTCCACACACACATCCACACATGCATATGCACAAAGGTTTGTAATTATATCTTTGCGGGGACTCTCCATTCATTTCTATGGGGAAAACTCTAATCCTAATGAGAGCCTTAACTTCTACCTGTCCCTATCCTTGACCATAGGTAGCCAAAAAAAATACGAGACTTTTGGCATTTCTAGTTATTTGATTGCAGTCACAGACAGGCCCGAGGAGAGGGGGGTGCTGCCGGTAAGTCACTCCGGGGCCTATAAAGTTCAAGGGGACCATGAAGCCCAACGCGTCCCATAATTTTTCTTATACAGTCATCCCCAGTTATGCTGTGGTTCAGCTATTGCGGCCCCACTGTATTACGGATTTTTCTTTGGAAAATATGTATCTTTCTGTCTTGCGGTCTTATAGTGATGGTTTTTGACAACTTTTTATGTTGAAATTTTTATATGCTAAACTATTAATAACAGCAATGTATTACTATATATATACTATATATATACCTGTATTGTATATAAATAAAAATGGAGTAAAAATTCAATAAGTAGGCTTTCAGCGGACACTATGTGTGCTAGACAAAAATGTCTTAGAACAATATTATAATTTATAATGACTAATGTATACGTAACATTTAAACGATACACTAGTAAATCATAAAACATACTGCTACGTACAGGAATATGTAGATATCCAGTTGCAATTCACTTTTAATTTGTCACTACGCGCGCTAGACAAGACTTTGTTAGAACAATATGTATTATAATTCATAACTATAACATAACTAAACATTATTATCATTATGTTACTCATATCCTTAGCCCAACATACATATATCAAACGTGTTTACAAAGTGTTTTAATAAGTTTGCATGTGTTTAAAGTGCATGGGAGGGGTATTTTAAGGCTCAAACTATATTTAAAAAAATATTTTTTATATGGTCTTTCTATATTGTGGATTTTCACCTTTCGCTGATGGTTCTGGAACGTAACTTCCACGATGGGCGGAGCATCACTGTAATTTGAACATTTATTTATTTAATTAATCTAATATTTATTGTCTTTTTTTAAAAAAAATGCAAATCTGCTTAGTCTCAAAATGAAAAAGGCATGCGGGTCACAGGGTACTTGGCAGCGGTCAACGCACAAAAACTTGTGAAAATGACTACGAGTGTTTTCACGTGTTCACTCCTATCCTCAGACTTATTGCCATCAGTGAAGATCTTGTAATTGAGATAAGACGTCTGCCAGCTGTTCATCGATCAAATTTTGGAGAAAACCAATTGAGCCCATTGGAGCTGCTGAATCGCTTGAAAAAGTACAAACTGGAAGGAGTCTTTTCATATATACGCATCAGTCTGCATATTCTGCTGACAGTTCCCGCCACTGTCGCCTCTGCAGAGCGCTCATTCAGCGAGCGGAAGCTGGCGCGAAAAATATCTAAGGTCCGCTGTCTCACAAGCACGAATAGTAGATTTGGCAAGACTCAGTACTGAGTCTGATCTAGCAAAACAGATTAATTTTGATGACGTAATCAGAGTTTCTCCAGGAAGAAGGTCAGAAAAGCACCTTTAGCTATTATAAATATATTACTTTATTATTACATTTATACCTATACATACTTATCTAAATGTATCGATGTAATCTACAATTGTTATAAATAAATAATAATATACAAACACAGAATTTTGTATAAGGGCCCCCACACCTTCTTCGTACTGGGGCCCGAATTTTCTCTCAGCAGCCTGGTCACAGATCAATGTCAAAATAACTGGTTTTTATCACATTATGAGGGGCATGCATGAGGTGACAGTATGACTCCCTCTTTAAAAAAATCTCAAACATTATGTGCTGTATACAATGTGCATTGACATCATAACACAAGTCCATTCATAGGACATAAAAAAAACAAAAACCCGTAATGGCTTCTCTGGAAGAGCCTCCAAAATGCCAAGAATATTCACAGGAGCTCTACTTAAAAAAGAATAGTATGAATTTCACAAAGGTGCCAAAACTACAATGGAAGAATGAGGAATTGATCGTGATTAAAAACATGAAGGCTGCCCTGGAAAATGGAGGGAGGAAACAGAAGAAGGAATAAACTGACGTTGCTTCTTAACAGATGGCAGATCTTCCGATTGAGAGAAGCAGCTCAGCCAGACAGAGGAGGGAGAAGCGAGAGAGAGCGAGAGAGCGCGAGAGAGAGCAAGAGAGAGGCAGCCGTCAAAATGTGTGCGTTGTGAAATCATGCAAAAGTCTTCCCAGAAAGTTGCCACAGGACCAAGACTCATGGCAGGAGAGGGAAGAAGTGGATTTGAGCCAGGTGTTTATGGACACAAACACACACACACACACACAGATAGCTATAATTGTGCCTTGTGCCCTGTGTCGCCTGGGATAAGTTCCAGGTTTCCTTATGACCCTGAGAATGATGAATGGATGGATAGATGGATGGATGTACATTTATACCTGAATAATGTGTTTGTGCTACAGACACCCACAGAGAATGCTGGGAAGGGTAGTGCTGTGGTGGCCAGTGACCCACACTTTTCAAAGGTCGGCGCCGACCTCATGGATGCAGAGACCATCTGGCTGGTGGAGGAGACGAGCCCCCAAAAAACTGAAAGCAAAACATAAGAGGGCAGAATGTTGCAGAGCACCCTTTAGAGTGACAGGCTGCTTCATGAAAGGGCTGCCAGAGGGGCACAATTTAATATTAAAGCTCGACCGTGGCTGCGGTCACTGTGACTCTTCATGTTTGGCTGTGCTGCAACTCTGCAAACATGCCTCATGTCCATGAAAGACCTAATTTGCTTGGGTTTACAGTGAGGCCTGATTCACAGTGGGCCTGATGGGAGGGCCTTTCTGAAGGCAGCAGCCCATTGAGCAGCAGAGGCTCATCCCAGGCCTTGCAGGCAGTGGGCACGAGTAACATGGCCAAGTGTGAGCACAGAGAGGGTGGCATGTGAGACACACACACCTGTGCATATGAGTGGATGCTGTCCCCTGATAAATGCATTTGATTTCTGTTTAATCAAATAAGCAGTCTGTCTCAAGGAAGAAGTACAAGACATTCTGTAGCGAAGCAACACCTGCTGTGGCATAAGGTGGTCTGCCCATCCATCCGTCTGCCCACCCGCCCACCCACCAACCTCCCTTGCTGGCAAGGATGACATTTGACGTCCTATGTGGCTCTACCGCTATGACCAGCAGCATTCCTGCTAAATCCTCCCCCAGAGAACACCAAGTAATTCCCTAAAAAGCTGAAGCTGAGCAGAGTCAGCAGTAACAGATTTGTTTTTGATCCGTCTGTGAGACACTTACTACGACCCAAACTCCGACAGTGCTGGGTGTCACTGTGTGACCTCTGCAGCATTAAGGCTGGTACTGCGGCAGGATTACAAGCGTCAACAGTTCTGTGAATGTGACTTGTGGCAGCCTGCAAAGCTGAGTGAGAGACAGGGAGGCAAATAGCAGACAGAGAAGAAGGGGGGGGGGGGGTGGCGGGGTGCAGAGCAGGGGAGTGTACATAACATACTGTAGGCACAAAGTGAGGGAGGACATTGCAGATGTGACTTACGAACTGTGACATCGTGGGTGCTTCAATTTCCCACCCTACACAGACCAGTATGATGTGGAGAACAGACTCATTCAAGGACTTTGGCTTTGACCTTCATCACAGTCTACACCTTGCTTTTAGCAAGCAAGCCCACACTGTCTTTTTCTGTAATATTAGCATGCCCTGCCGGGGTGGGCAGCCACTTCACCTTGGACCCTCAGAGGTATTTCTTCTGCCTACTTGGGAGTTTTTGGTTCCTCTCCTCTGCTGTCATCTAGCTTTCTTTCTCTTTCATTTCTTTCTCTTCGCATTTCCCTGTTTTTGTATCATTCTGTCTTAATTATGTTGTAAAACATCCCCATGAGAGGCCCCTTGGGGCGACTGTTGTGAAAGGCACTATATAAAAATGAATTGATTTGAGGGAGGAGAGGAAGGCGTACCGCAAGAGGATGGAAGGTCCCAAAGGGCAGAGGGAAGCACTCAGGGTGATCTGGGCTGCAGGCGGCTTCTTTGGGTAGCCTGTCACTGATACAGGAGCTTAAAGGAGTTAATCCACATTTATGTCAATTTCATTGGGATAAAGGGACTACTTTGCTGATTTGTTGACCTGTAAGTGTAGTGATGGTGAAAAACATCAAAAAGCATGGCCCATACATTTCTATTATTTATATTATTCTGCATATATCAGACAGGACATCTCTCTCCAAAGTAGCAGGGACAGAAACCGTATGTTCTCCAAACGCCAGACACCCGCTCTGGGGCACATGTCAAGCCATACTCACACCATTATTGGGATCATCACATACGCATGTAGGAACCTTCCTGAAATCGATAACTGGTTGCAAACAGCATTTGGTGCGCGATGAGATGAGTGGTTATATAAGGGGGGTGTGGGGGCTGGTGGGTGAGCTGTAACGAGATGCCGCGTGATCCGGGGGAGGTTGGGTGCAGGCAGACAGGACGTCTCACACAGCATCCGGACATGTCTGCGGGCCGGGTGGCAGAAGGCAGCGCTGGCAGCCAAGCAGAGAACTGCTCATGATTTATGGGTGCAGTCAGATGTACTGCATGCAGGCTAAGGCTCAGCTGGCAGGACGTCTCTGCAAACGACCTGCCTGTCATTAATATGCGATACTGTCGAGTCACATGCTCACCCCTCCAAGTGCCGCCGCTGGGTTTAGGTGCAGATCCGGTCAGCCGTGAGACTTTCTTTGAAGGCAGTCCAGCAACGCTGCTCCGGATAATCTCACCAACACGTCACCGGATTCTTTGTAAGGTAAAGGAAGCTGGCAACCAAATGCAGGCACCTGGTCTATTTGATCCCACTGCTACTCCAATAGCTAACCATCCATCGGCATGCACAACCCCAAGCTCAGTTGGCACCAAACCTCCCATCCCAACACACTATGGGACTTGTCTATGGATCATAAAAGCTGAACGAAGTGATAGTTGATACTGTAGGGGGTGTGAAGTGAGGTGGTGCAAGGCACGCTTCCCCAGACAGCGAGGTGCATGCGATTACCATGGGTGCCACAGTCCTGGAGCAACGAGGAGAGCAGCCCAAGCTCAACAGGGCGAGCGTAACAGGTGAACAGACAAGTGCACGTCATGTAACAATGCTAAGAGAAGCACGTTAAGCAGTACCACATCACTGCTTTTCCCCTCACACATACATATATGCCTAATGAGGTTCATCTAATGATGCAAAGTAAAGTACAGAAGTAAAGTACCATCCAAAACAAAAGTCTTCTGAAATAAAACAAAAACTTAACTGAAATAAATTCAATAAGCAATCTATAATTTTTTTATTAGGTAGGATTTCAAATCACATTTTGAGGAGCAGGCTGACAAAGGGCAGAGAACAGTCACCAAAACCGTGACCCGAGAAGAGGACAGGAAAATTAGGAAGAGAGGAAAATTAGGGGAGGAAGTAACTCAATCTAGACAAATAAAAAGTAGTTTTCCATAAATAAAACATTTAATCATTGTTTAATTATGAAGTACTATCGTGATTATATTTTCATAGATGTATTTCACGACACCACAGTGGACCAGGTATGACTATAAAACATAATTAACCCAACTGCAGGCACGACACTTCAGCCAATCAAGTTTCAAGAGAGAGGGAAGACAGGTAGATCTTATCGTCACGGTTACCCATAACAGCTGCTTTCCAATAAAACAAAACGGAGCCCAAAAGGTAAAATCACACAAGATTCTCTGCACGGGAGAGTAGCTTACAGCGCTTTGGTGTGCTGCTTGTGACCACATCCGTTAAGTTGGAAGTCCCAAGATAACCTTTTCACTAAAATTCCCAAATTCCCAGTCATATGTCTACCGTATCTGTCAAGGTGCAAAGTAAAACACAGGCAAAGACGAAGTGCAGAGTCGGGGTTAAAAATTACAGGTTATAAGACATAAATGAAAGAATGTGTGCACATACAGTAAATAAAGCTCAGTGCCAAATATATTGTGGACTATTTACAAAAGAGCAGAGCACTCAGCCTCCATACACAGTATCCCATGTCAGTGTGCACGTGCACCTTGTGCCTGGAGAGTGTGAGTATCACCATGTCAGCTTGTCTTGGGGAGAAGTCACACCTGCAGGACAGAGCATGTGGGAGTAGGGCACTGACCCTAACACCCACACATACGGGACAGCTGACAAATCTCCTGTTCTCAAGACAGTAAAAAGTCAGAAACAGTTAAACGTGCCCAAATTTTGTGATTTATTTACCCCAAATCTGAAGGAGTTTTCATGTATTCCTCAAATGCCTCGTGGTTACTTTTTTCTCTCGAGCACTTTCTACGAGCAAAAACGTGCTGGAACAGAAAAAACTGTGGCTGCCTGGCCAGGATGGGCTCCTCACGTTCAAAGGTAGTTCACAAATTGTCCCTACTGGGCCCCGATCTGCTCCGTGCATGGCTCCACTGGCTCCTTGGTGGTCCCCCCAAACACATCGATACTGCGGTTGGTCCACGGCACCACGTTGCCCAGAAGTGTTGAGCTGCAGGTCGCCAGGTCCGCCACTTCCGAGGATGACAGCACCCGGTCCCAGAGGTTAAATTGGGAGAGCTCCCCCACCATGGCTTGGGAGGCATCAAAGCGGCCGCCCATCACATCCTAATTGGCAAAAGGGGGTGCAGGGGGAGCAGAACCAAGAGGGAAAAAATGGGTAAGATGAAGTAAATTGGTGGGTGACATGGGAACTGGCAGGAGAAGGTGAGAGGATGAAAATAGTGTCTAATAGCCAAAATCAGCAGCTATTCTCTCCTTACCTGCTCCTGCCCCAAAATAAGCATGCCGCCAGGCCGGATAGGGTGCCAGGCTGCCAGACCCTCTCCTTCCCCCTTCAGTGTACCCCCTTGGTAGGCCTGCCACACCCCATCCCTCAAGCTCCAAGTCACACACAGGTGCTGCCATTTGCCTGGCTGCAGGGCTAGAGGCAGCTGTGCCACCTGCAGGCAGGAGGATAAAACAGCATATAAGAGTAGCGAGATGCTGATGTAATAAGAGATTTCCAGGAACATCACGTGAACGCAAATGTGCATCACGGAACAGCAAACCAGGGTGTGGGTCTCTACCTTGTCATTGATGAGGATCTCCACGGGGTTGTGCACACCCTGCAGCAGCACCAGCTCGTTGGGCTGGTCTGGGATGGAGTAGGAGAAGGGCGTCCCCAGGCCTGAGCCCTTGAGGCGGAGCCACAGGCAGGCAGTCATGGCGTACATCTCCGGGATGGGGTGCCGCACCACGCCATACATGTAGTCAGTTCGCACCGGGAACAGCAGTTTGTAGCTCTCTGGGAAGTTATACCCGGACAGACCTGAGAAGGAGCACAGAAGACAAAAAGAAGCACACGGGTTGAGATGGGTAAAGGAGCACTGAGCCATGGGCCATGGGAAGCTTATAGCACCCTCTGCTAAGTCCGAAAATGAATTGTGAGCCTTTATCCAGAGTGAAGGGGCCAGCTTATTGAATTTCACGCCTGGAAGCAATTTTGTTTCGGTGTGGTTCATGCCAGTCGTTCAGGCCTGGTACAGTGGCTCTGCCTCTTCTGGAGCCACCCTGCCACCCTGTGAAGCCCCCCCCCCCAAACACACACACACACACACACACACATACAGTGTAAACCCTGAACACTTGGAAGCCTAAACAAAGTTGAGTGGCGAGCTTGATCTCCACCCCTGCAAACAAATTGGGGCTCCTTACTGAAACTAAAAAGGTTCATTTAAAAAAAGCGTGTTTAGTTGCAGGCCTGACAACAAACAAGGAATGATGAACAATCAAGCCCCTGTGCAGAAATATACACATGTTGTCTAACCTCAAATGCAGCTGAAAGTACATGCAACCCACTCCAACAGATATTTAAAATTAAGTCCATAACTGTATATCCATCCATCCATTTTCCAAACCGCTTATCCTTACTGGGTCGTGGGGGGTCCGGAGCCTATCCCGGAAGCAACGG
>JABFDZ020000049.1:8749981-8765246 GCA_019775955.2 Pollimyrus isidori
GACTGTGAGGGGAAACCGGAGTACCCGGAGGAAACCCCACAACGACACGGGGAGAACATGCAAACTCCACACACATGTGATCCAGGTGGAGACTGGAACCCGGGTCCCAGAGGTGTGAGGCAACAGTGCTAACCACTACGCCACCATGCCGCCCCTCCATAACCGTATACAACCTGACTGATGTTAATACAGGCATTTTGTAAATCACCTTAGTCACCCCCAGGATTACCCACAGCAAACACATCTCTGTTAAAGAGTGTGGCCTTACTCTGCTCCAGGTGATCGATGCTGCGCCATAGAGAGTCAGCATCCTCTGGCGCCCCCTGCTGACGGCCCCTCTCCCCTTCCAGCTGCTGCACCTTGGCCTCAAGCTTGCCCCCTAGCTTGTCATGTGGTCGTCGATATGGTGTCTTGGTCCAGCTGGTCTGGCTTCCTGGGAGACCCTCCTGACCTTTCTGTGTTGCCCCCGTATGGTTCTGGGATGTAGGCGGTGTGTCACTCTGTCATTTAAAGGGACATAATACAGCCACTATTTTCATCCGGTGTTATATACTCTCATTCCTGTTGATTTCATTAATACTTGTATGATTAACAGCAGCTTAAACCAACATCATTGACACATTGCTCACATATAAGGAGGCAATTTGTCATGTTTTGATCCTTATAACAATAGCGATTACAAAAAAGTGACAGCTGCCTGGATTTATCGCTCAAGGACAAATTCAAGCAAAGCTAACAAAGGATTTTAAATAAGGTTTGTGGAAATTTTGGAAAATTACGAAAAATGTTACGAACATAGAACTGGAAGGATAGAGAGGAGGAGAGGAAGTGGGAGAGAGAGATGAAGAGACAGTGAGGGTGAAGAAGAAGAGGGAGAGAGAAAGGGAGGAGAGGAAGTCAGGGAGAGAGGGAAAGAGAGGGAGATAGAAGGAGAGGAAGAGAGGGAGACAGAGAGAAGGAGAGAGGAGGAAAGAGAGGGAGTGGAAGAGTGAAAGAAATAGAGGGAAAGAGAATGAAAGGCAGAAAGAGGGAGAGAGATACTGTATAAAGAAGCAGAGGAAGGGGATAGGGTAGGGGGTGAAGGTTAAGAAGAGGGAAAGGGGAATATTATTTTATTTAGTATTCTTTTCTATTTTTTCTTTGCTTCACAGCTTCACTAATGCTCAAATGCAGAAACACAAACACAGAGTAAATGTTTCATATTTGCTTAACAAATATAGAGGGTTTGTTCCTTTGTTTTCCTCAAATTTAAGTGCAAACATACAATACGTTTATAACGTGTCATGTACAATGAAAAATTTATAAAAACGGAATGCGTGAGCCCGAGATCCAACATTAATAGCATTATGAACCCGCGACCCTGATAAGTATAAGCAGGTGAGAAATCGATGCACGGACAGTAGTATAAATATTATATTATTGATGCATGGACAGTAATATATATATGCTACATATAACCATCACTAAATGAACAACCGTTGTAATGCCTCACACTCAGATGGCTTCCTTTTCGCAGTAAGGAGAGTATAACTTTAAATCCACACACGTGGACTAAAGATATCCCACACAGGGTAAATATCCTCGATCCTTACCTCCAGTTTCTCAATGCGATCCTTCATCTGAACGATGGCCTGCTCCAGCTCCTCCAAGACGACGGTGCTCTGCTGTTCCGGCACGCCGGGTGACATATGGCCGTTCCCAGTCGAGAGTCGTCGTCTGTTCCCCCAAAGCCCCGCGCTCCGCCCCGGATAGCTGCGCTCGCCCAGTCCGATCTCGCACTCGGACAGCTTCCCGGTAAGCTCCTGTATTGTCTGCTGATCTGAAAGTATCTGGTCCTTCTGCTGCAGGATGGTCTCCTGGAGCTGCTTGGCCGTGGCGCTCAGATAACTCCAATCTTCGTCTGAATGTAGCGGCGGACTGGCACTCTGCTTCAGGAAAGTCTTTGGGTTGCATTCGCCGGCAGGAACGGGGGTGCATATGAGGCGGCTGAAAGTAACCTGCTGTCTTCCTCCTGAACCAGCTCTGCCCGAATTACTCAGCCCGTTGACAACAGAAGCCCCTATGCCCTCTTCCGTTTCAGCACCGTGGAGAGCACCCAGTGGTCCAGCCTGAGCCACGGATCCCTCCGGAAGGGTCTCCAGAACCGAGTCATGGGACAGCGACTCGTTGTCCGAATACGCCTGGGGTGCGGCAGAAATAAATCCTGGATGGACCGCGGCAATGATGCAGATGACCGCGCCGAGGAAGGCCAGCATCCCCGCGGCCAGAATGATAACGAGGAACTTCAGGGTGGCGGAATCCGCGGTCGGTCGCAAGAAGGAAACGGGCGACTTGGGAGAGAGTTTATTTAAGGAAAAAATGCTCACCAGTCCAACTGCTTAAGTCTGCGATCATACCTCAGATCAGTACGGATCTATTTCCAAGCTCTGTCGGCTGGACCAAGGAATGTTGCTGACCTGCGTCTCTTTACCCCTTTAGTAAATACAAAACCAAAAAGTCGAAACCCGATCGCTTCTCGTGAGCATCACCGCAGATTTGCGACGCTCGGTTATTGCTGAACAAATGTAGTGCCTCGAGTCTCCTACTGGGTGTCTTGCTGGGCACCTTCTGTTTTCCTGAGCTGCTAGGCTCTTCGTGGCAATCGGGACTACGAGTAAGAAAGAATGTGTGCGTGTGTGTGTGTGTGAGTGTGTGTGTGTGTGTGCGTGTGTGTGTGTGTGAGAGAGAGAGAGAGAGAGAGAGAGAGAGAGAGAGAAACAGAAGGGAGAGGCAACAGTATGAGTGGCACCCGCATCATAGATAAATCATCACAGGAAAAAAGTGAGATCTCGTTCCGCACGTCGGACTAGATCCTCACTCCCGGAGCACAAATTACTGCTTGTGTGAATACATGCTTTGAGATCTCTTCTGATGACCTCTCCCTACATTAATATTATCAACACGTCTCTGTGCTCAGATCTCGGGCGAAATGCCACCTTCCATTCCCCCTGGATAGGAGGAGGGTGGTGTTGCCATGAGTGTTTGTGCGGGGAGGGGGGAAACAAAGTGGGTTGGTGGGTAAATTCTTCGACTAGCGGAGCAATCGCTGGGATTAGGAGCCATATTCATTCACTCGGAGTTTAGGGGGTACAACATCGCATTTTTATGCAAAAAGAAATACCACTTTGATTGGAGACTCAAGTAAAATACAGTAATACACCGATATTATCTGTTAACAGCCAACAAACGTTCCGGATCGATACGTATTCGACTGCTATATTGACTGTAAAGTTAAAAGTAGCACAAAGACTTGATATTTCAGTAACATTAAATTTGTAAAATTTAAATTAATGTTTATTTTTTCATTGTTTTAAATACTTTTGATGAGCTTTGAATATTTCAGACGTGTTACTACCGCCACCTGGTGCTTAAGCACGGCGTTAATGCTCTCTTCGCTTTTTTTTTTTTAACCATACACTAGGGGTGGGCAGATCTATCCTAATACTCGATAGTATCGATGCCAACGTTGGTATTGATATCGGATCGATAGTAGCCTTCCGAGATCGATACTTTTATTTAAATTTAATCTAATTTACGCTAAAGTACATTGCTCCTGTTTCATAAAAGAGCGGACATGTCTCTAAATACCTCGCTCCTTTTATATCTCGTATGCACCGTTGCTTCTCCCTGCTCTGCTGTTATTAGTTGTCCTTTTATCACGTGACTCAGCATCGCCAAAGCGCAAGCACTTTTGGCTGTTCTAAGATGACGGAAAGAAAGAGGAGCGCTGTTTGGAGTTACTTTACTGCAGTAAACGAAAATATTGCAAACTGCGATGTTTGTAGAAAGTCTATTCGATACTGTGGCAACACTACAAATCTACACAAACACATAAAACAACACGAAAAAGAGAACGCCGAGCTGCAAAAAAGGAGAGGAGGCAAATCCTCCAGACAGACCCCCGGCAGTGCCAGCCCTGAGACAGAGGTCACTGGCCGAGTCGTTTCAGAGAGGCAATGAATATCCAGGTAGCTAGCAACAGTGGTGAAATTAATATTTGAGTTATACAGGACATTCAGTATTAGTTAATTCCAATTTGAAGAAAAAAAAACCAAATACTTGGTCATAATCAGGACACTGTTCTCCCTTACAGAAAAGTACATTTAGGTTCAAGTGTATGCTTTTTAAAGTAAAAGTATCAGTATCGGTATCAATATCGGCGATACTGGCCCTGTATTTACTTGGTATTGGATCGATACCAAATTTTGCAGTATCGCCCAGCCCTACCGTACAAAGCTACAGAAGGTGTATGGGGGTAGCTTGAATGTTACTTGAAACCCTAAAATCTTTCAATATCATAGAAAATTTAATTACATTTCATATCATCAGCAATACACAAAACGCAACAGTGATTTTCACCAAAATCCAGACAAAACGGTATATCAATCTAAAAAGTCTTTACAATTCCTTTTTTTATTAAAAATGTAATACAGAAAACACAAACATGACGAAAGAGCTGTACAATTAAACATGCTTCTAAATAGATTAGCCGGCATTAACACCAACATTATGAAAAGCATTTCACGGTACAACGTGCCTCAGAGACCAGCTGGGCGCTAAAAAGGCCCATGCGTCATATACAGATGGTCCCTGTCGCTCAACCACATGGCATCATACAAAGACCACTATGAGGGAAAGCAAGAAAACCTTTGGCACTTACTGTTCAATCCAGCTGCAGCACAATAACCGTAACCACTGAGCTCATGTATGAATAATCACAATTTTTAAAGTAATGTAAATAAGAATATTAAAGGCACTTCCACTCCTATGCCTTTGGGTGACACTGCCTTTTGTTTTGTGATACCACAGTAGACACCCCCTCTGTGCTAATTATGGCCAGCCAACACACCAGAGGGTGCTACGATATCAGTTGTTAAGTGCCAAAAAAATTGACCATACACACAACGGCCCAACAAGCCGGACAAGTCTGTGAAAAAGCAGCGGAATTGAACAGCGATACCAAAGGGGGCGCGTGGGGGGTGGGGCACAGCCATACTGCTCACCACATGGGAGCAACTTTTTTTTTTGGAGGGGGGTCACTTCTGGCACTTCTCTCAAAACATCACAAAGCATGAGGTGCCAACTAACTTTATGAATCACCCATTTAATAACCAACCCCAGAAAGCAAACCGATACAAGGAAAATCCCAACAATCAATCAGAAATATGAAAATTTGATCCAGGTTCTGTAAGATCCAAGGCATGACTCTTAATAATCATGTTTATTCTTCTGGAAATGGTTGGTAGAAAAGGCAACACAAAACTTCATATAGTATCTAAGCTTATTTCTTCATTTTTTAAAAGTTGTTTTACCAATGCCTTTAGCACCTGTTAGAAACAGAGCACCATTTTGTACGAGTAAGACGGGGATTTTAGAGACATAACAAAACTTGTACACAGGCACTCCAGAAAAGTGCTGACTCGCTTGTGTGGCAGATACTGGAAGCAGAGCAAACAGCGGCCCATACAGAGAAGGGAAGTTTCTCCATAATTTCCATCATAAATTAAGCCTCATCCTGAGCACACAGTAGTCAGGATTACAGCGACAGCATGGGAGCCATCTTTATTAATCAAGAGTTATGTCATCAACTGTAACACGCTGGGTCAAATCTGCAATAAAGCAGCTTTTGTTATAAATAGTTCACTCTTTTGCCAAACCTGCTCTAGTAGGTTTGTTATTACTGACACCAACAAAAAAGGCAATCTTGGTCAACCACTATCACCAGCTGCTTGCCATCAGATTTCATGTGTGATTTACTATAAGAGCTTGTCACGTTTAGAAACCGAGAAAGTCTTGAACTTGATCAATGTCCTTACTTAACAATCAGTACACATTCAAAGACCTAGAAATTCATAATAAAATAAAATTAAATTAAATAAAATAACTTTACTCATAACCCACAGCAACAACTCAGATAAATGATAAAGGTGCAGTAAATTTTAAATATCCCCAAATTTGATTTACCATTAGGCAGACTTATTAGAGCCATAAAACAATGAGCAGGACTAAGAGGAAACACCTTGCTTAACAGACTTCCTCCTACATTTTTGTAAATAAAGAGCTATTTAAAGAGGGAAGACATCTTGTCACCCTGCTTAGGGTGGTTTACTTCAATGTTACAGCTGAACATGTTCAGGACAATAACAGGTGCACACCTGGTGGCCCATTAACTCAGTAGGAGTAACATCAGTGTGTTTCACATTATTAACCCATA
The DNA here is from genome assembly GCA_019775955.2 of Pollimyrus isidori. Lineage (NCBI taxonomy): Eukaryota > Metazoa > Chordata > Actinopteri > Osteoglossiformes > Mormyridae > Pollimyrus > Pollimyrus isidori. Next base: position 8,756,235 of record JABFDZ020000049.1, read on the forward strand.
AAAAGTTGTATAAAAGGTATACACTGATCGGCACACAAGCACTGACACAGACACAAATACTAAAGGCTCAAATGTTTCAATCTCCCATTTCATTGTGGGCTGTTCCTAACCGCCACCTCCAGCTCTGCCTCCTATCAGCTGAAGTCTTTTGTTTTTTGGGTGGTACCAGCTGGAAAGATGATGATTCAAAATGGGAAAGCCAGGAACCGTGGCTTTCAAAGAGATTATGAGAGTGGTGGATATTAGTTTCCAAGGTGCATGATAACAGACAAGCTCACCTTCTGGCACAATATTCAATGTGAAAACATTCACTGCAATGGAAACGGTGCGGGTATCAAGCTGGACATTTTCATGCTTGGCTTACAGAACATGAAATGCCAAAAGCAAACTTAGGGATGTGAAGGACTTTCTGAATGACAGCAAGTGTTACCCAGAAACAACTGGCGTGTGGATCAGCTGGTTAGGCCTCTGTGACTCAGATCACTACTTCAAATTCAGTGGTCAGTAGGGTACTGCATCACTGCTGAATCCTTGAGAAAAGCCCTTAACCTTGAACAAAAGCCTCAGGGATACCAGATGAAACGGATGAACCAGTGCTTTCATCTCAAATACAGCTCTGGAAAAAATAAAGAGACCACTCTATTTTTTAAAAAAATCTGCATTTTTAAATCCTGATTTAACCCTGCTTCTCCTGGCAGAAGGCTACACTGTGAGGCAGGCTGCTTCCAGACTCAAAGTTTCTAAGATAGCAGAACACAAGAACAATGTAAAACAGAAGACACTGGCAATGACCAAAAACCAGCCAAATAGAGGGCAGAAGCAACTTTCCAATGCCAGAGATAATCATCAGCTTATCCAGCAGCGCCTCATAAATTGGAGGATGACTTCAAGTGACCTTCAAAAGGGATGGGAAACATTAAGTGTTGTGAAGTGCACTGTTATGACAATTCACAACAGGTCCCTAGAAGCAGGACTGAAGACCCACAAAGCAAAGGACCAGCCCTTTATCAAGAAGAGGCAGGGAAAAACCAGGCCCGAGTTTGCAAAAATAATTACATTTTACACAGGTGCCTTCCCATAAATTGAGAAGCAAGTGAAACTGAAATCTTGCTTTGGTCTCTTACTTTTTCCCCAGCAGCTGTATTCATGTGCAAGTCTCAAAGAGCAAGATGGGACACGCAGAAATTATAGAACTCCTATGTGTTTGTACTTGGCAAATGTAGGATCATTTCACAGTAACTGTAAAACCCGGTTTTATAGGTTCTGGGAGGTTGAGTGTATGAAATATAAGTAAATAAGTAAAAATAACTTTAAAAATAAATAAAAAATATTTAAATCTTTTGCATCTGGGACTATGAGTACATTTCCACAGTTCAGAGCTGAACAGGGACACCCCATGAGGACAAAAATATAACAGCCAAGCTTCACATCAACCCGACATCTCCACATGAATACTTCATTCTCAAGGTCAAGTACATTTCTCCTGCTCAGAAGGTTCAAATCCTTTTTTCTTCAGTGAAGGAATGCTTCACTTAAAGGCACACAAAAAGGGGAAACTGTCTGAAAAGCTTGCTTCCCCATAAAACGACAGACGTAGCAACAACAAAGTGAGAGAAACAACACCATGTTGGGTCAACACATCTGTCAGGGCATTTCAGAGACTGCACAGGTCCCAGTAAAGAAATTTGTTTGCTGTTATTGCCATGCAGCTCTCATCTTCTGAAGGTTAAAGTTCACCTTATGGAAGTCCTGAGTTTTGGAAAAAGGCAGAAAATTTGCTTAAAATTGTTTAAGTGCACATTTGGCCTTGGAATCCGGCTAAAGTAGAATTTCCTCTGGTCTGCATTCATGTTTTACTGCTTGATTCCTACTGCGTAACTTCCATAGTGACAGTGGGAAGACCGAAAACAGCAGCCAACTTCTGAAGTTTAGCAGGACTGGCCAGGTCATAAGCAAATCTTTTAGCTTAGCATGGCCAGCCAAGTGATAAGCATTATCAATATAGGATCACTGGCCAGATTGTGAACATTACCACTCATTTTAGAATAGCTGGCAAGGTCATGAACATTAGCATTCTGTTAAGCATGAGTAGCCAGCTTGCAAGTGGTAGCTTTCAGACTAGCATGCTTGAAATTGTTAGCATTTAGCTTAGCATAGCCAACTGGCTTGTGTACATTAACATTCTGCTTAGCTTGGTCAGCCAGCTTGCTAATCACTAAACATATTGGCATGTGTAGCCCTGCTGTTGCTCCTGGGATGGGCAGAGTGGGAAAATTGGTGGTTCACACTGCATGGCTAACTAGTGCGTGCTGGCCTATATCACACTCATTCTAGAACCGCTTTAGAGTCCCTCGTTTACAGACTATAGATATTTTGAGACCTATAAGACCTTTGACCTTACAGGCTACTAAAAGGAGACAAAACACAATGTGCAACCCCCCATGTTACGTCTGCTGAAATGCAACAAAAAATAATATTACTATGCAATCAGCCTGTTTCAAAAGCTTCTCTAAACTATGACTAATTCAGACTGTTACCACTGAAAAGGAGGGGGATAAACATAAAGCCCCAGTCTAAGACGTATGAGTGGAACGCTCATACACACACCAAGTTGGCAGGCCCTAAGATTACACAGGGGTATGCAGGAGGGTGAAGGGCTGATACCAACACACACTCCAAGGATCAATGAAACCATTCACAACTTCACTGCTTCTTGTGTATAAATATACTCAAATATGTCAGCACATGTGTGTGCATGCCCATCGCATCATGCAGGACGCGCACTTCCTGCGTGCAGTCACCCAGGTACAGCTCGTAACAGAATCGCATCACATATGTCTGGTACAGATGACCACTGTGGCGCAGAGTGACATCTGTAAAAAGGCAAGCTGCCTTGTTTATGGCTGGAGAGAATGCAGAATCACATATGAATGTCCTGTTTGTCAGGTCATTGTTTTATGATAAATAAATCAGAAATTAAATTTAAATACAATATGTCTTATGCTTAATAATCCGTGGATTATTTGGGTGAGTGTAGGCAGGTATGTTCAGGTTTATAGTTTAGACTGGCAGGCCGCTGCAGCTGCTGATGAAGGGGTCGCTACTTGAAGGCTGACAGAGGATGATGAGGGGGACAGTGGCTCAGGCTTCTCAAATTCAGGCGGATGGCAGAACTCCTTGATGGTGACAGTGAGCAGGTTTGTGGTTACGTCCGTCACAACCACGTTGGCACGAGGGGCCATTTCAGGGTGCCAGTCAGGGTTCCCTTCTGACAGTGTCCTTGTCTGCTCAGGAGACAGAAGCGGTGGTCCAATGCCCAAGTTCTTCGAGGTCAGTGGGATGGAGATGGTAGGGGCTGACTTGCTTTGAAGTCGACGCAGATGTTGACGACGCCGGGCATTCCTCTTGTCTTCATGGGGCACAGACAGATCCAGGACCTCTTCATCTTCTGAAGTCGAGGTAGAGGATGAGGAGGACAAAGAGGAGAGAAAGATGGATGAAGGAGATGGGAGAAAAGATGGAGGGTTATGGGGCGTGTCTTGCTTTGACTCCAGGGGTTCGGGGCTGAGGCTGGGTGGGGACGGCGAGGCGGGTCCAGGGACGGCTTGTAGAGGAGTTGGCTGAATGTGAGGCGGGGAGGTGGGACCACTGTCAGAGCCACTGGAGGTCGATGATGAGGGAGAGGGCTGATAGCGGGGCAAAGTCTGAGGCTCTGGCATTACACCATCTGGATTTAACAGGGCTGAGCCAGGAAGGGGAGGGGCGCCTTCCCCAGCACCTTTCCCCTCTGTGTTTTCACTATTACCAGTACTGCTTTGAGACTGACTAATGGGTTGCTGGACACCAAAAGGCTTTGCGTACATGGGGAACCCTGTCACTTTCAGTGGGGGCTGCAGACCTCTATAAGGCACTTCGGTAAACCTCTTGCTCTTCCCTATAATGCGATTCCGGGAGGGAATTTTGGGCCGTCCTGGTTGGGAATGGTGCATCCCTTGCTGGTGGGCCATCGAAGGTGCTCTCCTACCACCACCTGCTTTGTCAATCACCTTCAGGTTCAGGATGATCCGGCCCCGCTTGGCTTCACGAGGCTTCACCTTGCGGTTCAGGATACGAACGGTCTCCGAGAACGGGGAGACAGGCGGGCGGGAGGGAAAGGCCGAGCTGGAGGAGGAGGAGCCTGAAGGTGGGGCCAGAGGGTCAGGGCGAGGCAGGGGACGCCGAGACATGCGATGGCAGCGACGAATATCTTTCTTCAGTTTGTGGTGGGCAGCACCTGACTGTAGTTTAACGGTGGGGGCTGAGGAGGAGGACGAGGAGGAGGATGAAGAAGGGTAAGGGGAGTGCAAGGAGGATGCAGGGGAGACTGAAGATGAAGAAGGCCTGGAGCTGGAGGAGGCTGAAGAGTGGTACTGCTGGATGTCAGGGACTTGTGTTGAAGTCTCAGCTGCCTGGGCTCTTGCCTGAGATGTGGAAAAAAATATCAAGTATGGAAGGCAGGAGAGAACAGATTCAAAGATTACAACTAAGGTCAGATCTGGCAACATGGCAAGCTTGAATTCTAGTTAAGATCATGAGAATAGGTAGAGGCATCATTATAGAGCATGACTCACAGCATCTGCTTATTTTATGGCAACATATAAAAATGGTGTCCAGCGACATGAAAATGTGTGAGGACCTCCAAGACGACGGACATTTATTTAATCCTCTGGGGTCTAGGGGTAGGGCAGACACTTACACTGACTGGGGGATGGTCACATATTTCATTCAACATCAAACTTAATTCATGGCAAATTAATTGTTATATTTTTGTTTTAGCATTAAACTAATCTTAGTGTACTTTGTAAATAGGTCAGATTTATGTGAAATTTGTAATTTGACATCAAAGTATAGACTCATGTCACTATTTCTGGCCCCTTTCATTGAATATGTAGCATCTTTCATGAGTATGAATCATCCATTCACACCTGGCCACATATCCCCCTTTTATGGCGTTGATGGGAATGTATCTGGATCGCGTTTCACCGTTGCGCTTTTCATGAAATAACTATGCAAATGCGATTTGAATGCACACTGAAGTGGCTATTTAGAATGTGATTAGCGATCTTTGGGTGAGTGGGGTACTATATGCCCCCAATGCAGGTAAAACAAAGTAAAGTGACATGGTTTACTTTTATGTCGATTTAACCTAATTTTAAAAACTTTAATACTTCCTACAATGGATGTTTTGAAAAGAAGACGTTACGGTTTACGATTATGATTTAGTCAGTGTTTTTTGATGTTTCTGTAATAAGATTTCAGCGAGTTATGAACTGAAATACATGAGAAAGATACGCAGCATTGCCGACAATGTCGTCGACTCCAGAGGGTTAACAGACACTTTTGCAAAAGAGAGATGTACAAGTGGGAATTAGACAAGTGTCTCCGAAACAACTGGGGGATAAGGACCTTCCTCAAGGAATCGACAGTGAAATCACTCTGCCAGCCCTGGTATGCGAACCAGTGACATTCTGATCACAGGCACCGTCTTAATTCACAGAACCACAAAACACCCAAACCAGGTCGTCAGAAAAATAACTGCTTCTCTTGAAGATTCGGTGTTCACCCAAAGAGAAGCTGCAACTTTCCCCAAGAATGCAATAAGACAAACATCTTACTTATTATATGCACACTTGTTTGACACTGAGTGCCTTTGATTTGTGCTGTCTAATTATGTTACAAGTAAGATTTATTATGTACGGAGGTAAAAAGAACTAATAAGGAATCTTAAATCTTTATGGCAGGGTTCCTAAATTCCAATCCTGGAGGGCCAGAACCCAACACAGTGTGCAGATTCCCCCGCTCAGACACATCTTAATCAGCTAACTACCAGGGTAAGTAGGTGTGTCTGAGCAGGGAAGTCTGCAAACTTGCAAGTCTTACCATTCAGCATCAGAACTAGGGATCCCTGCTTAACGAAAAATGAAACTAAAAGTTCTTCAGGACCATACCTTGAGAAGGAAGGTTTTGGGTTTGGGTCCCCTTTTCTTTGGCCCATAAAGTTCCCTCTCTCTCTCTCTGGAATAAAAAAGAAAATGTAAAATGAATTAAGAGTTATGCACATTTAGCTGTGGTGGAGAAAGCAAACATTTATCATTCCTGCAGTAATCAGACATGCCGTGCAGAGCTGAAAAATGCACTTTGGTTCTGACAGCATGTGACCTTTCTATCTCTGAGCGTACAGCTTCCGCTGATTCATAAAGAAAAATTATTTGTTCATCCTGAAAAGCCGCAAGAAAGTACCAGAAGTTAATATCCTCATCTTAGACAAAAAAACAGCAACAAGACCTCATCCACTCAAACAAAGTTTGTAAAACTGGCTAATTCCAATTTTTGGAATTACTTTGCAGAAATCTAGCCATCACAAGTTGTGCATGATTGGACTGTTTTGGGATGCCAGTGAACACAATGTCAGCCTAAATAGTACCTGTGAAAGTTTTTACCACCCACAGATGCACTGCTCAGAGAAAATGGCACTGTGGTGTAGTTTCAGCGTGGTCTGTTAAACTCAAGATACTGAGCTGAGTCAACTGCACAGTACTAGCCCTGTGGAAAATCCCTGCTCAGATAATCTGACACTTAGACGAGAAGAGCGTTAGCTGTCGACAGACACATATACCTCTGTTAATTCCCCTGCTACGAACACCTTTATTTAAACAGTTTTATATCTGCCAGAGACTTAAAACATGCAGAGTGAGTAGTGACCTAAAACAAGTAAGTACATATGGTGGACTAACTGAAAAATAATGGGCATAAACAGAGCTCGATAGCACCAGTTTCAGTTTTAATTAAATTCACAAACAAAATGTTGATAAAAGTATGTCATGCAGAACTACATCTAGACATAAACCTTAAGATCACTCATACGTTCAAGATTTACTCAGGTACGTACAAAGTGTTCTGAACATGAACATTTATCACTTGGAAAATACAGTACGTTGTTGAAATCATTTCCCCTCTACTTACTTCTGTTCAAAAGCCGAAATAAGGCGTCCGTCCAAAATATTCTCTTCCGGCTCCCATGTACTATATCTACAAAAAGACATTTGGGAAAAAAACAAGTCACGTTCAACTCCAAATTCCATTGAACAACATGAAATACTTAAAATGTAGCTGTTATTATTAAAGATAGATGTAATCTGAGTTTATTGCTGCAAAAACAAAGAAACCAGTCATACTATCGCGTTATCAAAAGCCATGTATAGAAAATGTATAAAACACGTAAAAACGTGAGATCGGAGACAAAAACAGAAGGTGGGCGTGAGACAATAGACATCGTACTTACTTGATCGCCCATCCTTTCCACTTAACCAGATACTCAATACGACCCTGCAAAACAAATGCAATTAAAATATACACAGTTCGATTTCCAGGAAAATAGCTTATTTGTTTAAACCCTCACGGTCGCAGCGATTAAATGTGTTTATGAAGAAGGGGACTAGTGACTTAAAAAGAAACCGCCAGACACCCGTGAATGAGTCGCGGAGCTGGGCACGTTTGGCCGAGCAGAGAGGCTCCTTTTCCAACGTTAAATCGGGGGCCGAGGCGGGGTGTCGCAGGACTCAACGGGCTGTTGGTTAGCCGTTAACCAAGGGGACGAAACACCTACCCCTTTTCAGGCAACATTCAGACCCTCTTTTGTTTTTATTAGTGAATAAAGGGGCGCTTTACTGCCAGTTTTCTGTCTGTCCACCACAACCGGCCAGCCTGTTTGGACCTCCGTCATATCGTATCGTCACCACCGGAGAAACGACGGTGAGCCCAGTTAAAAGGCACCGCACTAGGCCATCGGCCAGCCAGACCGCTAGCCAGCCGGCTAACGCTGACGGGAATGCGTGAAAAACGCTCTGAAAGTCTCGACAGTAAGCAGACTATTCTCTAGGCGGCTCACCTTCCGGACGCGGCGTTTGATGATGGACTCCGCCGCGAACACTCTGTCCCCGACCGCGGAGAGCTCCATCTTCCACTGAAAAAGAGGCGGATATACGAGCGACGACGGCGCCCACCGAAGCCCCCCTCCCACGGCTCGTGCGGCTGCAGCGGCTTGTGAGGCAGCGCGAACTGTCACGTGAGACAAGCTGAGAGAGAGAGAGAGGCTCCTGGCACGAGCTCCCCGAGGGAAGGGTGGGGACAACTAGGTCACGCGGGTTTGCACCAGCCCTGTGTGACAGGCAGCAGCGTGGAGGGGAATGCATGATCAAGTCCGTGACATGTCCCTAAGGAGATGTTCGAACCCGCGCTTGGGGTTCGTGACACCTGGGTGTATAAAGATTCCCCACCAGCTACATCAAGGACAGCCTGTTCTTCATAAAAAATTAACTAAATTCATTAGTTTTAAATAAATATTGGCCTATTCGTTCGTTTGACACTATACATTACCACCTGTCACGTTACTGCTAATTTCATTGGCCTTTTTTGTGTTTATTAAGTATTATTGCCTACGTTCAACAGGGTGGCATATTTATAAAAGCACTTTATTGCATGTAATACAGTACGAGGATGGGACTAAAGAATGCAACTAATTGTTGTCATCTAATTGTATAAGTCAAGGATGTAGCCATGTAATAATACCCCCCTTTTAGTATTTGTAAGATACTGTAAGAATGTTCCTTAGGAAACATACACAAACTGTCTATTGTGAATCACAGTGAAGCAGTAGAAGTCGCCATAAGCAGTAGAAACATATGCTTTTAAATGTCTAGTCACCCACGGCAGTCCATTCAAATGCGTCCAACATACACTCACCTAAAGGATTATTAGGAACACCATACTAATACGGTGTTTGACCCCATTTCGCCTTCAAAACTGCCTTAATTCTATGTGGCATTGATTAAACATGGTGCTGAAAGCATTCTTTAAAAATGTTGGCCCATATTGATAGGATAGCATCTTGCAGTTTATGGAGATTTGTGGGATGCACATCCAGGGCACGAAGCTCCCGTTCCACCACATCCCAAAGATGCTCTATTGGGTTGA
>JABFDZ020000049.1:8765346-8779736 GCA_019775955.2 Pollimyrus isidori
TTGACTTGTGACTTGACTCGGGACTTCAGGGCAATGAATTGAGACTTACTTGTGACTTGCCAAACAATGACTTTGTCCCACGTCTGCTAATAACATGTTTTGCAAATTAGCATCACCACAATCGAGTGACTAACCGTTCGCGTCCTTTTGCACATTATCGAACTAAAACAGCACATAGAAAATAAATAAGTCCGTCATTAATAAGTAACTCGCAGCCATTGCTTTAAAAAAAGATAAGACACAGGAAAACTAAACTTGTGCACATCCGTACTTTACTACTGGAAGTTCCCTATCCCACATTACAAAGCACGTGCACCAAAATAAAGATAATGTGTTGAAATATGTCATATCAAAATTGTAAATTACTGCAAACAATATACAACCTTCCTTCACCTACCCAAATAAATCAGAACAGAAATGCTGCACTGCAGTTTCCATAACCAAAGTTCTCATATACTGTAGCATACCATGCAGACTGGTTGGAGAGCTGCTTGTATGTTCGGGCAGTCCGTAAATAGGTACCAGTACAGATAAGTGAGGAATGTCTGTATAAGGTTTAACAAAATAATACCCGTGGAACAGCCTCAACAAGAATGGCATCAATAACAAGACACATCTGAAATGATTAGGGATACATCCCCCTCAGATTTAATGGCGGCGACTCCCATGCATCCAACAGTACTACTTCTGTAAAACCCCTTAACGTACCCCCCTTGCAAAGCTGGAATGTAAATACCAACCTTATTTATCCATTACCGTGCATTAATTCTGCCTGATCTGCACATATTTATAGCTGCTTATAGTTATGTTTGATGTTTGTGTTTTATGTCCATATTGTTACGACCCCTGGTCTAGGGTCAGGGATAGTCAGGAAGATGAGGGAAAGGGAAAAACAGGACATGCAGGGGATAGGAAAAGGGATCTTTTTTTTGTATTTTTTCCACAGACATTGTTACAAACACAAGGTGCAACAGACTTCAGGAGTGAAAGCCAACTCAACAAACCGAATAACTAACGAAGGCGACCCAAAACTAATCTATACCCCAAGTGAAATCAATAAACAAAAAATGACAGATACTACACCTGACTCCCTAACCAAAAACACACAAAACCACGATCCGCAAACAAAAAGGCAATCACTCCCTACGCACCAAAAGGAGAAACATACAGCAAATACACAAAGAAAAGGAATCACGGTATCCGAAGGGGCGAGCAAAAGAATAGTCAGAAGCCGGGCGAGAAATCAAAACCAGTAAATCAAACAAACGAAAGTGAAAGTACCGAGAAGGGGAAGAAGTGAAAGGCATAGTCAAGGAAACAAAGCAGTCATACACAATCCAAACAATCCAAAAACAATCCAATAGTCAATCAATGAGCAGAGCTCCCGAGCTGTCTCGCCATCCGGCTTTTCAGCATCCGGAACCGGAAGTGACACATGACGCATCACAGGAGACGTAGGCGGGGTTGAGATGAGGAGGTGGAGCCAAGTTGCAGCCGGTGAATGGTAGCGAAGGCAGGAGGGACGGGGGTCTTCAGGGCTCCAGTCCTAGGATTTACGGCACGTAACAATATACATGTTTTCACAATGTCACACGGCCGGATAGTCACCCCTCGGTTTCTGAGGCACGGGAGTGTGCGCAACCAGTGCCCGAAGATGTGCTCGGCCCAGCAACAGCGGCATCACTCCCAGAAATTTCGTCCACAGCACTGGGGTCACTTTTTGTAGGCCTACTATTGTCTGAAACAGAACAAACATGAGTACTGCTGCTTGATCAACTTAACCATGCAAATAAGTCAAACAAGTACAGTACAAAAAACAAAGTCACCCACACTGATGTCAGACTCCCCCTCACCCAGTGGAAAAATTCTCATTAAAAGTGTCCCCAATAATAGCAGCAACTCCCTGTTCAAAAGGTGTTCAGCTTAACTACGCAAATGATGCAACCATGCAAATCCGACAAGTTACCCCGATAAGCCAGTAACCCCACTTTGTAGTACAGGCCACTGCTTCATGCATAAAAGAGCTTAACTTTAACTTAAAGAAGTTCCTTAAAGAACCATAAACCAAAACTAGAAACTATGACACTTGAAATGCACTTGAATAAACTAAAAATCACACGACACAAACAGGGCAAACAAGAAGCAAAACTACACTAGGAAAAACAAAACTGTCAGGGATCCGGGCAGGTTTGGTGCAGGAACGTGGCATGGTGCAGACACAAAGAGGGTGGACGACCCAACTAGCTTTGGCCACTGCCCAACTCCCATAGCACCCGACTCCTATAGCCCCTCCCATGGGTGATGAGCCCATTGGAGGAGGGACCCACATGCCTTGTTCAGGCTGTGACCAACCAGGTCCCATTGGTGTAGGCCTGGCCACCAGGTGCTCACCATCGAGCCCCAGCCCCAGACCTGGCTCCAGGGGGGGGTTGCAGGGGGGTTGGGCAGTGACCCACCTCCAGGCAAGGGAAACTGATTCCATTATCTTTTTCTTCATAGCAAGTCTGGTGAGCCATACTTCATTTGGTTCCTCACCCCGGACCCGTTTGCCTTGGGTGACCCTACCAGGGGCATAAAGCCCCAGGCAAATTAGCTCTTGGGATCATCGGAACACACAAACCCCTCCATCATGATAGGGTGTCGGCTCCAGGAGGGGGAAAAACAGGGTATAGTAAATAAAACAGAAAACACTACAAGCAAAACTAAAAGGGGGCAAAAATTAAAGGGGATAAATAAAGACTACAAATCACAACTAAACAAACTAGGTTGGTACATCTGACACGGGGAATACAACAGAACCTTCAGGCATCTAGCAGCAGCAACACCTATGACAATGAACCACTCGGGAACTGAACAGAAGCAGGAACTAATATACTAAAGGAGTAACGAGACTAACACAGGACAGGTGAGGCTAATTACAAAGACCAGGAAAACAGGGAACAGATGAAACTAATAAACTCAAAAGGAACTAAGCATGGAAACTAAGAACTAACCAAGGACACAGAAACAAACACTGGGGAATGACAGAAAAGGTAAAGACACAAGCAGGGGAACAAGAAACAAAACCAAAAACCAAATACAAAATCAGAATACAAGAATTAAAAACTCAAATGAAACTCTAGGGAGCAACCGGAGGAAGCAGGATTCGAGCACAGATCACAAGCAGTCATGTGGTCAGACAGGAAACAGAAGAAGACCAAAGACTAACACAAAGAACAAGATGACCAGCAACACCTGCTGGCCAAATGGGGAAGGGGCACAGAGTAGGACAATAGGGGCTGACATGACAGCTTTGAATACAAGTCTGCAGGGTGATAGCCTCTACACCACACACTCAACCTCTTGAGCCATATGGCACTCCAAGGAGCAGTGGAACACACAAGAGTTAGGCAGTGAGTGAAAAAGCAGGCTAGCCAGTGACACCTGCTGACCAAACAAGATAGAGACATGAAGGGTAGGATCGGACAAGCCCTGACAATTTCATTACACACAGTTTGGCTGTAAATATGATAAAACCTTTGACTTTGACAAAGCAGTGCCGACAAACTACTAAATTTTGCTCAATATCATCTCAGTTGAATTCAAAATGTTCCCATACAGCGGAAGACAAATGTCTTGTGGAGACCAGTTTTGTTCATCTTTCTCACCCACCTATTTCTGTTAATTTTCTCACAAATGCTCCACACTGTATGAGTGAGTCCCACAGCAAGAATGAGAATGCCAACGGGCTCAGAGAGCACACACGGAGCTCATGCAGAAGCAGTGGTGTACACTTCACACTGATTTTTTTTTGGACAATATACTAGCCAATCTTGAAAAGGAACGATCATTAAAATTCCAAAATTTGTGTGATGCGCCTGGTTGTAGTGGATTTCACTCATATTGGGAGCTGAGCAAAGATAAAATTAGGCCCCTGTCTCCTTTACTATCATATTGATCTTTTTAAAAAATATACCTGTATCCGAGGCATTGGAGTGACCCCAGGAGCTAAGTCTGTGGCTCGTCAGACCCTTATGATGAGTACAAACAGAGATTTACGGTTTCCCTTGCCCGGACGTGGGTCACTGCCCCCTCCCCCGGAGCCAGGCCTGGGGGTGGGGCTCGATGGCGAGCGCCTGGTGGCCAGGCCTACAGCCATGGGGCCTGGTCAGGCACAGCCCAAGCAAGGCACATGGGTCCCTCCTCCAATGGGCTCACCACCTGTAGGAGGGGCCATAGGGGTTGGATGCAGTGTAAGTTGGGCAGTGGCCAAAGGCGGGGACCTTGGCCATCCGATCCTCGGCTGCAGGAGCTAGCTCTAGGGACATGGAATGTCACCTCTCTGGTGGGGAAGAAGCCTGAGCTTGTGCGCAAGGCTGTGAAGTTCCGACTAGACGTGGTCGGGCTCACCTCGAAGCATTGCTTGGGCTCTGGAACCAGTCTCCTCGAAGGGAGTTGGACCCTCTTCCACTCTGCAGTTGCTCATGAGGATAGGTACCAAGCTGGGGTGGGCATACTTATTGCCCCCTGGTTGGATGCCTGTACATTGAGGTTTACCTTCGTGTGGGGGGACGGGTCTTAACTGTTGTTTGTGCTTATTCGCCAAATGGCAGTTCAGAATACCTACCCTTTTTGGAGTCCTTGGAGGGGGTGTATAATGAACACCATGAACAGCATGTTCAAGCATAAGGGTGTCCATATGTACACTTAGCAGCAGGACACCCTAGGCTGCAGTTCGATAATCGACTTTGTGGTCGTGTCATCGGATTTGTGGTTGCATGTATTGCACACACACATTGAGGAGAGGGGTGGAGCTGTCAACCGATCACCACCTGGCGGTGGGTTGGCTCCGCTGGTGGGGGAGGAAGTCGGTCAGACCTGGTAGACCCAAACGTATAGTGCGGATATGCTGGGAATGTCTGCCGGAATACCCTGTAAGGGAAAGTTTCAACTCCTACCTCCGGCAGAACTTTGCCCATGTCCCGGGGGAGACGGGGGACATTGAGTCCGAATGGGCCATGTTCCGCACCTCCATTATGGAAGTGGTGGTCGGTCCTTGTCGCGGCGGCAATCCATGAACCCGCTGGAGGACACCAGGGATGCTATCAAGCTAAAGAAAGAGTCCTATCGGGTCTTTTTAGCCTATGGGACTCTGGAAGCTGCTGATGAGTACTAGCGGGCTAAGCAGAACGTGGCTTCAGCAATCGCTGAGGCAAAAACTCAGGTATGGAGAAGTTTGGTGAGGCCATGGAGAACAACTTCCGGACGGCTTTGAGGAGATTGTGGTCCACCATCCGGTGTCTCAGGGTGGCAAAGCAGTGCAGCATCAACACTGTTTATGGTAGAGATAGTGCGCTGCTGACCTCAGCTCAGGATATTGTGGGTCGGTGATAGGAATACTTCAAAGACCTCCTCAATTCCACCGACACACCTTCCAATGAGGAAGCAAAGTCTGGGGACTCGGGGTTGGACTCGCTTATCTCTGGTGCAGAGGTCACTGAGGTGGTTAAAAAGCTCATCGTTGGCACGGCCCCGCGGGTGGATGAGATCCGCTCGGAGTACCTCAAGGCTCTGGATGTTGCGGAGCTGTCTTGATTGACACGCATCTGTGGCATCGTGTGGACATCGGGGGCAGTGCCTCTGGATTGGCAGACTGGGGTGGTGGTCCCCCTCTTCAAGAAGAAGGACTGGACAGTGTGTTCCAACTACAGGGGGATCACACTCCTCAGCCTCCCAGGGAAGGCCTATACAGGGGTGCTGGAGAGGAGGGTCTGTCGGATAGTCAAACCTCGGATTCAGGAGGAGCAGTGTGGTGTTTGCCCTGGTTGTGGAACAGTGGACCAGCTCTATACTCTTAGCAGGGTCCTACAGGGTGCGTGGGAGTTTGCCCAAGCAATCTACATGTGCTTTGTGGACTTGGAGAAGGCATTCAACCATGTCCCTCGTGGAGTCCTGTGGGAAGTGCTCCAGGAGTATGGGGTGCCGGGCTGCCTTATAAGGGCTGTTTGATCCCTGTACAACCGATGTCAGAGCTTGGTCTGCAATGCTGGCAGTTGGTTTGACTCGTTCCCGGTGAGAGTTGGACTCCGCCAAAGCTGCCCTTTATCACTGATTCAGTTCATAACCTTTATGGACAGAATTTCTAGGTCCAGGCAGGGCGTTGAGAGTGTCTGGTTTGGTGGCCTCAGGATTAGGTCTTTGCAGATGATGTGGTTCTGTTAGCCTCATCAGACTATGATATTCGGCTCTCACTGGAGCAGTTCGCAGCCGAATGTGAAGCGGCTGGAATGAGAATCAGCACTTCCAGATCCGAGTCCATGGTCCTTAGCCGGAAAAGAGTGGAGTGCTCTCTCCGGGTCAGGGAGGAGGTCTTTCCCCAATTGTGGAGTTTAAGTATCTCGGGGTCTTGTTCACAAGGTGGATCGGTGCGGTGTCAGTAGTGATGCGGGCGCTGCATCAGTCTGTCGTGGTGAAGAAGGAGCTAAGCCAAAAGGAAAAGCTCTCGATTTACCAGTCGATCTACGTTCCTACCCTCACCTATAGTCACGAGCTGTGGATAGTGACCCAAAGAACGAGATTGCAAGTGCAAGCGGCCGAAATGAGTTTTCTCCACAGGGTGGCTGGGTTCTCCCTTAGAGATAGGGTGAGAAGCTCGGTCATTCAGGAGGGACTCAGAGTAGAGCCGCTGCTCCTCCGCATTGAGAGGAGCCAGATGAGGTGGCTCAGGCATCTGCTTAGGATGCCTCCTGGAAGCCTCCCTGGTGAGGTGTTCCGGGCATGTCCCACTGGGAAGAGGCCCTGGGGAAGACCCAGGACATGCTGGAGGGACTACGTCTCTCGGTTAGCCTGGGAACGCCTTCGGATTCCCCCAGAGGACCTGGAGGAAGTGGCCGGGGAGAGGGAAGTGCTGGGTTTCTTTGCTGAGACTGCTGCCCCCGCGGCCTGACCTTGGATAAGCGGAAGCTAATAGATGGATGTATGAGGCATTGGTGCGGTGGCTCTGAGGTTACGGTTCTGTGCCAGCCATTGGAAGGTTGCTGGTTCAAATCATGTGAATGCTTGCAGTGATTCATTGGGCTCTTGAGCAGGGTCCTTAACCAGCTTCATCCCACGTATAGTGTTAATTTACATCCAGCCTTAAAAGGAGGTTCTCCAACTTACAGGGAAAAAAATGTGGGGATTGTGGCCGGATTGGCACTCCAGCCACTGGAAAAAAAAAATCTTGCTGGTCCTTTTGGACTACAGTGGAGCTGAGATATTGCCTGCCATATGGCTGCACTCAGGTTCATCCCTATGGTGGGTGTGGCAACATACTGTAATCAGTGCATGTTCCTTACAACCTCTGAGGGCTCACAAGAGAGTGTGTAGGATAAATCTCAGTGATTTGATGCTTTGAATACATTTTTAGAAATCCTAAAATATTAAGCTTTAATCGATGTCATTTTGTAGATACTGATGTTAGTAGCAGCAGCAATATTGTGATGCAGTGGATAGCACTGTTACCTCACACTTCTGAAACCAGGATCTCTGCTATGGCTCCATGCGTGTGGAGTTTGCATGTTCTCCCCTTGTTGTTAAGGGATTTTATTTTGGTTTCCCTCCACAATCCTAAAACATCCTATGAGTGTGCCTTGCGATGGGATGGTGACCCATCCTGGGTTGTTCCCTGCTTTGTGTCCGTAGCCTTTGGGATAAGCTCCAAACTCCCCCAGGACCATGCACAGGATAAGCAGTTACAGAAAAGGTGTCTGCAATGCAGCACTTGTGAATGAGTATTTTGGGGCGAGTCGGCCTGTAGAGGCTGGTGAATTTCCACTATGGATTTCAGAGGTTTGGAAGCCACTCTGAGGTGGCCATAAGAGCCAGCCTGTGTGCATGTCGCGGCAGGAGCTGCAGGCTTGGGGCTGGTAAACACATTCATTGATGAAATAAGAGTGTTTCATGTATGCAATATGATCTGTATGATCTATATCACAGGACTCCAGTTCTGGAGGGCTGGAGCCCTGCACATTTTTAGGTGTCTCCCAGTTTAACACACCTGATTCACCTTCTTTTGTGCTAATTACCACATACTGTAGCTGTTGAGCCAAATCATTTGTGGTGGAACAGGGAAAGAACTAAGCTACACAGAGCTGCGGCCCCCTCAGAACTGCAGTTTGACACCCCTCATCTATTTTATAATTTCCCTGATCCCATTACAATAATTTTACTATAGCTAGTGATTACTCACTGTATATGAAAAAGAGACAATGGTTCTTACATTACAAACAATGTGAACTTTCTGATGCACAAGAACAAGGAAGATGATGGCTGCTAAAATTACCTGACAAAATCATCTTGGCCTGGAACTGCATGCTGCAAGAAATAAATGCGACTTCTGGCATAAAACGTGTGGGTGTAACTCTCCACGGAAGGATCTGTGGTTGCAATTGATTATTCTTTCAATGCCTAGTCTAGATACGATACATATCATTCAAATATAATATTAACATATTTGCTCCTTTTATAAATAAATTTATGTCTCATTTTCCATTATATTTTCTGCCATTTCCTTATTATCTGTGGACCTGTGTTTGATACGGAGCCTTAAGACATTTCTTTTTAATCTCCTTTTTTGGAATCGCTAAATAATTTACAGCCCTGCCTGCACTTACAGCTCACCTGACAGGTTTCTCGGACTAGTACGTAGAGGGAACAAGTGTTTCTTCTTAAAAAAACCTAAAGCTGTGTATTATTACTGATCGGCTCATGTTTATTTTTTATGAGTCTCCAGTATTTTCCTTTTAACGTTTTTATATAATCTGTTGAAATTGATCGAATTCACTTGATCTGATCGCGTTTCCATAACAGGGGAGAAGTACCATGTCAGGGCCGAACAGCGATTATGTGCATCGGTCGACTCTGGGAGTGTACGCAGTAAGTTTTCCCTTTCGAAAGATTTTATAATGGATCATTTGTATTCGTTTTGATTTCTCGCGCAATGCCAAATACTTTGAGATTACTGACGACGAAAAAGAGCAAGAACAGGGATGTGTCTGAGCAGCTAACCCATTTGCGCACACAGTATAAAGTCCCCCCCCCACCCCTCGGAGGAGTTAGAGTTTATTTTCGATCTGTTCCCTTATATTCACATGATAGTTTTGGCGAACCAGTCATGTTTAAAATGCAGACACGATCACCGACAATCACGACTATTTTAGTGAGGAGGAGCCCCCTCTGCGCCTCGGAGTGCTAGGCTCTGGTAAATATTAGTATCATTTTTGCACAGGCGTATAAATACATGTAAAATATCACTGTAATTTTAACATTAACGAGTTTAATAATAAAAAAAAATCTCTGTGGTCGTCTTCATAACCCTGTCCGTCGTCTGTACAAAATGTCGTCTATGTAACTGACAGCATCTTTTCATGTGCAGAACATTTTGGATCAGTTCAACCCCTTCTTGCAAAAACTTGTCGGTCTCGGTAACAGTTACGTGCAGGCTTTCCAAGGTGAGAGTAAGAGGATTAAAGGACGCCGCTCGCATTACACTCCACATAAACACCGTGTGTGTGGATTATGTTTATATTACACTGTGTGTTATTTATAAAAACCTGTTATCTTGACGTTGTGGGGTCCATTATACAAATTGCCATAAAGATTTGTGACTTAAAAAAAAAAAAAAAAAAATGCCAAAATTTCCTATTTTGTTTGGTTACCTACAGTTAAGGTTAGGGCTGGATAGGGTTAAGGTCGTCATGTTGTGATTAGAATTTTCCCCATAGAAGTAAAGAGAGAGTCCCCACAAAGATATAATTACAAACCTGTTTGTGTGGGAGGATGGATTATGTTTGCCAAAAATCCCCCACAATGTAACGTAGTTGGAACCATTTTTCAGGTCTCTGTAAAGATCTGTGCATGCAATCAAAAATAAAAAATGCCAAAAGTCGCATATTTTCTTTGGTTACTTGTGGTTAAGGTTAGAGCTGGGTAGGGGTTAAGGTTATCATGTCGGGATTAGAGTATTCCCCATAGAAATGAATGGAGTGTCCTCACCAATTATATAATTAATGTGTCTGTGTGGTGGTCCGCAGCCTTGGCTGTAACCAGTAAGGCCTACTTCGATGCCTTGGCCAAGATGGGTGAGCAAGCCCTTCGAAGCAGCTCATCCTACTCACTAGGTAAGAACCAAGACCTTAATCACACATAGCATATGCACCCCCCACCCCCCATGAAAATGCGGCCATAAGCTTGGCTCCTCCCACCGCCCAATAGTGTTTTTGAACGAGATTAAACATCAACCAGGGAGACCTGAAGTTACATCTTGTCTTTCCAAGAGTTTGATCTTTTCTTCTGTTCTACTCCATGAATCTAAAACATCTAAAACCTTAAATCTGATCAGACATTTGACCAGATGGTGGTGAATGGAAACAGTTTGTGTGTGTGTGTGTGTGTGTGTGTGTGTGTGTGTGTGTATGTGTGTGTGTGCTTGCGTGTGAGTGTGCATGTGTGTATAATTGTGTATTTGTATGAATGCGTGTGTGCCTGTATGCTGTCGGTTCAATATCATTCTAATTACTTTATCCCTGTCTGCCACAGATCTGATTAAGATAGAAATTGAAAAACAGATACTGCTGAATGTGCATTCAGAGGTCCTGCTACGAAGTGCAGTGAGGTCTTTAAGGGTATATGGTCAGCAAGCCAGCAGGCTCCCAGCTGGTGCAGTCTTCTAGCACAGTACGACAAAGAATAGGGTACACAGCGAGGCCACTCTGCCAAGCTCTGCCTGACGTTACCCATGTCCAGCAGAAAATGGGTATTAGGTGCACCAAGTGTAGTGGGCGCTCACGACCTCGGCAGCTGCAAGCTGGTGTGACTTTGCATGCACATGGCAGCGGACGCCGGCTGGGATCAGATGGCCCGTGCGCGCCGTTCGCTTGAATAATAGATTGAGGCCAAATTTCAGGCCCAGCCAATTAATGTGCTCAGCTGCTCCCGTGTCGAGTGGCTCCTGGAGACTGTGGAGTGCTCCGTATTAATTTGAATCTGGAGACTAGCACTCTGCAATAGTACAGGACATACAGGACATAGTAAAAAGAGCCCTCTTATACTTACTAACTTTTAAAAAATACTGCCCAATCATTCAGAAGTAAACTATGTAAATAATGAAATAGTTATGGGTGTTGATGTGGTGGGTAAGTTCTGGGTCTGTATTTTCACTGGTAAAACACCACATGGTTCAGGTAACCCTAATTTGCCCATTCTGAGTGAATGATTGACCAGTGATTATCTGGCATCCTATCTGAATCATAATCCGCATGTCCTTTAACCGTGCTTGTGTAGCTTGTCAGCAAAAGGTCCGTGAAACTTCTGGCATTTTCTTTTACAGGGGACATCTTGATCGAGATCTCAGAGAATCAGAGAAGACTCATGGCTGAACTGGAGCCTGTCGTAGGTCTACCACACTCTTTCAGCTTGGTCTGAGTCCACATCAGGAGTCCCAGTTACTGTGGAAGGTTCCAGAACATTGTTTAGGAATGGACATGGGGAGATAGCAGTGGCTGTTATCTTGCTTATAGTGTAAGGTTTATGTCTTTTAGGAGCCATTGCGTCACATCTCTAATAGGGCCAGACAACTAATAATAAACAAAGAGGTCAATCCTGGCTAGGGAGCAGCAGAAAACCCCCTCTGGCTGCCTAAAGTGGAGCTCTACACCTGTTCCAGTGACATCGTTAGCGTGCTAAGCGCTACCAAAGGCCCTTCTGGGAGAGCCGATAATAGAGCTACTATGCAGGAAAGCGTATCGTTACCACTCTGGTTGCTGCAGTTAATTAACAATTATTCTTTTTTTGCACATTTTTCTTGCAGTTTCGTTGGTTTCATACTGATGTGTTGCAGGAGATGGACAGTAATATCAAGATGGATAAAGATTACATATCGGTGAATGGTTCTTCTCCATACTTGTATGTTTCCATTGTTCAACTGAGAGACAAATCTAATAGTACTATTAAAGAACTATTAACTGTATAAACTATGCATTTAGGGCCTGGAAAAATGAGCCAATGGATGCAGTTCACGATGCGTTGTCAGTAAACAACTGAACTCGTTGGCGATTGAAATAACCTGTGAGAAATGGGGCAAACCAATCAATTGATGCATAATAATCCCTCCTACTGTGGGTCTCCTATTAATATACATAGACTAAAAATGTTCTAATTTAGTTCCTCAGTATCTCAGGGCTGATTCTGCAATTCTTTCTCCAGGCCTGCAAGAGGCGCTATGAGATGCAGGTGAGATGCCAGGCAGCAGCTCTGGAGAAGCAGCTGAAAAGAGGCCCTCAGAGAAATACCCAGGTGAGTCCATGTGAGCATCACGCACCACCACTGAGCCCATCTCTCAGCATGTCTGCCTGTCTGCATTTTTCTGTTTGTTTGCGTACAGAGCAGCAGCAGCTACATGCAGTTCCTTTGGCAGAGCCAGCAGGAGGCGCTGAAAGAGGAGGAGAGGAGGTTCCGATTTCTTGCTGAGAAGCACTGCGGGCTCACTCAGTCCATACTGTACCTTATGAACAAGGTAGCAGGAGCAGCCAGCAGCAGCCAACAGCTCCCTAAACCCCTAAGTGCACGTCCTGTTTCCTGCTCACTTTAGCTGACTTTCCCATAATTCCTGGCATGCTGTGTTATTGCCTCCACCCTGCATGCCAGTTGGATCTAGTGTCTGTAAATAGCTTGAGAAGCGTGACTTACTGTGGCGCTCAGAAGCAATCGATAGCAGCCAATTTTTTTGTCAGACGGGCGGCATGCTGCAGCAGCGAGCGGAGCGATGGAGGGAGCGTGTGGTGGAGCTGAGAGGGGCCAGGCCTCGCACAATGATGCGCGACGACCCTCATGTGACGGTGAGGACACGGCCCAGGCTGTTGGATCAGTGGATCCAGCGGATGGCCTCTGCTGTTTGGGCTTCTACTCCTTCGATTAGCTGGAGAGAGCTGGACAGCGTGGCTGAGCAGGACTCCGAGTTTGAGGGATTCAGATGGAAGGAGGTGGCAGGGATTGGCAGATGGGAGATCAGCCAAATCCTCTTGTCAATAAGGGGGCATAGAGAGATGGAGAATTTGGGGAAAGATAGAAAGGCTGAAAGTTGGACAGTTAAGTCATTCACCCCTCCATGGATGCTGGAATGACGTCTCACTCCAGTTCTGATACCCGGCTGGTTCTTTGCAGCAGGTGGGAGGGAGAGAATCAGATGGAGCGTTCTCTCAGGCTTCCAGAGGGCAGCAGCCATGGCATGTGCTGCCCTCCAGAGGTAGGAGAACAATACTGTGTCCAGACTTCAGGCATTCTGTGTGAAGATGACTAAAGAAAAAAGATCCTATAACTGCAGTTTCAGTTGAATGGGCAAACTACCCATTACACTGTTTACTCAGTTACCCCCGTTACAGCATCTAGCTGTCACCTCACTACAGCTGTTCCCATTACTGCATCTACCTGTCACCTCACTATTACTATCCCAATTACTGCATTCAGTTGTTACATTACCAGAGCTATCTCTGTTATAGGATCTCGCTATCAAATCACTACAGCTATCCCCATTATGGCGTCTTGCTTACACATCACTACAGCTGTCCCCATTACAGCATCTACCTGTTACCTTACTATGGTACAACTGTCTCCCACATGCCAGAATCTTTCTCTCCATGCTGCCTTCAGGCTCCTCCCCCCAGGCCGTTTGTTCCGCTTCCTGCTCCCCACCTGCGTCCCCTGGGCTGAACAGGGGCAGACCAGTGAGAGCTCTGGCCTCCCACGATAACCCTGCAAACCCCACACTGCTGCCTTTCTCCCAGGGGCAGGTAGTCACCGTCTTGGTATCGGAGGTTCTAAACGGCTGGCTATATGGCAGGGTGGAGGGGGGCTCAAGGTGAGCCTATAGTATTTTATTATAAACCGTCAAGATTGTTTGAGAGCTGTTTTTGCTTCCGCTTCCCACATGTATATCTTGTATCTATTTATATCTTCTTATTGCCATCTTCAGGCAGGGCTGGTTCCCCGCAGCATATGTTGAACCAGTTGAGGATAGCCCTGAAGCCAGCCACCTCAGGTAACATGCAGGAGTATTTTACCAAAGTGTTACCAAAGCAAATATGCCTGCCAATTTAATCACATTGCATGAACAATTTATTGCCTGCTCTAGTGGTTAAGCTAGTCTCCAAACGTATAGTGAGAAAATGCACTAAATAAACACTCAGTTAAGGTGTGACATTTGTTTTTAAAAATGCTGGGAACAGTTATTTAAAAATGAGGCCCATGTTCTATCTGGCCAAACAGCTTTTCGTGTCACAGCGCCAGCAGCTTCCTTCAAGTGAACACTGGGAGCAGTCAAGACACAGTTCAGCCCCCTGCTCCACCCCCAGTCCCACCCCCTGCTCCGCCCCCAG
>JABFDZ020000049.1:8788580-8799206 GCA_019775955.2 Pollimyrus isidori
TATCTCTCATATTCAGCCCCCCCCATCACAAAGTGCTGGCCTCCTTGAGGCTGCCCGGGTTTCCACGCTACTCCCACCCCTCCCCCCAGGTACAAACTCAATACTGTTATGTCCGCATTTCTTCCATATGGAGTTTTTGGAAATTCTCAAAAATGTGAGTAGTGTCATAAATAAGAGATCTACGCAATAATAAAACTCCATAGCACCTGTTTGTCAGGTCCCTGTTCCATGTCACATGTCTGACCTTCTCCCATCATGCCGTCTCTCCATGGGTTTAGGCCACAAGAGCCCGTTCCTGGTCCCGCTGTTCCAGAATGGCCCACAGAATGTACCCACTCATCTGACCCAGAACAGGACTGACAGTTTACCAAAAATAGTCGCTGCTAACAGCAGGTGTTTCACCTGGGATCCACATCATAAGCCAAAAGCGCTGAGGGTGGCCTTACGTTCCCACCACACCTTGATCCTACTTTACAAACCAGATGGAAAAAAAACTTTTTGCGCATGCGTGGACTCCTCCACAGGACACCAACAGCCCACATGGAACCAGACCCACAACTCTCTGATTTAGCAGAAACGTTCCTGGCTTTGCTGTGTTTCTGAGGAGCACGGGATTTGAGCCATGGTTCCGATGAACCTGCTGGCAGAACGTTATTGGCTCCTTTTGGATGCTGATCGCTCTTTTACAAGTGCCTTCTTTTAAGCCATGGCGTCACGGTCCAACTCCTTAATCCAGTTGCTCTCATGCGTCACGTCACGTCACTTTCCTGCTGCCTCTCCCCTCTAAGCCTCCTCTCTGCTTTGTGCTTCTTCTCTGTGAGAAACCTCCTCGGGGTACATGAATGTTATATTTAGATGCTACCTTTGGTACGGAGGTGACTCTCTGCTAGAGATATGAAGAAAGAGGGACAGAGGCCCAGGGCCACTCTGGGGGACAGGGAAGCAGACAAAGGTGAAAAGCACAAAAAATCCATATTTATCTGTGTGCCTCGTTAAGGCCACACTCCAAATAAAGAATGGGTGCCTGACTGCATGCTGCTTGGGCTCCGGCTGCTTGATATAGGGTGATCTGTGGGACAATGCTGGGCGATTGCATTTTGGCATCTCAGCAAAGTCCAGCAGCAACACCAGAACAGAGGCGATCCGGGGGGAAATGTGGGGATGAGGGCCGGGGGTAGGGGGCAAGATAACGAACGAGCTCATGAATAATGGAGATGCCACTTTGACGGACTGTGGCAGGCAGTCAAGATTATATTAAAATGGATGTTGAACGCCAGGCATGAAATTAGCTCAGAACTGCAGATGGACCTGTTCCGGACACTATAATTATTAAGGAATGATAAATGTTTAAAATAACTGAGAGGTGTTCAATAAAATCGAAGTAGCTTGGCTTGCTATTGTGTTTGAGGTGCAGGCGCCAAGAGCAGAAATTTAACACAAAAAAAAACATAAACGGAGTATGAGACCAGAGTTTGTGTAGCTAGAGTCACAACAGGCATGGCGGCCAGTGGTAGGAGGAAAGGGGAGAGGGACAGGTGAAGAGAGGGGTGAGATGTCAGAGCGTGGGAGGCTGGGATCGAGGGGGATGCTGCAAATTCAGCATTACATGCTTAGGGGAGGAGGACAGGGAAAGTCTGCCAGGTACCACACAGCTAATGTGGGCTCCCCCAATATAATGTATATGAAAATAAAGTCATATTAGGAAAATCTGTTAGGATGTGCAGGCAGGATTGGGTCAGGTGGGCACACGTGGTCACACAGCAGCCAGCCCGACCTTCATCACAAAGGAACCCCGGTACAGTTAATGTTCCATAATCTAGTTAAAGCAGGGACACCTATGCAGGGCACTATATCTCACGGCTGCTTCTTGTGGTGTCTCTGTCGCCCACTAGTCACGAGTGTGGGGAGTTGAAATATAAAATATCATTAGGAAGCAACATTTTTCCGGAGGGTGTGCACGATGTTAAGCCACTGAACAATTCAGTAAATGTGCAAAACACTGGGCAGCTTTAGTTAATGGTGCATTATGTCA
This sequence comes from Pollimyrus isidori, assembly GCA_019775955.2. Taxonomy (NCBI): domain Eukaryota; kingdom Metazoa; phylum Chordata; class Actinopteri; order Osteoglossiformes; family Mormyridae; genus Pollimyrus; species Pollimyrus isidori. The sequence continues at coordinate 8,790,613 of JABFDZ020000049.1, forward strand.
TCAGAATGTATGAGACCCTTCCAGGACATTTGAAGTGTGACAAAACGTCCATATTTATGCTTAGATCTGATCCCAAATGCAGGACAGAAATGAGGGGTGTAATTAGTAATGTGATCGATACCCTGGAGAAAGAGCGGCACTCCTTTTGACATAAACCTGGTTTCCAAGGTCCTATTTATTCTCCAATGAGATGGTTATAACGTGGTTTCATACTAGTATGCCAATCATCACCAGCAGCATCTTCAGTCAAACTCATCTCTGGCTTATTCTGTCTGTCTGCCTATTTCTGCCCGTCCCTCTGTCTGCCTGCCTGTCTCTCCCTCTCTGCACTGGGCGTAGCCCTGATTTATTGTGGACTTAAATCATCTGCACTAGATCACTTTTCTCTCCCCTTTACTTCCCCTCACTCCTCCCCCATTCTGACTAGATCCCTCTCTCCTCTTTACCTCCCTCCTCCCCTTCTGATTTGATCCCCCTCTCCTTTTTTCCTTCCCCTCTCCCCTTGATTCAATCCCCCTCTACTTTCTTCTCCCCTCTTCTCCTCCCCTCCAATTCTGACTCGATCCCCCTCTCCTTTTCTCCTCCCCCCTGACTTGATCCCCTTCTCCTTCCCCTCTACCACGACTTGATCCCATATTATACTTCCCCTCTCACTCAATCGCTCTCTCCGTCCCTCTCCTCTCCTTTTCACCTTCCTTCTCCACCTTCTCTCCCCCTCCTTGCTCCCACCTCTCATTTATCAACGTACCATTTCTGTTTTTTCTATTTTTGCAGCAGATTCAAATTCAATTTGGAAGATTTCATAATTAATTTAGGATAAGTGAGCCTTGTACCCCCCCATTCCCATGTGTGCCGGTCTATTCCCACGTTCTGTTGGTCCAGCCCTGTGCAGCCTGCCCCCCCCCAGAGCAGCCACGTGATTTCCACTGCCATGTGGAGACTCATCAGTTGCGATGAAATGATTTCTGAGCAATAAATGTAATAAGCTTGCAGACCAACCCCATGTTCTCTGCCAACTTCATTAGATGGTGGTAAAATATTGGCTAGACTTTAAACTTATTCACATAAATGACGAATACATTAATCCATCTTATCCATTTAACAAAGAGCTGCATTCAGGCAGCTTTTTAGGAATTAAGGTACTTCATTGTAATTAGAAATTTTACTCAGGTTGATGTTCTATTTGTCTTATGTAGGTGTATTATTCAATTTAAAAAAATCAAATCGAGGGTGTACCCCAGCCTAGAACTTCCTAAAATAGGTTCTAACCCCCCCATCAACACTGACCAGGATAAGCGGTAAGATGGATGGAGAAATAATATAAATCTGGGTCAACAGGTAACACGTGGGGAGGCTGAGAGAGTCCTGGTGGCCCCTTGGTATCCCTGTGCTCCCTGCTATCTCACCACTCTGCCAAGCTGAATATGGAGCAAAGTGACCTGGCAACAGCAGTGTCTAAAACCTGCACCCCTCCACACTATGTACCCAAGCTTGCCGGCCTCTAAACTCCATGCCACCTGCTGCTCTGGCTCTGTTTCTGATCCACTCCCTGGCTTCTGGTGGCCTGACCTTCAGAGAGTGTGATGCTTCTATGCTCCTAGCCATCTCCACCGGGGTTGAGAAAGTCCTGGACATCGCAAATGGAGGCCGAGAACCTGCTTCCGGCAGAGACAGCTAACCTGCTGGTAGGAAATGCTCGCTTCACGATGATTAAGGTCACTCTTGAACAAACTCCTAGTCCTTGGCTTTTAAGCCGGGCTCCATAGCCACACTATGAACTCATACCCTATTAACCGTGGCCAAATCAGATTATGCAACTGCAGCGCCTCCTAGCGGCATGGCTCACAGGACCCCCCCACCTGAATGTTAATGATCAGCCCTGGCTCCCTCAGCCCTCTCGTTAAGCTGGTGTGTCTTGGTTGGCTCTGAGGGCAGGGGGGTGTTTGACCCTGGTGAAAGACCTGGGCAAGCTGGAAAAAAATTGCTGCCATTTCTGGGGATCGGTTCTATGAATGAAACCACCTTTTAAGGCCAGAGCTCCCCGGGTCACCAGATGGTGACAATTTTGATCCAGAACTTTCCAGTATTCTGTGATGGGATGGTTCTCCGGCTGTAACAGTACACATATTTGTGCCGTATACCATTCAGTGTGTCAAAATTAATGAATACCTTTTTTGACATGGGCGGAACGCAAATTCACAATTTGATTATGCTACCATTATGCTAAATGTGGCTTTGAGTTGGTTATGGCTAAAGCTGGTTACAGTCATTCATCATCAGCAGCTTGTGAACATTTTGGTTTCCCAATAAATTACACCAACACTGGAGAAAGTGTGGTTATACCAAACTCTGATATGTTGTTGGAAACAGATCCATCATGCTAACTAATTTCAAACGACATCATGTGAGTTTGTGTATGACTGGTGCAAAAACAAGTTAGTCCCTGTGGCATTTACGGTACTTTTACCAGGAAATTCAGACTAGGCTTTAAATAATTACAGCTATAGGGTATTTATCGCTAAAGTACTAGAGAACTGAGTAATGAACTACAGTTTAAATTCATTATGATTATTATAATGTTATGTTTTTGATTTTTTTTCAATATACAGTACTGTACATCTGTGCTGGCAGTGTTTGTGAATGTATGCACAGATACTGCCTGAACAAATTCCTAGTACGTCCAGTTGTACCCGATTGATAAAGTGAATTCTGGTCATTTTTGCAATGTGCAAATAAGCTTATTTGTTTTTTTTATACACGTTCACAGAAGTATTGTCTTTGGTTTACAGCTGTTCCTGATTGTGGTTTGAGGTGTAACGACTTACAATTGTTACAACTGTAACAACACAAACTCGAAACAACACAAAACAATGATTTGTACTGAACGATGAATTGTACGTATGTTTCTCCCTTATTTGGCGCCCCACCCTGGGTTACACCCTGCCTTGTGCCTATATCTCTGCACCCCCATGACCACTGCAGCCTATATTTTTATTTTTTATCTTTTTATTTCAGCCTGTAGTATTTCCTGTATAAACGGCTCTCTGGCTCTGCAGTGAGAGCTTGCTCACTGTGTCAGACTCCTTCTGCGGGCCAGTGGGCTCCCCCAGTACCACCCCCTTGCATTCCCGATTCCCGTCATGCTCACAGCTCAGAGATCCGAACAGGGAAGAGGGAGGCGTAATCTGCATTCGGTTGCTGTAGGTAGAGAGCGAAGGTGGGGAGCAGTCTTTATGTTAGCACCTTATACCGCTTTCCAAGCAATAGAAGACGACACATGTAAAGGTTAATCCCTCTCAGCTTTCATCCTGCTTCCGAAGTGTACAGAGTGCAGAGTTCCTCACAAGGATGATATTTACTGCCTTGGTGAGAGAGAGATTGGCCCGGATGAAGCCGGCCTGGTGAAGAGGCTTGTTGATTATACCGGACCTGAAAAGCAGCGTTGATGAGATGGGCGATTGCACAGGGCTGTAGGTCCCGCTGCACCTGAGGGCTGGGTGTGCTGGCAGTGGGCATGAGCCCCCTGTATGGATGACGACAGCAGTTAGGGGCCTGTATGGCAAACGGGGCATGGCGGCACTAGACTCGGGTCACTCTGCTGACCTTGCACCATTAAAGCGGTGTGCAACCTCTCACTCACACACACCCACACACACATAGAGGGCGCTAGAGACAGCACGGGCCCTCCGCATAGCCCCTCACAGCAATGCAGCCGCAAAGCATGTGAGGGGTGGGGGAAAGAGGCTCTCACTCCTTTGGCTGGATCCAGAGCTGCTGGCAGCCGCAATGTCCTATGCGGGTTACAAGAGTGCCCCGGGGTGGGGGCACTGCTGCTCAACACATTCATTTCTCCTGTATGTATAAAGAGTTGCACCTGGCCACTTAACCCATATAACTGACTCTGTAACATACAGATGAAGGACTGTGCAAGCATCTATTCATTATTGGCGGATAAAGGGAACAAAATAAACGTTTAATATATATAAAATTTAAAAAAATATAGAAAAGTTGCAGTATAGATCTCAATAAAATCACAATAAAACAATAATAAACAGCAGCTTTTTGAGGAATAATGGGCTGCATGACTCCATCATGCCAGGGTTATAAAGGCAGTGCTTTAAAAGCGACCATAAACCTACACAGCCATAGAGAGACATGGATGCCCTTTGTCAAGGAGCACAGAAGCAATTTCCACAAGTATGAACCACTTCACATTAGTCGCAGAGGTTGAAGCAGAGGGCAGCTCGCTGTGTAATGATTTTATAATCACTGCATGTTCGTCATTCCAGCCAGTCGCCATTTTCAGATGGAAAGGAAAATGAGATACAAAAGTTAGTCTTAAATGAACCTTTCAATCTGGGATGACTGCAAGCAGCACTGCCTTTATAACCCTGACGTGATGGAGTCATGCTGTCCGTTATCCCTCAAAAATCTACTGTTTATTATTGTTTTATTGTCATTTTATTGAGATCTATACTGCGACTTTTCTAACCCCTGTGAATGCCTAAAGAATGTGCCCAGAAAGCACAAGTCCGGGATGCTGAAGATTTAATGTGACACACAGGTGAGAATAACAGGAGACAGTAGAACACACCACAGGCTTTGATTGTTTCAACTTTACCATTGGCAGTTGGACATATGTTTATAAAATGAGATTAATACAAATTCTGTCATCTAATTTTACAAGCAAAACCGGCGCTCTGCCCTTGTCTCCAAACTGCTTTGAAAGACAAAATTTTGAAAGCAAATTTAAAAATGATGATAATTGATAATTGAATGAATGAATGAATGAATGAATAAAAGCTGATCACCACCAAGCTGCCCTCACTCTCCTGCAGCCATCAGGTCCTCCAGAAAATGGGAAAGTCCAGCAGATCCAACCACAAGCCCCCCCGTTCATAATCCCTGCCTCACTGAGCACTCAGAGAGAAGCCTGGATGTAAAGCTGAAATGTAAAACACGGATCTTCATCATTGCCACAGCCAGGGAGACTCGTTTAAGGACGACACCGTTAGCACACTGTGTATTCAAACAGTTTATTCTACATCCCTCAATAACTTTGTGACATTTTTGTGGGGAATTACTGCTTTCAGTTAAATCAAGCAAATCCAAAAAATATTTCCCAGGAGAAGAACCCCACACTTACCCTAGGAGACAGCATACAGCCTCATGTAGCAGTAACCTCCACAGTTAAAGAGCTGCCATCAAAATCTTCCCCAAATTCCTTGTTTAGGAGAAATCAACTATAAAACACATTTTGACTTGCCCCACACCACAACTCATGTCTTTCTTATCGCCTGTTAGTCAGCTGAAGTAAGATACCAGCAAAATGTAAAATCATATGCGTGTGTCTTCAATAACGGCTCAAAAATAGGTCACTTTCGTTCATTTACAAGAGCCGCTCCATGACAAAAAAAAAAAGAATTGCTCCAATTCATTCTGTTCTCGTCTCTCTGACGGGTGGAGCGCTAACGCTAATCTCATTTAGGAGGTCATCCGCTCCTTAATTGGAATGGCCGACTCCGGTTTCAGCGCTGTGCCCTGAAGTCAGTCTATACTTAGATGGGCTCTTTTCCACTTTTTATTCTTGTTAAAAATACCTGCCCTTCAAACGTGACCAGCCCCCATAACGTAACAGTGAACGCTTCTGTCACGTTTTTCCACTAAACCGTTTTCCCCAACTTAAAGGCAGATGTCATTGGCATGGTTTTTGATGTGACAATGGTACGGCAGACCAACAGGTGGAATTCTAATGCACCCTTTACCCCCCTGGCTGCCCAAATCAAACATATTTCCCCAAAACCTGTTTATTCACCATAAATTAAAGAGTCAATGCAAACAGAGGCTAATTAGCATGACATTATTCATGTGGTAACGAGTCAGTTTTACCCAAAGTGACTTCCAATTTACATTTATAAAGCTTATTATAACCTCATACAAGTCATTCTGGTTAAGTATCTTGCTCTAGGGTTGTACTGAAACCCCCCTCCCTTTGGGATGTAAACCGGCTCAAACACTTTCGATCCACCTCCAGTCACCACTACAGCTAGAACTAAAAGTCACCACAACATTTGGAGGTCACCACAGTAGGGAGAGAGGCTCCAAAACCCAAGGTGGGCGGGACCAGGAGCTGCCAATCACTGGCTGGGTTAGTAACAATGTAACTAATGGGAAGTGGGTGGAGCCCTTGGGTGACCCAGAGCACGCAGTAGCTGTGAACACAACACACTGGGAAGCTTTAAGTTTACTAAGCAGAAACGGGACAGAGAAGTAGTACCAGACCTGGTCGGAGCTGAACTCACTGAAGCTGCTGAGTACAGTGTCACCTATTGCGTGCATGTGCGCGCAGCTAGGGTACGCCTGCCATGCAGTTGGGAGCCCACACGGAGCGCTGCGCCCCCCCATTGATCCCAGGGTATGCCAGATCCACAAGGCGAGCAGAGACGTTGTCATTCTGCTCAGTGTCCTTAGAGCCATCTGCACCTTCATTGGGGAATTATGTCCAGCCGATTGGAAATAAATTGTAATTAATCATCTGCAAATTCTGTAATCTGTGAAAAACACCATTTTCAGGCATTTTACACCCCCAGAAATCTGTAAAAATGTGGAACTACACCACTTACTGTTATGCTTTATCACATCACACCCTTTCTGTTGTAGCTGTTTTGCTTTTTTCCACAGTATAACAATTCCTATGCCACTGCACCAAAGTCAACAGCCCTGATCTGCAGGGTTCCCTGCTTCGTCGGCCCCGATCAGCGGCACAGCCTGCCGCCTTCGAGTGAGTGCTGCCCACGGATCTCGCCGCAGTAAATGCCATTGGAGGAGGCCTCACCTACTCACTCCCACATGGAAGCGTCTTCCAAGCCACTCCGTGACCCCGGCACACAACCACAATATCATATGTATGTAACTGTGCTGGGAGAAAGAAATGAGAAAATATAGCGAGGCAGGCGACTGTGCCCCCACACTCCCACGCATCCTCAGGAACTGGGGGGGGGGGGATGCAGAGTGAGAGACAGAGCTCTATCCTGGGCTATCCTCTGGTGGATTGCTAATCCAGCATCTCCCAGGGTTCCTGTTCTCATTAATGGCCCGGTGCGGCTCATGGCTCGTTAGCAGCACTAAGCACAGCCCCAGGCCCCCTACAGATCGGGGGGGGTGGGGGGGTGGGGAGAGACAGAGTGCGGTGGGACGTTCTCAAAACTAAGTTTGCGGTGGTGGTGTTGGGGCATCCTGAGGTGGACATGTGTGTGATGTGACACGTGAGTGATTTGACATGTGTGCCCTGCAGTCCCCGCTAAAGTCTTGCCGGCTCTAACTATCCTGCTGCTGTTTTTTTCTATTCATTGGAAGAAAAGAAAAAAAAGCAAATCTCTTGACTGGGAAAATTAAGGTTAAGTACCACTCTCAAGGGCACAGAATCAGGGCTCCTCCTGGGATGTGAACCCACAAGCACTCAGTGAAACATGCCCACACCCAGCCTGCCTCCAGCAAGGTGACCCGCGAGGACAGTGATGTCATGGGTACGGCCTCATTTAGCAGCGCAGGCGGTGTGACCCCCTGCTCAGCCTGTGCACCCCCCTGCACAGCATACCACCCTGAACACCCACAGGTGGGCCCCCACACGGCCATGGCCTGTATAAAGCTGCGAGCTCCAGTGGCAGTTCTCTTTCATCACTCTTTCTTCTTACCATTCCTTGGTAAAAGTTCTCACTCTCTTACACCCACTAATACGTGGGTGATCTTAGTGGATTCTTACACATTTACAGCTCCAAGTGCCATACACACACACACATGAGGCACATTTCCAGTGCTATACACACACATCCCCTGCATTTTTCAGGTTCTGTACAAAGACATCTTCTGCATGTTCTTTGTGCTGTACACATACAGTACATTCTCTGCACATTTAAGCACACACTTATGCACGGCATGTTCTAGGTGCCGTATATACATATCCTCTTCAGGTTCTAGGTGCCGTATATACATATCCTCTTCAGGTTCTAGGTGCGTACACACATGTTTTGTGTTCTGCAGTCCAGCCCTTGATCCTAGTGAGCTGTCAGGTCATGGCAGGCTCACTTCTCCATTAGAAAAACTTTTGAATCCATGGCATCAATCAAACTGGATGAAGCACATTTAAGCAGAGCCCACCTTCACAGCGCCCCCAGCTTTTCCAAACACACCCACACTCATTCACCACGCCGCCAAGCCATTTACGGCTTCCAGTCGGTTCCTGTTGATCACACCTGGGAATGTTGGACTTTTATGTGGGCGGCCAGGCAATACCGCAGCACACTGCTCCTGGGAGAGCTGCAGTAGGGGCAGCCCGTGAACGTTCACACTCGCTCAGTAATGCGCCTTTGCTCTCACTCTCTCTCTCTCCCCCGTCCGCCTGCAGCATTCCATGCATCACACTGTTCTGCATTCCGAATTTGCGCTTCAGTGATTCCATACTCTGTGGCACCCCCTTGTCTCCCTGACCCCCCCCACATGTACGGGCACACATTTTCGGCCCGCCACACGTCACTGAACTCCGTCCCACCTCTGCCCATCTCTCTCGCTCTCCATCTCACACACTCACACTCACG
>JABFDZ020000049.1:8804183-8814996 GCA_019775955.2 Pollimyrus isidori
CACCTCCTTGGCGCTGTGCGGGGAGGTGGTCAGTTCTGCTGCCCGTTTAGCTGCCCGCTTGGCCGCACGCTTGGCGGTCCGGGAGGTAGCAGGCAGGGCAGAGACTGGGGCGAGCAAGGCATCCTCGGCTGCGGGAATCGTGGCCTCCGGGGCGCCAGCCGCCGCTAGGTTCGTGGTGCAAGGCACCGCTGGTTGGGTTGGGGTAGCTGCGAGTGACAGCTAGCTGGTTATAGAGCTTGGTGGAGGACGGTCCAGCAGCTCCATACTGGGCTGCCCCGTGTGGCTGAGGTGCCGGATAGCCAGCTTCGGGCAGTCCAGGGGGTGGCAGGTCTCGCGTGGGGCACGCGGAAGCCGTCCTCTTCAGCGCCCTCCGGGTCCGGGGAAGCGGGTCCAGCACCGCGCTAATCCATCCCTTTCCCAGGCCTTCTGGCCGGCAGGGGTACGTCTTCCCCGGAGGGGTCTGCTCACCGTCACCGCCATTCCCTATGGAGATGGCCTCAGCCCAAGAAAAAGGAGAGCAACCTAGCTCTTCCGGATTTCCCTGGGCGGAGATGAGGGAGCAGGTGACCAGAAACACAGCAGGCTCCTCCGCCTGCCGCTTCCGGGTGCTGGCTCGCCTCTTCCGCTCCTTTCGGCCAGTCTCCTGCGGTTTCAGGGGTGATTCATTCAGCGCAGGCAGGGGCTCCACCGGAACGCCGCAATCAGCGGCCACCTGGCTGGCATTCGCCTCCGTCACCCCGGCTCTTAACCATCCCAGTACTTCGCGCACTTCCGCGAGGACGTGCGCGTCATCGGGGAGAGAGACGCGTAGTAGCGTTTCCCTCGCCCGGCTGGCCAGAGACTGCAGCCCGGAGTGCGCCCTCACTTCGGGCTGCTCCAGCCAGTACAGGACCTCCTCCTCCAGCTGACGATAAACGGCTTCTGCCGGCGGAGAGTCCTGTTCGGTAGGTCGCGGTATTCTGTTATGTTCCGGTGTGGTACAGAGCGAACAGACGGGACGGAAATCCAAGCGGGGAAACGGGAATGCAGGTTTATTGTTCCACACATACACACACAACGGACATTGAAACGTCAATGCCGCGACGGGGAAACATGGGCAGACACCGACTAAATACACAACACAAAGCACGGGACTGGCGGGCGGCTTTCGCCTACAGGTGGAAACCATCAGGAAAGCACAGAAGGTAACGAGGTGGGTGTGGCACACGAAAGGCTGGAACCGGACGGACGACGCGGTACGTGACACTAACCACCATATCACAGATCCATTTTTTGTTTATGGAGAATTAACACAACTATAAGTACTCTCGTGTTGCAGTGGGAGATGGATGAATTTTGCACTAGTAATTGAGGATTGGAGAAAGGCTGAATTTTTGTAGAAAGCAGTATATAGGCCCACTATAAAGTTTTCTAAGTAAATCTCATTAGATATCTCAATAAGGGTTGTCTTGATCCACGAATATCGGGACTGTTGATTGATACTAATGATAGTGTCAATGATAAGTGCGGTTACGTCGCAGCACGTCATGGCGTATTTACAGCAGACTTGGGAAAAAATTCACTAGTTCCTTTTTCTCTTTTATTTTGTATAAGGCTGATTTTTTTGTCTATCTGCGTGCTGCCTCTAGGGCATGTTCTTCAAATAACTTGTTGGAGAAACAGAAGTCATTGAAATGCACTTAAAATTTTGCTTAAATTTACCGATTTTCATACTGCGTTTTTTTTTCCTACCTTTTTTTGCTGTACATATGTCATGAATTATATGCTCCATGCATTAAGGATAAGTAAGGTTGTAATCCTGTACTGACATTAGGGTTCCCAGCTGTCTCTTATATAATATGGGATTATCCTGCATTACAAAATAAACTGCTGCCTCTCATACTATACGGGAGGATCCTAATGAAGAACTCACGCCATATTGTAAAAGGGATGGCTGTCAGTACAGATAGACAAAAAAGTCAGCCTCAGAGAAAATAAAAAAGAAAAAGGAACAAGTGTTTTTTTCTCCACCAAGTCTGCTGTAAATACACCATGACACACTGCAACATGACCTCACTTATCATTGACACTATCAGTGTCAATCGACAGTCTCGCCCAAAGTCCGTGGTTCCAGACATGCATGATGCATTTGGTCCTGTTTAAAGATGTTTTTACTAGTTTTATTTAATCATTCTGACATGGGTTTTATTTAATTTTATTTACGTATTATTAACTTTGTTGTTTTTGTGTTGTTTTACAAGGTACTTGCCAGGCTATCATTGTAAATAAGAAATTGTTCTTAATGCTTTGCCTGGTAAAATAAAGGTTAATGAATGAATGGAGGTATGAGATGAGATGACCTCTCGATCATCCAACATTAATGCAGTGGCTCTCAACTCCAGGACTGGAAACCCGCTGTTATTTTCTAATTGAGAGGTCATGCCAAAATCTCCTCCGTGGATCAGGTTCCCCCCAGTGTCTGCTAAATACATACGTAAAATGTGAAGGACACTCAGAGTCTGGTGCTGTGGGAACTGAGAAACCCAGTGAAACCAGTTATGGAAGAACAGGGTGATAGCAACGCATGTCTAAGGAAACTGTCTAGTCTATCTGTTAAGAACTAGAGCCCGGAAAGTTCTTAAATCACGTAGCAGGTCACATGCTTTTGTACTGGCCTGGGATTGATGCGTCAGATAAGAAAGAGATATTGAAGGGACTGAGGAAGAAATCAAAACATGAATGCTAGCATTTTTGAAATGCATAAGCTAGGGTAGGTGAGGAAACTGTAGTTATGGTACTCGTGAATTATCATGCACGCATCTTGCACAAATGACAACATCCCCTCCTTGGAGCCCAGTCACCATTAATTAAATGGTGTACAAAACTTAAACTACGAAATCCCTGGAGGGGAGATTGATGTCTAGCCCTAGACAATGTTGCTGTATAAATTTCGTTGGCAGGAAGTACCTTCTAAGTAAGTTATATGTATATTCACAGCATGTTATACTGTACAGTATACAGGATATTGTACTAGATTACTTACATGAGCCAATCAAAGACTAATCATTTTATAACTTTCTTGAGGAATCATTTCTGAACTCAACTAGTTATAAAGGCTTGTCTTTGTGATACCAGTAGTAAACGGAAAGGCAAATTAGCATGCATCATTCTTAGCGTGAATCTTCCCCTTTTAAAGTTTTGTTCACACCTACTATTTTGGTTTCATCCCCAGCTGCAGGTGTGATATGGTTGATGCGTACGCAGCAGACTCATAGTTGTCTTTCAAACACTCTTTCTTGAGGGTGAGCTCAGTTATGTATGTAGGTTTAATGCAGCTGTCCAGCATTTTTTAAATCATTTTCTCAGCTGCCAAACTTGTGCACAAGACAATGTACAGGAGGAGATGTGTTGTGCATTCAGAAACGCGTTCTTCCATGCTGCTGTTAATGTTAATGTTTTATGAGCTGTTATTTCTTCAATTATGGCCTTCCTGTTAGCTTTTATTGAGTCTGTCCATTGACACCTCTCATTAAGAAGTTGTTTTTGGCCACAGAACTGCCCCCTGACAGGATGTTTTTTGTTCATCACACAAGTCTCTGCAAACCTATAATGCATAAATATCAGGAAGGTGGCTGTTTCTGAGAAGCTAGAACCTTTATTTTCAGTACCATCTACTGCTTCACTTAGATCAGGTTAGAGCTAGAGTTAGGGTTAGAGTTAGATAGAGTTAGATATTCTAGCATTCATTCGAACAGTAATATAAACCTCTTGACATTAACGGCGCCCTTACGACACAGCAAGGTGTGGATGTTGGTTGAGGTTGGTGGTCCCAAAAGCATCCGTAAGATACATTATGAAACATTTAAGAAATGAAAAGTGCCTGCACACAGCTGCCGGAATGAGGAGAAGCCATTCATAATATTTTTTTTCTAAATCTTTTTCAGGTGTGATATGAACATGTCAAAGAGCAACCAACTACTTTTGAGAACTTTCAGGGGCGTTTTCTGTAAATGCCATTCACTGAAAATAAATTTGGTGATCGTTTAAAAAGATTTGCGAATATTAATAAATACCTTTCAAAAGAACTGAGAAGATTTATAGTCGATAATTGCATACCGAAATATAGCCACGGTGTCCCATATATCCAAGATTCCTGTAAACGAAGGCCACTTCTCTTTAACATCTTTCTAACTATTTCGCCTAATGTAGGCCTATTTCACGTTTTTATATTAGGCTAGTTATTAAGACCGCATCTGCGAGAGCGCTGCATTTAATGACGCTAATATCTACTATAATAGCATCTAGGCCTACTATAAGCTATAAGTGATGCCCACTTTAAAGTGAGACATTAAAGCTGGAGGATCTGAATACGCTTTATTTGGCGTGTTAAAATGAACTGTACACCCCATACACGCTGAATGTATGTATATTACTAGAAGATGCATGACGCTCGCCGCCCCCTCCCAATAATTCCCCGAAAAAGGGGAAGCGATCGGCTCAGAAATATGCGGCGCCTCATACCCGAACAGAAGTAAATGACTGATGCTTTTGCGAAATAACGGGTGGTGCGCGTCTGGGTTTTCCATTAATTTAAAGCAAACTGCACTCCAGCAAAAGTTCAGAAAATAACGAGAGACGCTGTAAAATAGCAATTATTAGCGGAAGCGGAGGAAAAGTTTCCGGGCGAAATCGGATCGCAACATCAATACATGGTGAGAAATAATTTAATTTATAAAGTTTGTGTTCCTGAATTATATTCATCAATAAGATTCTCTTGGCTTTCGTTTTCCTTTGTCTTTGTATTTGATCAACATGTGGTTCTTCCTCGGAAGAACAACCTTTCCCCCTGTTAACGAATAATGTGATTTCGGCGCAAATTTTATTTATTCTATAGCACCAGTTAACTGCAAAAAAGGCGTTTCTTTTCATAAACCTCTGCGAAGTAACGCAAACCTTTGTGAAGAGTAGGAAACCGATTGCTTGTCTGTTCGTTTAACGAGTTTAAACTAAATAATAATCACTAATCAGTGGTTCTCGTGTCTTATTCTACAGCATTGTAAAAGCCGAGTACCAAAAGAGATCTAAAAATCTCAAGGTCAAAAAAGTCAGAGCAAATATTTTAATATATTACATCAAACTAAACGCACAGGCGGTATTTGTCAAAATGATTTTCTACCGTCTAAATTTAGTTTTGCCGGTCACGCTACTTTTCTGGATAAATCACTTAAAATGATGAACGATTTAATAGCCATATTTTTTTTCGCATATATTTTTTATACGCATGACCATTTTACTGACATTTAAAAACAACGGCACGATTATTTATGTTTGATTGTTCCAGTACCAAAATAAAGCAAGAGGCTTTGTTAATATATACAGTACTAGTCAAAAATGTGGACACACCCACCCATGGAAAGGTTTATTTGTTCTAATTCTAAACATTTTAGAATAATTCTAAAGACATATAATGTTTGGGGGGAGCTCTATGGTTTGACACTCAGAAGGTTGGCAGTTCAAATCCCGTGATCAACAGAGTGATTCCACCATTGTGGCTTTTCAGCAAGGTCCTTCACTCCAATTCACTGACTCTACTTTCTTTATGCCAGTTTCCACATATATGCTGGGCACTCATTGGACATTTTTCTTACACTCTCTCTAAATATATGGAGATCGAGGTGGGGGGGGGGCACTAGTGTAGCAGCTGTATCTCTCTCCTCCTTTGTCCCTATTCTGTCCTACTCCCCCTCTTCTATCCGACTCCTCCTTTTATGTCCCTTCCCTTCTGTCTTGTCTCCCCTCCTCTGTCTCTAGCTCTTCTGTCCCCCTCCCCAGCTTCTGTCCCGCTCCTTCTCTTATGTCTCTCTTCTCCTCTGTCCTTCCTTTGTCCCCTCCCCCTCTTCTGATATGGACGGCTTTCTGCCTCGTATCCCCCTTTAATACTGAATTTGACTGTTCCACTTCTCTTTTGCTAGTCAATGCCATCCTGTGCGACTCTAGTCCAGCAATTTCACAAGAACACGGAACCTTTTATGAATATCACATTATTGCTAAGATTGTGAATTTTCCCAATATACTATGGGAAAAACATTAAGCGGTACAGGCAAATAAATTGTGCAGTTGACAGAAAAAAATAAGGAAATAAATTAGGTAAGACAAGATGACATGAGATAGAAATTTATTTATCCCACACTTGGGAAATTTACTTGTTAAAATAGCCAATAGAAATAAATTACAGTAGAAAACAAAATGGACACTGCAATTATTAATAAATACATATAAAAACAAATAATATTAAAGAGGCACATGGTGTTCATTGTCCCCCGTGGTTTAATGCTTAAAGCTCACTTTACAGGACATGCTGCAAATACCAAGAGGGCAAGTGTAGTCGGATCACAAAAGCATTCTGAGGGAACACAAACCTTTGCCTGGAATCAAAAAAGTACTGCAAGAGAACACAAAACTATTTAAAAAATATTTTCCCACCCTGACCTTTTAGGGGCTACATATAGACAACAAACAACAAAATCACAACAAATGCTCTAATGCGGTTATTGGCTACAGTGACACATTAAAATTAAAATGGATTAATTATAGTTTGAATATGAATGTTTTGCATAATGTTCAAACAAATGTTTAAATATCGTTTAAAAAGAGACAGCCCTACCCTCTTAGACAAAAAAGAGGAAAATTTGTCCCTTTGCTACTCACTGGGGCTGTACCCTCAGTGATCTGCCAATTGTACACATAGCTGTAGGTAAAAGTACCTATTAAGGTACAGGAATGGATCTGAGGAACATTTCTGTACCATTGTAACATTAATGCTATTTGTACCTTTGGGATGTTTCTCAGAGTCCATTGCTGTAGCTTAAAAGGTAAAATTACAAGGTTACATTATATACTTTTCTGAGAGTGTACCATGTACACAATTACACTTATTGCGGAAATGCAGTGGATATTTCACTGATTTAGCAAACATTCATATGTAATTAACAGTCAAAACCTAAAAATGGTGCAGAGCAGAAACTTTAGACTGTAGACACAAATATAAATATTGCACCCAGTGGATATGAATAGGAATTACATATGTATTTGCAGTGGATATTGCTCAAATGTAAATAACATTCATGGCGATAGACATTCAGTTGTAAAATTTAATGGTCTTCAGTTGACTGTGGTGTTATAGAGTCGAATGGATGTATTGGCGTAACCGGACAGGTGAGCTGTATTGCTCAATCCATGTCCTTCTAGCAGCACCAGAGAGCAGCATCTCTGCCTGCATACATGTCTATGCAAAGTTATTAAGCAGCTAGAGTTTAGAGCTATGGATGGGTTTAGATCTCAAAGGACACAACTACTTTGACGTAGGTGTCCAACCTAAATTGTTTAATTCAATCTCCACAGAAATTCCCGAAGAAATAGGTTGGGCTGGTGATAAAGTCTTTCTCATTTTCATGAAAGAGCAAGCTGAATAAGTTGGGCAAGGTCAGCACACAGTTAGTAGCTCTCCAGGTAAGAAAGCTGTGAGAAAACATTTTGCCCCAACCCAGAAATCCAAAGTACATACAGTACAGGCCAAAAGTTTGGACACACCTTCTCATTCAATGTGTTTTCTTTATTTTCATGACCATGAGCAAAGGGTGGCTATTTTGAAGAAACTAGAATATAAAACATTTTCAGTTATTTCATCTTTTTTTGTTAAGTACATAACTTGACACGTGTTCATTCATAGTTTTGATGCCTTCAGTGAGAATCTACCAATGGTGATGAAAATAAAGAAAACACATTGAATGAGAAGCTGCGTCCAAACTTTTGGCCTGTACTGTATGCGTTATGATCTCAGCAGCTTGGTGCTGAATGTGCTGACGCTGCTGTCAGCATCATGCAGCTCGGCATATCTGCTCGAGCCATCTCGCTTGTCACAGCACTCAGAGGTGCTATAACCTGCCACTTAGCCCTCAGAACACTTCCCCTGTTCCACACCTCTTTGAGCAGAGTGAGCGAGGCCAGCGGTGCTGCCAGCAGTGTACCTGCAGACCTGAGGCTGGCCCTCCCTTCGCTGTAGGAAGGATGTTTCTCGTGTGGATGCTGTGTATTGCTGCCCCCCCCATCCTGGCCTTGACGCCTACACCTATGTCCTGTAAGCTCAATGCCAGCTCACAACATGGTAAGGACGGCTCCCTAACTGAGCTAAGCCGGAGTGCGGAGGAGAGGTGTCAGGCAGCTCTTCTTAACATTCCAATCTTCCTTCCCATGTCCAGTTTCCTTCCTGGTAGACTCAGTCCAGTGCTACAATGACTACAGCTCGCACATTCGCTGTACATGGCCAGAAAGCACAGAGGAACACCAGCGGGAGAATCTCTCTCTCTACCACAGTGACGCTGACGGCAGGTGTGATGGTGGAGGGGATGACAGACCAGTGTTCTGGATTGTATGGATTTGTATGGATGGATGTATGACAGAATGAATTAAGTAGTGTACCTTAACTAATATGCCACCTACTGGGCCGGTGTTCAAATTACAGGGAACAGGACTGAAAAACATGGAATAATGGGGAATGGAGGACAGGAGAAAGGGAAGACAACATGGGGTTAGGGTTAGAAATCAGGACGTGAACTAGAGCAATGGGAAGCAGCTGTAGTGGTGCTAAATGGTAATCTTGACAACCCGAGTGTGCAGCAGAGTGTAGCAAAGCAGCAACCCTATCAGGCACAGCATACACTGCACAGCCAAGTGCAGAAATGGATGATAAGAATGGGGGAAAGCTATTGACCCTGATCAGGATAAGTGGATGGATGAATGGACCAAAGGATGGATGGATGGCCTATGTGTGCTGCAAAATGAGGGTGCAGATCCCAAGGTGGACAGGATTATTATGAGATGCCTATGACAAAGAGTTTGGGGTCCCTGTGCCCTCAGTACTGCAGCCTCCTTCAAGTCATGGGCCTCAGAGTAATGCTCTCTCCCTGCTCCATCCTTGCCAGCGAATCGCCCTGTGTGGCTTACAGCCCTCCTGAAGGCCACCACGCAGAAAGGTGGTGCCGCTACAACACCACCCTGTTTGTCAAGAGCATCCAGCATGAATTCTTCTTCAAGACCCCGCTCCCCCCACAGGTGTCCAAGACAATGAACCTGTCGCAACACGGTCAGTGCGGTTGCCATGCCCCCCATTCTGACATTGTCATGGGAACCCTCTCTTCCAAATACCCACTAAAACAGCATAGACATCAATCCCAGGATAATGTGAAAAGGTGATTTAATCAAGTCTGCAGGCCCCGAAGGAGAGTGACTGGGTTTGATTCTGATGTTCCCTTTTCGCAGTGAAAGTTCGCTCGCCCCCAGCTCTGCTCCAGCAAGCCTTGCACAATGGCAACAGGCTGCTGTCTTGGCACAGCCCCTTGCCCTCGGGGTCACCTCTGTACTCCACGCTGAGGTACGAGGTCAGCTATAGGAGGCCCGGCCACAACTGGATGGTATGTCTCCTCCTACTCAGTCTGCCAACATGAGTCGGCAAGACTTCAGGCAAGAGGCCTTGCAACCCATGGTAGATGTGAGCTGTCGATTATTGACTGGGCCCGCCCGCCTTTAAAAGTAACCCTGCCACCATGGATTAGAAGGCCTTATTCCACCAATAGTTAAACGCAAATTCCCAGGAGGCAGGCATCTGTGAAGTGTGCTATGTTGGCTTTCATGTGGTCTTTCTATTCATTGTTCCGCAGGTGCTGGAGGTTTCACAAACAAATACGACAATCAGTAAAAAGTGGCTAGTACCCGGCAGCAAGTATGAGGCCAGGGTGAGGGCACGGGCGGGAGCCGGCCTGTGGAGCGACTGGAGCCCCTGGGTGTTGTGGCAGACTGAGGAGGGTGAGTGTCAAGCATGCATCAGCAAATGCCCCCCTATGCTGAATGGCTTAATTGAATATCCATAAGCAAGCACATGACGGGCTACCCTACACTCAGCATCCCCTCTTTGGTGTGATGTAGCTGAGGTCCACACTGCGTGCTACTTGTTCAGGATCTCATTTGAATCACAGAGCAGTTCGGCAGTAAGGAAGAAGGCTGACCTCGCACAACCACTGTAACAGCCGGTTAGATTAAGAACCGCAAGAGCCTCAAGAGTGTCTACTTACTCTCTTCCCCACCTTCAGCCCTGGGGCCTGAAGGCCCTTCCAACCTGCAGTGTCTGTCTGATGGAGACGCGACAGTGAGCTGCAGCTGGGAGCTGAAGAGGGAGTCTGCTCAGTCCATCACATACAACCTGTCATATCGCACGAGTCGCAGCGCACGGTGAGTGCCCAATGTTCACACTGGGGCTGTCCCACCAATCAAGGGTACAACAGCACTTTCCTCTAGAATCTAACCACCACTTTACATTGTGGCATTCATAATCCCTGGATTACCTGGTGCTGGTGCGAGACTGAAGCCCTGTGGGTGCCGCCCGGTCTCATGCATCCTTCTCACACCCTGTCTCCCTCCCCCCGCTTAGACCCCAGAGATGTTGTGAGACAGTCCTGGTTACCAGTGACTCCCGTAACCCCGTGCTCAAGTTCAGCTGTTCCTTTTCCATGCCTGTAGATGAGGAACTCTGGGTTGAGCTCACTCCTGCCCACATTACCAAGCAGTTTCACTCTCACAGTTACAGTAAGTCATCCCTGTTCCTCCACTCCTGATCGCTCGAATCGCTATTACAATTTAGAATAGAATAGACCTTTATTATCCCACGAATGAGAAATTTAGGTGTTACAGAGCTCTTACACCACAGTACAGTAGAACAACAAGAGAAAAATATACACAAGATAAATAATACAAATGTACAAAAGTTTAGAAATAAATAAAA
>JABFDZ020000049.1:8842678-8854232 GCA_019775955.2 Pollimyrus isidori
CATCCCAGGGCCAGCCCCTGCCACCACCGACACCTTAGACCCCCCACCGCATGACCGCCAGGCAGCACCTGCCCAAGCCCCCCCCCACCACCACCAGCCAGGGCAGACACCCAGACCCTGCAGGATGGTAGCCACAGCCCCCCAGCTCCGAGAATCCACTATCCAATTCCCTCAATCGATTTTTTCGGAGGGAATCAGACATTCTCTCCAGACTCATGTGGTCTAGAACGAAAGTTCTATACTGAATAACACATAAATTATTTTTTGATTTCCAGTTCATGAAGAGAATTTTCTTTGCAATGCCTAAGGCAGTGAGGATCATGCACACTTTATTTTCTCCAATATATATCTAATACACTTGCATCACCTCAAATGCACAATGTAGGTGAGGTTGGGGTATAGCAATTAAACCAAATTGATAGATCCTCACATATCCTTTGCCAGAACTTCTGAACTGGGGTGCAGTACCATATGGCATGCATGTAGTTTTCCACAAAGTTACCTGAGCAGTGGATGCAAAGGTGTGAGTGGATAAGGTCCATTTGGAACATCCTTTGTCCTGTATAATGAGTTTTATGTTGTATGAGTTTTGTATTGTATAAGCTGTAAATTGGGGTTTTTAGTCATTTTGAAGGTGTTTAGACATATTTTTTTCCAAAAGTTTTGATTTGGATCGATGAATAGATCTTGCTACCGTTTTGAGATTGGAAGGGAAATTGAGTCATCCATTTTTGACAATAACATACATTTTTGACAATAATTTGAGGCTAGAAATATTTTAAAATTCTAGCACCCATGGAGGTATTTCTAAAGTAAGCTGATTAAGATTGAACCTTGCCTGGATAATGAACATCAGTTGGTGGTACTCAAGAAATTTACTGCTGCTAATTCCATATTTTGAGACTAGTAGGTCGAATCAAATAAATTTCCTGTTTTGAATAACATGTTCAAGGTTTCTAATCCCTTTATCTTGCCATATCACAAAGTTCAATGTTATTTTTTTTCAGCAAATATCTGAATCATTCCAAATGGGTATTAGTTTGCAGGGGATAAGTGGAGACCTAGTTATTTTTTTAAATTTCCACCAGGCTATTAATGAGGTGTTAATACTAAGGCTCTTAAAACACTTTATAACGCTTAATGGTAGAACTTATAAAAGGCAAATCAGACAACTTTACTTCTCCTCAGATTGCTTGTTCTAAGTCCAGCCATGAACTATCTACTGGCTTCATTTGATCCAATTTGATATATACTGCAGTCTGTTGGCTAAGAAGTAGTGATAGAAACTTGGTAGTTCTAGACCCCAATTGTGACGTACAGCGTCATCCGTCCTGTTCTAGCTCTGTGTGTGCCACGCCCACCTCGTTACCTCTTGTGATTTCCGATTGTTTCCACCTAGTCCCGTGATTTGTCCTGTCTGTATTTCAGTCTGCGCCAGCGTCTGTTCCGGCAGACGCGGCATAAACGTGTTATGTCTGTGTGCTGGTCCAATAAACCCCGTCTTGATCCGTATACCTCTCTGGCTTGCCCTCTTGTCCGCCCGGACCGCACCCGGATCGTCACAGTATGCTGCGTCTCCGTGAAAACACGTAGCGGCAGACAGACAAGGATCGGCTCGACCTGCTGCAAGACTGCATGCTAACTAAGCCAGAGGTCCAGGAGGACCCACTGGCCCTGGAGCTCGCCACCTGGGGTCAGGAGCTCCTTGAGGAGCGCCCACCTGGACAACAATACCCGCTTCAATACAGCGTATGCACCAGCGGCTGGAGGAGTTGGCTTCGCTTTCCGCCGGTGACTGGGCAGACAGAGAGCAGAGGAAAGCCAGCTAGCGGAAGAGAGCAGCTCCCTCGCTCGCTCTGGGCGCCTGCTCGCTCTTCCCGGCCAGAGAGAGAGAGGGTGCTGGGACTCCCCAGAGTCCTTGGTAAGGACCGAGGCTGGCTTTGACTGCCACTACGGCGAGCGGAAGGCACCCTGGGAGACATGCCCCTACCGACCAGAGTGCCTGGCCAGGGGATGGGTCAGTCCGGTGCGCGACCCGATCCCTCGGGGGGGTAGTGCACGCGCCCAACGCCGGACCTGCCGGAACTGGGTTGGGAGGCGTCTCCGCAGCCCATTGCTGCGTCGCCGGACCCTGCCCCGCCGGCCGCCACCGCTGCCCAGCCGGCTACCAAGCACGTGGCCGCATGCGCAGCTGATCCAGCTGTCCAGCACCGTGCAGCAGAACTGGCTGCCCAGCAGCGCGCAGCAGAGCCACAGGCTGCCCAGCACCGCGCAGCAGAGCCAGAGGCTGCCCCCCACGCAGCTGCCGCTGCCGATCCGGAGGCTGCCCCCCACGCAGCTGCCGCAGCCGATCCCGAGGCTGCCCCCCTCGCAGCTGCCGCAGCCGATCCGGAGGCTGCCCCCCTCGCAGCTGCTGCAGCCGATCCGGAGGCTGCCCCCTACGCAGCTGCCGCAGCCGATCCGGGGGCTGCCCTCCTCGCAGCTGCCGCAGCCGATCCGGAGGCTGCCCCCTACGCAGCTGCCGCAGCCGATCCGGAGGCTGCCCCCCTCGCAGCTGCCGCAGCCGATCCGGAGGCTGCCCCCCTCGCAGCTGCCGCTGCCTTGCCCACGGCTGGCGCTTTAGAGGATGCTGCCCACGCTGCCTGTCCCGCGCTCCCCGCCTGTCCTGTGGCCCCGCCCGCGCTCCCCACCAGTCCCGCGGCCCAGCCCGCGGCCCCTGCCTGCCCCGTAGCTCCTGCCTGCTCTGTAGCCCTAGCTTGCTCCGTAGCCCCGGCTAGTCCCGCGGCCCTGTCCGCGGCCCTTGTAGTCCCAGCTTAACCCGCGGCCCCGCCCGCGCTCCCCGCCTGTCCTGTGGACCCGCCCGCGCTCCCCGCCAGTCCCGCGGCCCCTGCCTGCCCCGTAGCTCCTGCCTGCTCTGTAGCCCTAGCTTGCTCCGTAGCCCCAGCTAGTCCCGCGGCCCCGTCCGCGCTCCCCGCCTGTCCTGTGGCCCCGCCCGCGCTCCTCGCCAGTCCCGTGGCCCAGCCCGCGGTCCAGCCAGTCCTGGCCCTTCTCACGGCCCAGTCTGGGCCGTGACTGCCCAAGGCAGCTGCAGCAGCCGATCCGGAGGTACCTCAGAACTCAAACTTAATCCATTCAGAACTCAGGTTCGAATCCTAAACAATTTGAGTTTGGATCGAATTTTCCCCAAAACAAATAATGGAAAACCAATTGATTGGTTCCCGGAAACCAAAAAATTACACCTACATATCTTTTTTTTTTTTTACATTTAAACGCAAAATGAACAGGATAAAACAAGTACAGTAAAAAAATAAATGTATCCAAACAATGCGTAAAGTTAAAAACACTTTGCGCCAACACTGTACGCCTGTCACGCTGCACTGTTGGTCGAGCGGCGAAATCAGGGAATCCAAGCCGGGAGTACAGGAAATGGGGTTTATTTCCAAGGAACATCCCAACACAGGAGTAGGTAGCAGAAACATCCACTAACTTCAACCAACATTAACTAACATTAATGCCAAGTCTGCCGGACCTATGCTGATGCAGACTTGATATACACAACACAGGCAGGCAGGAATGAGAGACAGGTGAAAACAATCAGGGAAAAACACTGTGTAATGAGGTGGGCGTGGCACAAACGAGGATCGTTCGTAGCGGGACGTGACATAACCCCCCCCCCAAAGACGCGCCCACCGAGGGCGCCTCAGGAGAGGGGACGAACGAGAAGAGACGAACCTGGAAGACAAAACCAAAACCATTAACAAGGACCGGGGAACAAGACTGAGACACAAAACAGGCACAAGGACAAAACCCAGGACAAGACATGACACAGGACAGGGAACGCAGACAAACAGACAAGAAAAGGAGAGACAGAGGGAACCCCCACAGGGGGAACAAAAGGGCCAGGAGAGAAAGAAGGAACAAAAGGGCCGGGGGTGAACGGAGGGACAAAAGGAGGTGGGACAAAAGGAGGAGCAGCAGATGAGACAGACACAGGAGGAGGACACCAGTGTGCCTGAAGGCACCCAGGCAGGCGACGAGCAGCGGCCGGAGGCCAGGGGGCGCCAGGAGCAGGAGGGGGCCTCGCAGGGGCCACGGAGACGGGCCGAGGGACAGCCAGAGGAGACCCGGAGGGAGCCAGAGGGACCACCGGCACAGGCAGGCCGGAGGGGGAAGCCGGCGAAGGCAACACCGGAGCCGGCAAAGGCGTCGTCCGAAGCCCAGCAGGAGCAGGGGGGCATGGAGGCGGCCGATGCGGAGCCGAAGGAGGGATGGGGGACCAGCGGGCTTGGCAGCGGCGGCCGCGGGCTTGGCAGCGGCGGGCGGATGCACTCCATAGCCCGGCTCGGGCAGGGCAGGTGCAGGTAGGTCCAGCCCCGGCCAGTCAAGCACTGTCCCTTTAAATGCCCTGGGGACAGCGGGATAGCGTCTCTCACCGGGCTGATCCACTTTCCAGTGCAGCGTTCCGGCCAGAAATGGTAAGCCTGAAGCGGAGGCAGCTTGTCCTCGGCGGGGTGCACCTGGCCGGCAGCGGCAGTGTTTCCCCAGGCGTACGCGGAACTCCCTCGCTCACCACCGTTCTCCCAGGCCGGGACGAGCGAGCAGGCTCCCACAAACACACTCGTTTGTGCGGCGTGCTCCTCATCTCGCTTGCGGAGACACTGAAGCAGGCGACCGAGGAGCTTATGTGCCTGGGTGAGCGGATATTGATGGCCGGCTTTGCGGTTTGCTGCCAGGAGGTCATTATCCCGGATGGCTAGCTCCAGGGCGGCAGGGTCCTCCTGGACCTCGGGCTGGGATCGCCAGTGCGTAAGATTTTTTTATTAATGGTTTCCAAAATGATAAAGTATGTACCCCAATACTACCCCAAGCCATGCCCCAACACTATACTATGCCATGCGGTCCTTTGTTTATTTTTATTATTACTCTGTATTCGTTAATTGCAAACTTTTAAGTTGTAACATTTGTACAACTATTGTGTAACGTTTTGGTGAGCAATGGCTACCAAAATTATATAAAGTACAGTGCATTACCTGATATTTTCAATAGAACAGCACTATCGCCAATAAACGATGCTATTACAGTGAATGTGAGGCTGAAACTGAAGCGTGACCCTTTGTTTTTGCTGAGTTACGTGCCATAAGATTCATTTCCCCTTAGGTTATCTTAGGTCAGCGTTCACGGTTCGACTTCTGACATTCAGATCGAATTCTAGGTATTTTTTTTCAAACTGGTTGGTTCGACTTTTAAGAAATTCAACTTATAATGACTTTAAATACTGAGGTACTACTGTATTTTTTTCCATAAACTAATTTTAAGCAGCGTTATTATTCCCATATTGAATGTATACAAAATCAAAACCGCTGGCAACCATCACTAAACTTTATAAATTTAACTGAACTTGGCCACTACATAAAACCATTTTATTAAAATAAACTCAAAGGGATTTCAAGGAGTACTACAATGCTAAACTGATAAACCACTAAAAAAATTAAAAGAAGCTAACAATAACCGTTAAATGCTAACATTTAATAAAAGAATGTAGCTTCCGTTTGGTTATTGGCTCTGAATTCCCTTAAGTCCCATCTGTGTGACTAGAATGAATACCAGGGGATATTTCGGCTGCCCAGTTGGGTATAGTTGGATTCTGTAAAGTCTCCAAAAATAAATCTGCACTAAAACTTTTTCCCTATGATATTCCATTTGTGACATACAACCCTTTTTGTCAGAGAAGATGTATTTCACAACTTGTTTATGCTGATGTCGCTTGGGGACTACAAACATAGTGCCATTTACCCAGAACTAGGAAGGAGCTCATCTCTTTTTTTGTCTATAGCTCTGTCAATCAGAACCCAGAAAATACAACCAAGGGCCTGTACATGTATCACAGAGCAGAATTTCTTGCTCAGCCAGATAATATGTCAGATTTAAGGTAGTCTGGTCTAAGAGAACAAAGATAAAGTCCCTTAAAACTTCATGTTCTTTGCTTAGTTCGCGGCACCCCATTTTTAATGGACTTTATATTCATTCACTTACATTTAGCCTAGACTACCTTAAATCCAAGTTATTGATCAATCTTGTGTATACAAGTATCAACAGCAACAAACTCTTGCAGACACTCACAACAGACAAAAATATATGATTTCAGGGTTTACAAACACTTTTCGTCCATTGAACTTTATTCACTTTACCTGCAAAAATATGTTAGCTTATTTATAGTTAGCGGAACAAAATTTAGTGAAACTTCATTGGTTTACTAAGGGTTTTCAAAGTTAGTGGAAATGCTAATCCAGTAATGAAAAAGTTAGCTTCACTACTGAGTGATTAGCAGATTAGCAATACCCTGCCCGCCACAGGTTCTGTTAGTCCATTGAATGCCTTATATGTAGGTTGGAGAACTATGAAATCAGTCCTGAAACTAGAAGGAAGCCAGTACAAGGAACTAAGAGCAGGGGTGATGTGTTCAAACATCCTGCTCCTGGTGACAATTTGAATTGCTGCATTTTCAATACACCACACAGTGTTTAATGTGTGGGTTTGCTCTCAGATAATACAGCATTACAGTCTAACCTACTGTAATCTAAAGCATGAGATTTTCAGTATCTTGAATAGTAAGAAAATTAATGTTAAATAACTGTAGGAGGCATTCGTTGAAGTCTCAAATGATGCTTACGTTACGGGCTGAGCTGCTCAGGTAGACGTTCAGCCCCTCTTAGTGGCGTTTGGAAATTATAGCAGGCCTTTCCTTGGACTTTGAATGAGAGGCTCACATCTAAGGTGATGGTTAAGTTATAGACTGAGCTGCTGAGGAAGGAGTTTAGCCCCTCTAAGTGGAGTGCAGAGATTATAGTCGGCCTATCCTCTGACTTGCAAAATAACACAACCTTTTCATGACAAAGGTTTCAGTCGTCCATAACTTCATTAATGCAATCAACTGGAGTAATAGGCAAACACACCATATATGGGGCTTGGTTACATTGTTGTAGTCTGTCAGACCATGACAGCTTACACACGTCTAACCCTGTAGATTTCCATTTGTGTTCTAATCAGTGGCACTGCTGTGTGTCACAATGTGTGTGATCATTAAACCATGGTGAATGTTTGGTGATTTCAGCGATTTCACTTTTGAAAGGCTCCTTTTCATCCACAACCTGATTATCCACCGTATTAATATTGTACTAGACATGAAGTACACATTCCTTACTGCATTACTAAATTGTTGGAAACTTCTACCAGTTAGATAACGTCTCATAATAATCTTCTCTGCCATAGTCAAAAAGGGTGGCTGAATCACAAAGGTGATTAAAAAATTATCAGAGGAGGACATTCAATGGACAAACAGATACATGATAAACATAAACTTAACCAAGTCTAGTGTATGAATATGCACATGCGTTGGTGCCATTACATGCTAACATTCAACAGAGTTTGTGAAAGACAGGAAACTTTCACTGAAACAATCAGTCTCTATGTCCACATGTGTATTGAAATCTCCATGTATTATAATAATCTTTAAGTACAGAAAATCTCCAAATCCAGTCAGAGATGAAGTGTTTGGTCTGTGTGGTCTGTATAATGACCAAACACGTAGAATGTAGATAGTCACACACCATGTGAATTATTGGTTTACATGCTATAAAATCTTCTATAATTTTGGGTTAATATTTTCACAGTGAGAATTTTTCACAATAACTACCGGCTGCCTCCATGCCCAGAGTCACATGGTTTCTGTATGAAACTAAACCCATCAGGTGAAGCTTAATATAATTGTTTTGGACCTTTTAATGATTCTTTATAAAGGGTGAAATATTTTATCAGACAGCAGAATATGCACCGACATTTTATGATTAAACCATATATGTATGTTAAGTTCAAGTTCTGTATAATTCAGTGTATTTATATCCATTTACCCCCATTCTTGGTTCTTACACTTGAGGAATAATCACTCAGTTTGATTAGTAAAACCTTTTGACCACCCACATGCATTAATAGCCTCTATTTAAACATATACTAGTACAAACCTAATATATAGGAATTTTAAAGGATTTCTTTGCTTCCTATGCTACATGGGGCAGTCTGAGATGCCAACATGCAATATGGAGATTCCTCAAAAAGAAACATCTGGAGGTTCACAGCTTTCGATTAGCTTCCAAAAATGACGTGTTACATGCCTTCATCACTACTGCTACAGTCCTCAGCAAGGGGAGTGTGACAAAACCGGAACATAATCGTCATTAAACGGTAAGGAGTACAGGTCCCTTTGTTAACTGGGAATGGCAAAAACTATAAGTAGCTTATTGAAATGGTAATCTATGCAAAGCAACAGAACGGTAAAAAAAACAAAGACTACTAATTAAATGCAATTAACAAAGTAGCACAAAACTGGTTTATTTCAAACTTCAATTGATCCACACGTATTGAGCAGGAAATGTTTTGAATGTAAACTGAAATATTTATTTCCTATAGTAACATCAGGTAATGGTACTCAATAAATCAAATCAGAGCTTAGTATAAAATCAGAAAAAAAACTACATTTTCAATATTTGGTAATTCCCAATTCATAAAATTTTATCTTAGTGCAAAATAAATGAAAATCAAAGTTTCAGCATCATTTTGTGAATCTATACCAGCAAAATAGCTTTAAAACAGGTTTCTGCAACAAAACTTCTACCAAGACGTTAAGATTCAATCCACAGCCATGCATCACTGCCTTATAGCTACCTCTGCTGTTCACAGGATGCAGAGATTGATGTTCTTTGGCTAAACGGAAGTAAAAACCAGAGCATAAAACGCAAATGCCCAGACATCATTTCTACAGCTGTGCACTGGGGAAAACTACACATCCTCTGTAAACTGCAGTGCCAGGACCCACGATTGTGGTGTCTTTGCTTAGCCATATATTTTTAAAATAAACTTTATAACAAGTTCCTGAAGAATGTTGGCTGTGCTTTACAAGCTGATACATCCTCTCCAATAACAGACAACAATGTCTTTTTAGAAAGTTGTTATAAGGACTAAAATATGATGTATAGGATTCAATAGTTAGTCCTGTTGCATCTTTTAAACTTAGAATAATTTCAATGTTCTATGGCGGTTTAAAAAAAAAAAGAACTTTTTCCCCCAAATATAAAATTCATCATGTATACCGCTTTTTCCATATTTTGTATAATTATAGTACCTCTATGTAATGATACAGTACAAACAAAAAAAAATACTGTGAAGTTGTTTGAAGGTGTGTGTGCATAAGTGAAAAATATTCAGGCTCATATCTCCAGCAGTTCTGCACGTTATATATGGTTGTGTGATTAAAAAAATAAATAAATAGACTTCTCTGCTTCTTACAACATATCGTGTGAATCAGCTTGTATACAGTCAATAACATGGACAGGTACAGGTTTCTCTATTTTTCACTGAGAGAAACAAGACTCAGTGGGTGTAAAGGGAACAGTGAGGTTCCCTTACAATTTAAGCAATTGTTGCAAATACAATTATTAATTGATATATTAATGGGACAGTAATCATATGTAACAGAGGTGAAGAACTGCTTCAGCCAAGTCTACTTGTCTTATTTCAACATTAAAACAAAGCTATAACATTTCAGGAGGATAAAGATTAATTTAGATTGGACAGATCATAGAATGTATTGAACTACATTTGTATATTCCAAGGGTTACATGGAGTACAATACACTATTTGATAAACAGTCAGATTACGGTATGCGTAGCTACCTTTTTTGGCAAATAAAAACACTGTTCCGAAGGTGGACCTGTCATTGCGAAGTCGGCCAAATTGTTTTGTGTCACAGAGCAGGTAGGACTTTTCTTATGGTGCTTTTCCACTGCCACCAAAACCCAAGCCTTATCTGAGCGGAACCATGAAGAGATGATGTTCCATCGCAAATTATCCAAGCTGTACCTAACCTGTACCCACTTGGACACGGCCCTGCGTACTACCAGGGCCGAAAGCATGACTAAACCGAGTTAGTGGTGTCACCGCTATCTGATTGGTTGAAATGCATGTATTATCTGAAATAAAAAAGGAGATATCCTATATTATTAATTTTATCAGTACCACACATTGTGATGTATATCACATTCACTCTAATTTAGAAGTTGCAAATTTTACTGCAGTGAATGGTATTTACAGTCTTAAGTTTCCTTTACTGTTGCTTGTCAAACTCAACAACGCTTTGATCTTGCCGACCCTTCTGCAGTGGACAACTGAAGCAAGCTGGATCTGCGCTTTAACTAGTCTCTCTTCACAATATGGCTCAGATAAGGCCTGGTTCCTGTATGCCCCTGGAAAAGTACCATTAGTTTCACTTTCAGATTCAACACTGACCAGCAACATACCTGACTGACAGCATTTCAATGTACTGAGAATTTAGCATTGACATTCAGCGTGCTTCATTGTAGAAATAAAAGGCCTTCTATTAAAACGTACCCATAATCCATAGAATGGGGAGTTGCTGATGCCCCTGTTCACTTTTGGCATGTTTGTGTATTTCAGGTAATCTACACAGAACCAGCAACTGAAAATGTTATGGATAAATATTTTTCCTTTTGATTTACACACTTGGGTGGCACTGTGAGCAAAGGCTAATCTACATTAGAGGCGAGTCCATAATTAACTTTGGCTTGTTTAGGTTATTCTATACAGCAGACAAACATACTCTATGGAAGTGTCCTAGGGCAATTTTTTGTTCTTAAATAAATTTTATTTCTTTATGAAGGACCGGGAGGAAAAAAAAACAATAATCATAACTTATGTACAATTCTTGTAAGAGTTGCCTTAAAAATGTTATGAGAGGCCTAGAAACGGGATACTGCTACGGAGCTTTTTCTTAAATGAACCCAAAACAATGTGTCCACCATCATCCATTTAGTTTTCTTCCATTTCTTTCTTCAGCTTCAAATCAAAGTTCTTCGGCTTTCCTCATAACCCGTCTTCCCTCCACTTCTCCTTTGATCCTGTGTGGTCTGTATCCCAGTTCTTCATTGTCAAGAGAGGAGGCACATTTAAAAATACTGCCATTTCCCGAGGACTGTGTCTTTGATTGCATCAACAAACTGTGCAGGCACCCAATACACCCAGTACTGAGACGCTTCTGTGGGACCCAACTGAAATGCCTAGGAGGGAGATCAGACAATGTCAGTGCTCACAGCTTAAATCACAACCCTCACCTCTGAAGAAATTACTCAATTTTAGGCCTATTAGTCTTTTATTTACAACATATGCAGTCACCAGTGTTGGACTCAAGAGCAAAAAGTACCGTATTTTCCGCACTATAAATAAGGCGCACCGGATTATAAGGCGCACCTTCAATGAATGGCCTATTTAAAAACTTTTTTTCATATATAAGGCGCACTGCATTATAAGGCGTATAGAATAGAAGCTACAGTAGTGGCTGGGGTTGCGTTGTGCATCCACTAGAAAACAAAACAGTCAGATAAGTCAGTCAAACTTTATTAATATAATAAAAACCAGCGTTCGGACAACTCCGTTCACTCCCAAAATGAATAAACAGCCGTTTTATTATTATTCCCGAGGTAATGTC